>CP054673.1:39421373-39746175 GCA_013348765.1 Carpinus viminea | reverse complement strand
AAATTTTAAATTTTAAATTTTAAATTTAAATTTTAAATTTTAAATTTTAAATTTTAAATTTAAATTTAAATTTTAAATTTTAAATTTTAAATTTTAAATTTTAAATTAAATTTAAATTTTAAATTTAAATTTAAATTTTAAATTTAAATTTTAAATTTTAAATTTTAAATTTAAATTTTAAATTAAATTTAAATTAAATTTAAATTTTAAATCAAATTTTAAATTTTAAATTTTAAATAAACTAAACTCAAATTAAACTCAAACTCAAACCCTAAATTTCAAACTTAAAAACTCAAATTTCAAACTCAAACTCAAACCTTTAAAACTCAAACTCAAACTCAAACTCAAACCTCAAACTCAAACTCAAACCCTAAACTCAAACCCTAAACTCAAACTCAAACCCTAAATTTAAATTTTAAATTTTAAATTTAAATTTTAAATTTAAATTTTAAATTTTAAATTTAAATTTTAAATTTTAAATTTTAAATTTAAATTTTAAATTTAAATTTAAATTTTAAATTTTAAATTTTAAATTTTAAATTTTAAATTTAAATTTTAAATTTTAAATTTTAAATTTAAATTTTAAATTTTAAATTTTAAATTTTAAATTTTAAATTTAAATTTTAAATCAAACCCTAAACCCCTAAACCCCAAACCCTAAAACCTAAACCCAAACCCCAAACCTAAACCCTAAACCTCAAATCAAACCTCAAACCCTCAAACCCAAACCAAACCCTAAACCCTAAACCCAAACCCCAAAATTTAAATTTAACTTAAATTTAAATTTAAATTTTAAATTTTAAATTTAAATTTAAATTTTAAATTTAAATTTAAATTTAAATTTTAAATTTAAATTTTAAATTTTAAATTTAAATTTAAATTTAAATTTTAAAAATTTTAAATTTTAAATTTTAAATTTTAAATTTAAATTTAAATTAAATTTTAAATTTTAAATTTAAATTTTAAATTTAAATAAATTTTAAATTTAAATTTTAAATTAAACTTAAATTTAAACTCAAACCCTAAATTTAAACTCAAACTCAAACTCAAATTTCAAACCTTTAAACCCTAAACTCAAACTCAAACTCAAACCTTAAACTCAAACTAAACCCTAAAACTCAAACTCAAACCTTAAACCCTAAACTCAAACTCAAACCTCAAACTCAAACTCAAACCTCAAACTCAAACCCTAAATAAATTTTAAATTTTAAATTTTAAATTTAAATTTAAATTTTAAATTTTAAATTTAAATTTTAAATTTAAATTTTAAATTTTAAATTTAAATTTTAAACAAAAAACTCAAACCTTAAACCTTAAAACTCAAACTCAAACCTAAAACTCAAAAACTCAAATAAATTAAACCTTTAAACTCAAACCTTAAACTCAAATTTAAACTCAAAACCCTAAACTCAAACCTAAATTAAACTAAACCCTAAACTTAAACTAAATAAACTTAAAAACCCTAAACTCAAACCTAAATTTAAACCCAAAACCTCAAACCTTAAACTCAAATTTTAAACTAAATTTAAATTAAATCAAAATTAAACTCAAATTTAAACCCAAACTCAAACTCAAATTTAAACTCAAAACCTCAAATCAAACTCAAACCCTTAAACCCTAAATAAACCCTAAATTTAAATTAAATAAACCCTAAACTCAAACTCAAATTAAAAGAAAAAAAAGAAAATTTTAAAGAAAACTCTAAAAGAAAACCCTAAATTAAAGAAAACTCAAAAGAAATCAAACTCAACCTCAAACCTCAAATCAAACCCTCAAATCAAACCTAAACTCAAATTAAACTCAAACTCAAACCCTAAAACCTCAAACCTAAACTCAAACCCTCAAACCCAAACCCTCAAAACCTCAAAATAAACCCTAAACCCTAAACCCAAACCCTAAACCCTAAACCCTAAACCCTAAATAAACCCCAAACCCCAACCCAAACCCTAAACCCCAAACCCAAACCCTAAACCCTAAACCCTAAACCCTAAACCCCAAACCCTAAACCCAAACCCCAAACCCCAAACCCCAAACCCCAAACCCCAAACCCCAAACCCAAACCCAAACCCCAAACCCCAAACCCTAAACCCAAACCCCAAACCCCAAACCCCAAACCCAAACCCCAAACCCCAAACTAAACCCCAAACCCCAAACCCCAAACCCTAAACCCCAAACCCCAAACCCCAAACCCCAAACCCAAACCCCAAACCCTAAAACCCCAAACCCCAAACCCCAAACCCAAACCCCAAACCCCAAACCCTAAACCCCAAACCCCAAACCCCAAACCCAAACCCCAAACCCAAACCAAACCCCAAACCCTAAACCCCAAACCCTAAACCAAACAAACCCTAAACCCCAAACCCTAAACCCCAAACCCAAACCCTAAACCCTAAACCCCAAACCCCAAACCCCAAACCCTAAACCCAAACCCCAAACCCTAAACCCCAAACCCTAAACCCCAAACCCCAAACCCTTTAAATTTTAAATTTTAAATTTAAATTTAAATTTAAATTTTAAATTTTAAAAAAAAACCCTAAATCAAATTTTAAATTTCAAATTAAAACTCAAACCCTCAAACCTTAAACTCAAACTCAAACTCAAACTCAAACCCTCAAACCCCAAACTCAAACTCAAACTCAAACCCTCAAACTCAAACCCTAAACTCAAACCCTAAACCTCAAACTCAAACTCAAACCCTAAACTCAAACCTAAACCCTCAAACCCTCAAACCCTAAACCTCAAACCCTAAACCTCAAACCCTAAACCCTAAACCCAAACCCTAAATTTAAACCCTAAACCCTAAATTTTAAATTTTAAATTTAAATTTAAATTTTAAATTTTAAATTTTAAATTTAAATTTTAAATTTTAAATTTAAATTTTAAATTTTAAATTTAAATTTTAAATAAACCCCAAATTTAAACCCTAAACCCAAACTCAAATAAATAAATAAACCCTAAATTTAAACCTTAAAACTAAATAAACCCTAAATCAAACCCTAAACTTAAACTCAAACCCCAAATAAACCCTAAACAAACTAAACCCTAAACCCTCAAACTCAAACTAAAAAACCCCAAACCCCAAACCCTCAAACCCCAAACCCTAAACCCTAAACCCTCAAACCCTAAACCCTAAACCCTCAAACCTCAAACCCTAAACCTCAAACCCTAAAAAATTTTAAATTTTAAATTTTAAATTTTAAATTTTAAATTTTAAATTTTAAATTTTAAATTTAAATTTTAATTTAAATTTAAATTTTAAATTTTAAATTTAAATTTAAATTTTAAATTTAAATTTAAATTTAAATTTAAATTTAAATTTTAAACAATTTAAATTTTAAATTTTAAATCAAATTTAAATTTTAAATTTTAAAAAATTTTAAATTTAAAACTCAAATTAAATCAAACCCTAAACCCTAAACTCAAACCCTAAACTCAAATTAAACCTCAAACTTAAACCCTAAACCCTAAACTCAAACTCAAACCCTAAACTCAAACTCAAACTCAAACTCAAACCCTAAACCCCAAACTCAAATTTTAAATTTAAACCTCAAACCCTAAACTAAACCCTAAATTAAACCCTAAATTAAATCAAATTTAAATAAATTTAAATTTTAAATTTAAATTTTAAATTTAAATTTAAACTAAATTAAATTTAAAGAAATTTTAAATTTAAATTAAATTTAAATTTAAAAGAAAACCCTTAAAGAAACCCTAAAACCCTAAAAACTAAATTTTAAACCCTAAACTCAAACTCAAACCCTAAACCTAAACTAAACCCTAAACCCTAAACCTTAAAACTCAAACCCTTAAATCAAACTAAAACTAAAAGAAATTTTAAACTCAAATTTTAAAACCCTAAAACTCAAACTCAAACTAAACTAAACTAAAAGAAAACTCAAACTCAAACTTAAACCCAAACCCTAAACCTAAACCTTAAACCCTAAACTCAAACCTAAACTAAAAGAAACCTAAATAAAACCCTAAACTCAAACCCTAAAATCAAACCTAAACTCAAACTCAAACCCTAAACCCCAAATTAACTCAAACCCTAAATTTAAACCTAAACCCTAAACCTTTTAAACCCTAAACCCTTTAAATTTTAAATAAAGAAACTCAAATAAATTAAACCCAAAACCCTAAACCCTTAAAAGAAAAAAAAAAAAATAAACCCTAAATAAAACCCTAAAAGAAAACCCTAAAACTCAAACCCCAAACTCAAATAAAACCCAAACTAAAACCCTAAACTCAAATAAACTCAAACCCTCAAACCCTAAAACTCAAACCCTAAACCCTAAACTCAAAAAACCCAAACCCTAAACCCCAAATCAAACCCTAAACCCTAAACCCTAAAACTAAACCCTTTAAACCCTAAAATAAAAGAAATTTTAAAAGAAAAAACCCTTAAATTTAAAAGAAATTTTAAACCTAAATTTAAACCCCAAATTAAACCAAAAAAGAAATTTAAATAAATTTTAAACCCCAAATTTTAAACCCTAAACCCTTTAAAGAAAACCCCAAATTTAAATCAAATTTAAACTCAAACCCTAAATCAAATAAAAGAACAAACCCCAAATCAAACAAAACTCAAACCCCAAACCCTAAAATAAACCCTCAAACCCCAAACCCCAAACCCTAAAAGAAACTTAAAACCCCAAACTCAAACCCTAAACTTAAACCCTAAACCCTAAAAGAAAACTAAAAGAAAAACTCAAAAGAAACTCAAACTCAAACCCTAAACTCAAACTCAAACCTTAAAAAGAAAAAGAAAACTTAAAAGAAAACTCAAACCCTAAAACCCTAAACTCAAACCCTAAACCCTAAACCTCAAACCCTAAACCCTAAACTCAAACCCTAAACCCTAAACTCAAAACCCCAAACCCTAAAAAGAAACCCTAAAAGAAAACCCTAAACCCTAAACCCTAAAACCCTAAACCCTAAAAGAAACCCTAAAACCCTAAAAGAAACCCCAAAACCCTAAAACCCCAAAAGAAACCCCAAAACCCTTAAACCCCAAACCCCAAACCCTAAACCCTAAACCCCAAACCCTAAAAGAAACCCTAAAAGAAAACCCTAAACCCTTAAAAGAAAACCCTAAAAGAAGAAGAAAAGAAAGGAAAACTAAAAGAAACCCCAAACCCTAAACCTAAAACCCTAAAAAGAAAACCCTAAAAGAAAAGAAAAGAAACCCCAAACCCTAAACCCTAAACCCTAAACCCTAAAAGAAAACTCAAAAGAAAACCCTAAACCCTAAATAAACCTTAAACCTAAACCCCAAACCCTAAAAACCCTAAATCAAACCCTAAACCCCAAACCCAAACCTAAAACCTAAAAGAAAACCCAAACCCTAAACCTCAAACCCTAAAAAAACCCTAAACCTAAAACCCTAAACCCTAAATTTAAACCTAAATTTAAATTAAAAAACCCTAAAAGAAACCTAAACCCAAATCAAACCTTAAACCCTAAATAAACCCTAAACTTAAACCCTAAACCCCAAATTTTAAACCTTAAATCAAATCAAACCTAAAAAATTTTAAATAAAAAATTTAAACCCTAAACAAACCCCAAATTTCAAATTAAACCCTAAACTAAACTTTAAATTTAAACCCTAAATCAAAAAGAAAATTAAATTTAAAACTTTAAACTAAAAGAAAAACCCTAAAAGAAATAAACCTTTAAAAGAAACCAAACCCTAAAGAAAATTAAAGAAATAAACCCTAAATCAAACTTAAATTAAAATTAAACTCAAATAAAAAATCAAATCAAACCCAAATAAACTCAAATTTAAATTTAAATAAATAAAGAAATTTTAAAAAAATTTAAATCAAATAAATTTAAATAAATTAAATTTTAAATAAATAAATTTTAAATAAAAACTCAAACCCTAAATTTCAAACCCTAAATTTAAATAAACTTAAATTTTAAACCAAAAATTAAAACCCTAAATTTAAACCCTAAATTTAAATTAAATAAACTAAACCCTAAATAAAAGAAAATAAACCCTAAACCCTAAACCTTAAAATTTAAACTTAAAAGAAAACCCAAACCCTAAACCCTAAACCCTAAATTAAACCCTAAATTTTAAAACCTTTAAAAGAAATTTAAAACTAAAGAAATTTTAAATTAAACCAAATAAACTCAAACTTTAAAACCCTAAACCTAAATTTAAACCCAAAAGAAATCAAAGAAAAAAACCCTAAAAGAAATTTTAAATAAACCCTAAACCCTAAAACCAAACTAAACCCCAAAACTCAAACCCCAAACCCTAAACTCAAACCCTAAATAAACTCAAACTCAAATTTAAATAAACCCTAAACCTAAATAAATAAACCCCAAATCAAACCCCAAAATTTAAAACCTTAAAAAAAGAAATCAAATAAACCCTAAATAAACCCTAAACCCTAAACCCTAAACTCAAACTCAAAACCCTAAAACCCTAAATTTAAAAGAAAACCCTAAACCCTAAACTCTAAACCCTAAACCCTAAACCCCAAAAAGAAAACTAAACCCTAAAAACCCTAAAAGAAAAAACCCTAAAAGAAAAAAAGAAAACCCTAAACCCAAAAAGAAAACCCTTTAAAAGAAAACCCAAACCCTAAACCCTAAACCCCAAACCCTAAAACCTAAACCCTAAACCCTAAACCTAAACCCCAAAAAGAGAAATTTAAATTTAAATAAACCCAAACCCAAACCAAAACCCTAAACCCTAAAACCTTTAAAAGAAACCCTAAACCTTTAAAACTTAAAAGAAAACCCTAAACCCTAAACCCTAAACCCTAAACCCTAAACCCTAAAACCCTAAACCCTAAACCCTAAACCCTAAACCCTAAACCCTAAAACCCTAAAAGAAAACCCTAAAAGAAAAACCCTAAACCCTAAACCCTAAACCCTAAACGAAAACCCTAAACCCTAAAACCCTAAAAGAAATCAAACCCTAAACTCAAACCCTAAACTCAAAAGAAACCCTAAACCCCAAAAGAAACCCTAAAAGAAACCCTAAAACCCTAAACCCTAAACCCTAAACCCTAAACCCTAAACCCTAAACCCTAAACCCTAAACCCTAAACCCTAAACCCTAAACCCTAAACCCTAAACCCTAAACCCTAAACCCTAAACCCTAAACCCTAAACCCTAAAACCCTAAACCCTAAACCCTAAACCCTAAAAAGAAACCCTAAACCCTAAAAGAAAACCTAAAGAAAACCCCAAACCCTAAAAAACCCTAAACCCCAAACCCTAAAAACCCCAAACCTCAAACCCTAAACCCTAAACCCTAAACCCTAAAAAGAGAACCCTAAACCCTAAAAGAAAACCCTAAACCCTAAAAGAAAACCCTAATCCCTAAAAGAAAACCCTAAATGAAATGAAATGAAAACCCTAAATGAAATGAAAAACCCTAAAAGAAACCCTAAACCCTAAAAACCCTAAACCATTGCCTAAACCCTAAACAAAACCCTAAACCCTAAGATGGTCACAGGTTTAGGCATGGGAGTTGTGGAGAGAAGGTAGGCATTATGAACTAATTGATAAGTGCTTAGGAGACTCGTGCACTTTTTCGGAGGCTTTCCGTTGCCCTCGTATTTCCCCTAAGAATATTCCCAGCAGACTCCATATGTATAAAAAATAGATCCAAAAAATCACAAAAAAGTTCCTTCTCCCTATATAAATCCCTAAACATTAATATGTAGAGCCTTACTACTGTAGCGATCCTGATGATTATTGAAGGAAAATGCTAGGGTTTTTCCGTAGGTTCCTCCTAGCGTTCTCTCAGTTTTACATAAAATATGATTTAAGAAAAAATAAAGTTGTAATGGCCTTCACCATCGGTTTTTTTAGACATTAGCATCAAATTTGTAAGGCGTTAGTACCAAAATTGAGGCATTAACATCAAATTTAGGATGATCAAATTTATTTTGGGTAATACCATCCTTAAAGGGTTAACCTTCTAATCTTAGGTTTTAGTTTTGAATCCAAATACAAGTTTTTAAGCATTAGAACCTAATTATTAACTTATAAAAATTAATCTATTAACAAAAAAACGATATTACAATTTTATTTTTTCTTAAATCATGCTCTATGTAAGACTGGGAGAACGTAAAAAAAACACCATGGGAAGAACCCCTAGTAAACCCCATTATTAAATTAAAAAAAAAAAAAGAAAAACGCTTTCTCTCTCCTGTCTCGTCCGTCTCTCATGTCTCTCGCCTCTCTTTCTCTCTCTCGCACCACACCTCCTGCAACTACAACCCAAAACGTTAACAAACCAAATCAAATGGCCGCATCCCAAATCATAATCTCCCATATCAAACGGCTGCATCCCAAATCATTATCTCCTAAATCAACCAAATCATAATCTCCCAAATCAAACGGCCGCATCCCAAATCATAATCTCCAACGACCGCATCCCAAATTCCGAGCATTGCAGACGTCCAGCGCCTTCACGACGCGATCAAGGAACTCAGGGACGAGACGGTCTAGTGGGGGGGATTCGAAACCTGGGAAGTATCGCGACCCATCAGCAAAACGGCCTTCATTCGGCCTCGCAGCAGAGAAACACATCGAGGAGCTTGGGCGATGGAGAGGACGGAATCTACTGTGAGAGAGAAACGGAAGAAGAAGCTACCGGAAGAAAAAGGAAAGAAAATATGAGGGAGAAAGGGAAGAAGAAGAAGAAGAAGCTGGAAAAAAAAAAAATAAACCGAGCAATGGACAGAGAGAAAGGGAAGAAGCTACCGGAAGAAAAAAACGAAGGAAAATATAAGGGAGAGAGAGAGAGTTTGTTTAATAAATTAAAAGAATAAAATTTAAAAAAAAAAAGTAAAATAAAAAAAAAATATTTTAATGATATAAGGAATGATTAAGGAAACTGTTGTAATGTATTTTGATATAGGGGAGGAAAAGTAGTTTGATCCTTAAGTATAGGGAATGAGAGCTACTTTTGTTCGGTTGTAGCAAAAACCAGGGGGTTTTTGCCACCAATAAAAAATTGTCACCTAACCCAATCTTATCAAACTTAAGTTTACAAGATAAACACAACTATACGCTATTATTACCAAACCCACATTTCTTCTTTTATTTCTCCCAAACCCAGCATCGCTGGTTTTCTTCTTACCTCACGCAGCTTCTTCTTCTTCTCCTTCTTCTTCTTCCCCTGGTTTTTTTCTTTTCTTTTTTTCTTCTTCTCCCTTACCCCTCACGCACGCTTCTTCCCCTGGTTTTTTTCTTCTTCTTTTTCTTCTTCTCCTCCCTCACCTCTCCGGCGACGACTGACCTAGTCGTGACCCACCATTTTCAACCAAACCATCTCCGGCGAATTCTTCATTTCTGGCCAAACCCAATCTCTAAAATCGATTCTAATGCCATAAAACTCGTTTCTAATGCTTAAAAACTAAAACCTAGAGGGGAAAGTTAACCTTTTTTGGGCTTTTATCATCTTAAAAACCCAAAAAAAAAAAAACAAAAAAACCAGACCAGACCCACCTCTCCGGCGAACCAAAAAAAAAATCAAACCCACTGCCGGCGAGACCTGCTGGCCAGATCAAGGCCGGCCGTGGGTCTAGCTGAGGTTCTTCTTTCTCTGCACTGTGAAGCTCTATGCTGTGGGTCTCTCGTAGACCCACATTCTTTTTCTCTTCATCCCTTTCTTTCTTCTGCTGCCGAATATATTTTTGTTGGGTGCATTTTTTTTTTACTTTACGTGAGATGTCGGTCTGTAAGTGGTGAGCAAAAAATCTTACCTTTTTGCACATACCAAATTGAAGTTATTCTCATAGGGAATAGCACAAGAAACTGCTGGAATGCTCTAATACGAGGAGATCCCAATCCAAAGGTCTGGCGTTGAATATGTAGCATGAAGTGTTGACGACTCCAAAAGATGTAAGGCAACCGTGTCAACAACACAATTAATCGTCTCACAACCTACCACGTGTACCTTCAAACAATCGGACCAATCTTATTGGTCAGGTCCATCCCCCAACTCTCCACGTAGGCTTTAGGCTTTGTCAAGTACCCAACCTTACATAGAGGAATTGAGATCCCTCCAATTGCTCAAAATAACCCAGAACAATTCTGTGTTCTAAAGCGATTTTATAACCTGAGCTTACGCCTTGTATTGGGCGTGTCGATCCTCTCCTACGCTAGAGCCCGTCGGCTCCTCTCAATCACGCCGCCACTTTCTCTCTCTCTCTCTCTCGCTCTAATGTCAATGTTCAACGCTCTATCTCAGATCTAACAGTCTCCGTTGAGTGTTAATTGTTGTCGTTGAGTTGGTTTGCTGGGTTCGGGGCTGCTATCTAAAACGACGTCGTGGGGAACTGCTACGCGATCAGCCCTCGGATGCTGATCCGCCCTCGGATGCCAATTGCAGGTTTGGTTTTTTGTTTGTTTTTACTCGGTTTGGAAATGGGAAATATGAGTTTGTTTTGTTTGTTTGTTTGGAGTAAGTTTTACTTTTGTGGGGTTGTTGTGTTGGGGGGAGGAAGTGTGCGTGCAAGTTTGGATATTTGGAGTAATGCAGTGTTGGTTTTAAGGGAAATGAGAGAACGGTTTTTTTTTTTTTTTTTTCTGGGTATTCTAGAACGATTTGGAGGGGATGAAATTCTTGAGGGAAAGAAATAGAAATCGTTGTGGGGGAAGAAATCATTGGCGCCAGCAGTCAATAAACTAATCTGATAAAAAAATAAATAACATTTGCTTTTTGTCTCGTTAGATTTGAAGAGGAATTCTTATAACATTTGATAATTTTTTTTTTTTTTGCAGATTTTGTTAAATTTTTTGACGAAAGCTAGAAATGGCTAGTTTGATGCGGATGCTCTTAGCCAAGCTGGGTTTCCAATTTTCTGACCAATACGGCACCAGATCCTGAAAATTGGTGCTGTTTTTGCTTTACTCTCGCAGCAACCAAACTGACTGTCAAACTCTTTGTTTTCTGCTACTCAGAGGCCCGCATAATCGAGAATGGCGTCCAACTTATTCAAGCTGGTGCTAGTCTTATCAGTGCTTTCCGTTTTATTTTCACGGTCCCAATCTGCGGTTTCGAGCATAGATCTGGGCTCCGAATGGTTAAAAGTCGCGGTCGTGAACCTAAAACCCGGACAGAGCCCAATCTCGATTGCGATCAATGAGATGTCAAAGCGCAAATCCCCGGTCTTAGTGTCATTCCAGTCCGGTGCTCGCCTCCTCGGCGAAGAAGCTGCTGGGCTTGTCGCCCGGTACCCCGATAAAGTCTATTCTCAAATCCGCGACATGCTTGGAAAGCCCTATAATTACACAAAAAACTTTCTGGATTCGATGTACTTACCGTTCACAATTATAGAAGATCCTAGAGGCTCTGTTAGTTTTAAAACCAATGATGACGCTTCCATTTATTCAGTTGAGGAGTTACTAGCGATGATTTTGGGTTACGCGGTGAATTTGGCGGAGGTTCATTCGAAGGTGCAGGTGAAGGACGCAGTGATTACGGTGCCACCGTATTTTGGGCAAGCGGAGCGGAGAGGGTTGCTTCAGGCGGCACAGTTGGCTGGTGTTAATGCACTTTCATTGGTAAATGAGCATTCGGGGGCAGCGTTGCAGTATGGCATTGATAAGGATTTCTCGAACGGCTCGAGGCATGTTATATTCTACGATATGGGTTCAAGCAGTACTTATGCTGCGCTCGTGCATTACTCGGCATATAGCGCCAAAGAGTATGGGAAGACTGTGTCAGTCAACCAATTCCAGGTGAACTTAAATTACAACGTCAACTTTGGTAGGAATAGTATGGAAATGTGTTGCAATTGTTTAGTCTGAAACTGGAGTACTTGGCTAGTCAACTAATAAGTTCATTCCAGAAAATAGTGCGGACTATACCGAGAAAATAGTTTGACATCTAAACATGACCATTCACAAAAGAGGAAGTGCAGCCTATTAGGAACCCCCCCAAAATGGAAAAGTGTGTTGAAAATTTGCTAGTAACAATCAAAGCTACGTTTGTCCTATTCACATATAATACCATTGGCTTTCATAAACTATTCTTCAACATAATGGTTTTGGCCCAAGACTGAGGGTATGTAAACAAGTAGTCAAAGATTGTAGTTCCAGGACATTCAATTTATGTTGAATAAAGTCTTACAATGTATGTTATTGCTCTAAGTTTTTAGACGAACATATGATCGTCGGGAGTTTGATAATTGTTTTCCTCATTCATGGTGCAGATGGGTAACAATACCAGGTTCTTGGAAGAGTTTAAAATTGATGAACAATTTCGATGGCTTAGATTATGTTGGCTACTTTTCTTTGATATGCAGTAGATGTCAATGAAACGACTCTTTACTTCCTTAGACTTCATATAGTAGCTTTTCACCTTGATTCTAACACTCTGGATCTCTGATTCTAAAACGTCTGTATTTGTTCTCTACTCTTTATTGTGTCATTGCATACACTTGCATATCTCGGTGTTTTTAGCCTGCTGTAACTTCATACGTTGCGTGCAGGTCAAGGATGTTAGATGGGACCCAGAGCTTGGGGGTCAGAGTATGGAATTACGGTTGGTGGAGTACTTTGCAGATGAGTTCAATGTACAAGTTGGAAATGGGGTTGATGTGCGCAAGTCTTCCAAAGCAATGGCTAAATTGAAGAAACAGGTTAAACGTACAAAAGAAATTCTAAGTGCAAACACAGTGGCTCCAATATCAGTTGAATCCCTCTATGATGATCGGGACTTCAGGTAGGTGGATATTTAAGCAAATTATCCACTCCTGGCTTAAAAAGTTTATTATCATGTTTTTGATCTATATACTGGAAGAGAAGTGATTTGATTGTGCAACACAGTCAAGAGAGCTTGTTTTGTGATGACCTGGTGAATCCTGTCTTAAGCATATGATACAGCATCTTAAGGGTCCCTTTTCATCAACCAAAGATCAGTTGAATGAATGACATTTCCCAAATTAAATCATTTACACAAATTCTAGATTCATGTTTGAGACTTTGAGCCTTTTATTTTATTATCAATGAGTTGCTACTGGTACCTGGTAATTATTAATTGTCTCAAAAGCGTAAGATGAAAGAAAAATTGTGAATTTAATATTCTAACCGTATTTATTAAGAATGTTCTGCTAAATTTTGATTGAGTGTATGTTATAACAAATTTTATTGGCTTCAATCCTCAATTACCTGAAATCCACCATGTCACTTATTTTTTCTATGGATGAACCTTTGATAACCGTTTCCATGAATTTGCAGCATTTTGGTTCCTGAGGAATGTGATAGTTTGTCCAATAAATAAACTAATAGAATTTTGTAGACATTTTTCTTTTCAAAACTGTTTAGGTAAATGTTATGAATTTACTAGGAAAATATTTTGTTCGTCTAGTTTTTATTTTTTTGTCTATAAACTAAGTATTTTGGTTGTCAAGTTTTTATTTCATGTCTATAAATTGTGCCTGCTAAAAATCATCATAACCAGATTAACTGTATTTCATGTCTAGAGCCTCATGTTATTGTTTATAACTTACTTCTTGTACCGACTGGTATGTTATAAAAGACAATGGCAATGTTAGAATGGGTAAGTGGCAATGATTGCTTTAGGTTAAAAAGTTAAGTGCTCTTCTTTAGTAAAGAGTGATATGTTTCACTAAAATGATATGATTTGTTGTATATGAGAATTAAATTCATGTTTCATCTTTTCTTTTAATTACTATGCTAGTTGTTATTCGAGATACTTACCAAATCTCAACCACTCCTGCTTTTCTTTTCCACGTTACCTGGGCTTATTCTTTGTGACAATTGCCTCTCCTATTAGAAATAGCCACCTCTATTCCCTTTTCTTGTTCTTTTTGCTCCTACTAGCTAGGTTGCTTCTTTTGGATACTCAATGTGTACCTGTAGCGCCTTACATTTTTAATGAAATCTTGATCATTTATAAAAAAAAAAAACGAAATACTTGATTTGAAATAATGCAGCAGCAGTATTACATTTAGCATTATATGACGTTCTACTAAAACAAGTGAAGTAAGAAAATCATCGTTGATTTTACGGTATGTCATCAAAGAAATGGATGAAGGTAGGGTTTCAAAAGGGGTTGAACTGAAAACTCTTTTGCGTCATCATCCATCTGAATTGGTACCTCACTTCTTTGTTCCATCCATTTGCGACATAGCAAACCTAATTAGAATTTTTTTTTTTTCAATTAGTATAACTGTTATTTACCTTAATAACTTTCATATGTATGCATATACATATGGTGTATTTATGTCTATTATTGAACATAGAAGCTGTGACGCTGTCAAACTGATAAGCTAGTTCTTCTTGATGGTGTGGTAATCCTTCCATTTCTTGTCTGGTAGAGCCCTGTGGCCAGCAAGTATTTGTAGATGTCATCTTGAAGCCTCTTTTGCATTGGATAAACAATTTGTCTTCACTTGTTGGTCATTCTATAATTGCTTATGCAGGTAGTAGATATAAGTTTCAATATGCTTCTTGATATTCCCATCTATGTATTCAGAACATAGTTCAAGTTAAATGGTTGACATGCATATCTTTTTCCCTGTATCTCACGATTATGCGTACTGATAGTTGGCCCCCAAGTAATGAAACTGATCAACTATTAGTAGTTTTATATGATTTCTTTTCCCCTCCCCCAGGAGCACCATATCTCGTGAGAAGTTTGAAGAGCTCTGTGAAGATCTGTGGGATAAAGCTCTTGTTCCTTTGAAAGAAGTGCTCAAGAATTGTGGTTTGAAGGTGGATGAGATATATGCAGTGGAGTTGATAGGAGGTGGTACTAGGGTCCCAAAGTTGCAGGTTTGTCTGTTTCATGAAAAATGTACTCATGGCACACAATCTTATGTCATTTATGAACTATTAGGTTATATTAAATCAATGACCAATTGTTTGAAGCTCTGTCAAAATTCTTATTGATTCCTTGGGGATTAATATGAAGGATTTGTATATAGTTGAGCACTATTACGTTTAAAGGATTAAGTAATTCTTTGTGGTATAAATGTGCAAGATACCAAATTTTTGTAGGGATATTTTTGTTGGTTTAAAGAGATGAATGCAACTTACACTAGTCATACGCATATATTTTGCAAGAGAATCATTTGACTGGATTTTTTGTGATCATAAAATGTAAATTAACTGCATGTTAATGTGCTTGCAATTGTGTGTGGGTTTCATGATGCAAGTTATGTGGTTTTAAATTGCCAGAATGAAGGTGCATGGTAATGTTTACCCTGCCAATGTGCATATTAGGTATTAGTTTAATGTCACTTGACCCTATTGTGATTTGTTATATATTGATGTCTTAATGGTTCAAAATATTTGATTCTGTTATGTATGTTAGCTCTTGAAATAATTATATCTAAGCTCTACTTAGGCATTCTCTTGTAATGTACTAAGGTTGCATCCCTCAGCACTTTTTGATATATACAACATTACTTATAAAAAAAATTTTAATTATTTCCGAGCTTTCGTTCGTTGACAGAGGATGAATTGAGAAAAGAAAATCTATGTTTCTTTAATAACAGGCCAAGCTCCAGGAATTTCTTGGGAGGAAACAGCTGGACAAACATCTGGATGCAGATGAAGCTATAGTTCTTGGTGCAGCCCTGCATGCTGCAAATCTAAGTGATGGAATCAAATTGAATCGTAAGCTTGGAATGATTGATGGCTCTTCCTATGGGTTTGTTTTTGAGTTAGACGGCCCTGATCTTATGAAAGACGAGAGCACTAGGCAGCTACTTGTACAACGAATGAAGAAACTTCCCAGTAAGGTAAATAACAAGCCAATGTGATTTTATGATGCAAGAGATGGTGAAAATTAAATAAATAGTTCAACTACACTACTCACCCTCTCTAACTTTGCTACTTTGTTTGGGCTTGACTATATAACAGATTTTCAGGTCCATTATCCACAACAAAGATTTTGAAGTTTCACTTGCTTATGAGAGTGAAGATCTTTTACCACCTGGTGTTACCTCTCCCATATTTGCTCAGTATAGCGTGTCTGGTTTGACAGATGCAAGTGAGAAGTAAGATTAGCAAATTCTTGAATCTTATGTTCATGTGCCTTTGCTTTGATGCTTGAAGCAGTGGCAACCTTTTCTCCACACAAAAGCTTCAGACAAATTCTTATTTGGATTTATGTATGTATTGTACCTATATTGTTCAGGTATTCATTGCGGAATTTGTCCTCCCCCATCAAGACAAATTTGCATTTCTCTCTCAGTAGAAGTGGAATTCTTTCTTTGGATCGAGCAGATGCAGTTATTGAAATCTCAGAATGGGTAGAAGTTCCTAAAAAGAATCTGACCCTGGATAATTCAACTACTTCTTCTCCCAATATATCAGTTGAAGCTGATGCAAAAAATGCTTCTGAAGAAAGTAATGACAACTTGCATGTTGATGGCGGGGTTGGTAATACATCAAGCTCTAATGTAGAAGAAAATAATACCATGGATCTTGGTACAGAAAGAAAGCTGAAAAAGAGGACATTTAGGGTTCCACTTAAGGTACAAACAAGTGATTGCCTTAAAATGTCTTCTTGGTAGTTACTATTAACAGTCCAATCGAGGACTGAATATTATTTTTTTGAAAAATTATTCTTATATTTAGTTTCTGTTTTGCTCATATTCCTTTTTTATTTCTTTAATTTACTATTTGTAGATTGTTGAGAAGACAATGGGGCCTGGAATGTCTCTTTCGAAGGAATCTCTTGCTGAAGCCAGACAAAAATTAGAAGCATTGGATAAAAAGGATGCAGAGCGAAGAAGAACTGCAGAGTTAAAAAATAATTTGGAAGGATATATCTATGCTACTAAAGAAAAGGTTGAAATTTTTACTTTAATAAATTTTACTGTTTTATTCATTTAAGAGTAATGTATTAAATTTTTGCATACCTTGTGATGGCTTTTGAAGATCAAATGTTACTTGTATTTACTCCATATTTACCCTATCTGGGTTTCATTCTCTTTTGTTTAGTTCATTTATTAATTATAATTTAGTATACATTCCTTAGGCCTTTACTGGAGATATGAAAAGAGGCTTAAACTATTTTTATATGATGATCTGCTTACCTTCTGCATGTCCCCAACTGATGACATCTTTTTATTTGTACCAGCTTCAATCATCTGAAGAGTTTGAACAAATTTCTACTGACGAGGAACGCCAATCTCTTAATGAAAAGCTTGATGAGGTTAGTTTTTATTTTTGAGCAAACTCATAATGCTTGAAGTCATATAGCTCTCACTTGAATTTTTTTACATGAACAATTTGTGTTGCCTCAGGTGCAAGAATGGTTGTATACAGACGGTGAAGATGCTACTGCTGCAGAGTTTCAGGAGCGCCTAGATATGTTAAAAGATGCTGGTGGCCACATATTCTTTAGGTATGTGATGTCTTATAAATTTATAATAGGTTGTAGTTGAAATTAAGGCATTCTTGAGTAGAACTCAGTTTGAGTATGTCTGATACTATAACATAAACAAATTTAGAGAAAGCTTGATGTGATGTTTGAACTGGTGTACTTTTGGGTCTAGGCTGAAAGAGCTTACTGCACGGCCAGCAGCAACTGAACATGCGCAAAAATATCTTATTGAGCTTCAACAGGTACTATTTTTTTTGTTCTTATTTTTTTTCTCTTTTTCTTTTCTTTTCTTTTTTTCCTAATGAGGAGTCCAAAAAAATTTTGTCACCAACTTTATCCCTGGGCATGTTTATTATTTGGGTCCCACTCACACCAGCCAACTACTAGGTTACACGGGCATCTATAGAAGCGAGTGAAGTACCTACCATTTATACTCAAAATGACAAATGAAGAAAGAAACAAAATCCTAGTCCCAAAAAAAAAAAAAAAAAAATCCTTGTCCACAAAAAATTGCCTTGGATTCTGTCTTAATAATCTTGAATTATTCCAATTTTCAAATATCTGAAAAAAGTCCAAATTTGTTTGAGAACTTGGCCATATAAAGTACAAGTTCCAACAAAAACCTCTGAATGAGTGGAAGAGTACAGTGAGAAGGTTATTTGATATGATATGTTTTTCTTTTCTTTATATGCAAAAATATTTTCTCAAAAGGTGACCATACACGTAATAATTGTCTTTCCTGTTTTATTTTTGAGTGAAGAGAAGAAAGATTTTGGGGGTCAGGGGTGTGAGAATGCCTCTTATGGAAGTACGTATTGCTTTATGGGCTTGCATATGAGTTTTTTTTCTCTTTCTTCCTTCAAAATGTCTGTCTTGTAGATTAAAAACCCAAAAATGTTGCAGTTTTTAAAATGGATGGCCATGAATCTTTCTTCTCCAACTTTTCTATTTCCTTTGCTGCTTTAATTAGCTATGAGGTAATGTGACCTGTGCATTGACGATTTTCTTTCCTGAGCATCTGCAGATAGTACATGGCTGGAAGACAAACAAATCTTGGCTTCCTAAAGATAAAATAGATGAGGTGTTCAATCATTTTACTCAATTGCATTGTCTTTATGAATCCATTTTCAATTTGTGGCATGACTCCGAGTTGTTGTCCTATCTTGCCTTGGTATGGGAGTTGATATGTTTGGCAAATTCAGGTTTTGAGTGATGCTGACTCGTTCAAGATTTGGTTGGATGAAAAAGAGGCTGAGCAGAAGAGGTAAGTAAGTTGTTTATGTTCTTGTTCTGTGTTATTTTTATTTCTTTTTAACTTTGTTGCTGTAACTTTTTTGCTTATGGCAATCGCTCCATGTATTCATGTACAAAAAGGAGTCGTGCAAATGGCTGCATCATGGTGAATGGTGTAACAAATACATACCTCACTTAGTCATATAGAAGAGGATTAGGCCCCAATGACTGCTGTTTTGAAAAACTAAATGCTTCAAATTGGTATTGGCAGTAGGGGTTAATTGTCACTCTGATCCAGATCAGATACTCTTTATGAGCTTTGCCTAAATTTTGGAGTCTGCTGGCTTCTAACCATATGATCTCATCAGATTTTGGTCAGGATCCACCTATTTTGATTTCTATGATAAGAAAATATTCTTAAATCATCCTAATTGAATATGTTCGAGCATTTAATTTGTGTACCACTTTAGAGCATCTCCATCACATGCTCTAAACCTCTCATATTAGCTAATATGAAGCCAAATATGGCTAATATGAGGCCTTCTTAAGTTCTAGCAGATTTGTGTTACAGTAATACTCTATTTGTAGAGTATCACTGTAGCAAAATGTTTCATTTTTTTTCCCTCATTTCATATGCATCATTTGCAGTCACTGGACCATTTGTAGAAACTTTTCTCGAAAATGTTTTTCATTGTTTAGTCCGGACAA
This sequence comes from Carpinus viminea, assembly GCA_013348765.1. Classification (NCBI taxonomy): domain Eukaryota; kingdom Viridiplantae; phylum Streptophyta; class Magnoliopsida; order Fagales; family Betulaceae; genus Carpinus; species Carpinus viminea. The sequence goes on along the minus strand of CP054673.1, from coordinate 39,726,898 downwards.
AAAAAAACACTAGTCAACAGAAATGATTTTTGAAACCAATGAAAAATGATTCATTTAGGGTGTAAAAGGCGTAAACTGATTTTACGCCTCTCGAGAGATGCAAGTCAATTTTATGTACCTCATATTAACATCTCAAAAAAAATAAATAAATAAATAAATAATTCTTAAAGCTCCTTTTTCCTTAAAAGGATATATTATCTGGAAACCCTTTTCTCTCGTATATGCATATACTGTATGTATATATGTTTGGATGTGTGTACCAAATGCTTCAATCTTTATTGTTTTCTTTATGAAAGTACATCAACTTATTCAGTTATTAAATTGATCTTTTAGTTTTTATTATTTTTTTGTGAATAAAAGTGTTAATTTTATGAGGTTAGATAAAATTATAAATGATTTTCAGTGTGAAATAAACATCAAAAAATGTTTTCAGGATAATTTTTGAAGTGTTAATCACACTTTTATTGAAAATGTTTTCAGTAAAAAATATTTTATGTTAGAAAATGTTTTACATCAATATAAACATAACATCTACAGTACTTGGTAATAGAAGGAGCCAAGCCCTTCTTTGACAAGTTCAGATATGATTTTTACCTGATTGCTGATGTTCAGCCAGCCACTTATATAAACTTCCCCATATACTAAGCTGTTTTCCTTTTTCTTTCTCTCCCAAAGTACCTCTGGTTTCAGTGCTCCGGCATTCACGTCTGAAGAAGTATATACGAAGTTATTCGATCTGCAAGACAAGGTAGTGTTCTAATTCCACCTTTTTCTTATTAAGGAAGTAGTTTATATAGCGTACAAGATATTTCTATATCTTGGTCGTACTGTCTTCCATAATTAGTTGAATTTTTTTTTTTTTTTTTCAGGTTACTAGCATTAATAGAATTCCGAAGCCAAAGCCTAAACTTGAGAAGCCTGTAAAAAATGAAACTGAGAGCAGTGGGGAGAATGCGACTAATCCCAACACGACTTTTGAGGAGAATTTTAACCAAAGTGGCCAATCAACCAAAGACCCTGACGTCTCATCGACTGAAAAAATTAACCTGGAGCCCAAGGTTCACGATGAAGAGCCCGAGGTTCACGATGAATTATGATTAGGTTCTATATGAATTGGTGCTAGAAGATAGATGCAGATGCTGCAAATTTTTGTACTACAGAAGAATACAGAGTTGAGCCCATTTTTTAGGAGGGGTGGTTATCTTAACTTTGAGATTGATGGATTTCCCATCTTACGCAGTTTGAAGAATAGTTGGAAAAACCTTTATTAATTACAACGCAATCCTGTTATTCCCTCATAACTAAGTGGAGTATATCCTTGATCACTAGCCCTTGGAGATTTTTGGTCTGTGAAAGGGATATGAGAGATTATATACTGTTTATTTTAAAATTAGGTTGTAATAAACTTTTGGCCCATGAAATTTGACATAAGTTTGAACTTCATTCTTGAAAGAGTAGTGATATTTAGGGTGCATTTGAAATTGTGAAGAGGGGGTGCATTTCTAAAAAAATTGTGATTTAAAAACGTAGAAAATTTGTATTAAAATGATATACGAGTAACATTAGAAGGAAGATTATGTGTTTTTGTCCTTTTAAAATTTATATGGCTTTTAAAACTACCATTAGATTAAAATATAATAATTATTTATCACAAATTTAACTGAGTTAAAAAATCATAATAATTTTAGGACACAAGAAAGACATAGGTCTTCTTTTTAGCATTACTCATTAGACGGACTTTAAGAAACGAATTTTTTTCCAGGTCTTTTTTTTAAATATATATTTTTATTTTATTTTTTATATGTATTCTAGGTATTTTAATAATTTTGGTACAATTCCAACAAGAGCCCATGAAATGATCTTCCATATACGATGGTCCTTTATCATTTTTCCCTTTTCCCGTAGAATCCCATATAAATGATATAATTGCTTACCCTGTCAAAGACATTCACAAACGTATCGAACACCATTTTCACAAGAAATGCTTACACTCACATTTTCACTTGCCCTCTTTATCATGACACTAAAAATTACCACTAAATTTTGAATTAATTACTATTGAATATAATGATAATTTTAATACCATGTCAAGAAGTGTACACGTGGGAGTGTAGCATTTCTCATTTCACAATAGACACTGCTATGATATGTTTTGGTAAACTCAACTTTCATAATCCCCTTATGTGCTCCATAATTTTATCTAAACAATACCAAGGAAAGCAGTACATTCTAATCACTTGAGTACTGAGATGAAAAGGAAAATAAGTAAAGAGGCCAAAAGGCAAAAGAGAGGGGGAAAAAAAAAAAAAAAAAAAAGAAGGAAAAACTGACTATTTCAAAATAAATTACATAAGCCTCCTATAAGAAGATGCGATTGTTCTCTTCAGATAATGACATAGCTTGAATATAAACAACAAAATATCTCAACACTACGTCTTAGAGTTTACTATAAATATTAGCTTCTTGTAGGTGCAGGATCCCTATAAGCCACTTGCCCCTCCCTCCTCCCATGAAACACTATTAATCAAATAGAATCATTCTCTCAGCAATCATTACCTGCCATTGGAAGTATCCAGTTACTGGCTGCCCCATAACTTAAGAATACATTAACAAATAAAGACAAATTAAAGAAAAAACAATCATCTAAATAAACTACCAACTTTTCTTGCGATGAGTACCATTCAACAGTCAGAAAGCTCTTCTCCCAGTGCTCTGATCATCATTGATTCTATCATCCCCAAAGCTGCCAAAACGTCTAGTACGAGAATCACCGAAACCACTGCTGTTTTGGCTTGATAGGTTGTCACCAAATCCACTAGAACGGCCTGAACCAAAGCCCCCAAAACCACCAGAACGGTCTGAACTACTAGAATCACCAAAAGCACCTGAACGACTAAACCCAGAACCACCAAAGTTCCCAGATCGGTTTGAGCTAGTGCCAGGAAAACCACCACCGGATTTGTGTGAGCCAGGGCCACCAAAGGAACCAAAACGTCCAGAGCTAGGTCCACCATATTGACCTGTTTGACTAGAGGAACCTCCATAGCCACTGCTACGACCAAATCCAGGACGCCCTTGACCACTAAAGCGGTTAAAAGCGCCATCACCAGACCGACGATCCCTTGTGCCTCCATGAGAGCCAAATCTACCACCACCACCACCCATATCAGCTAACATGTCCCCACTTCCACCCTCAACAGCAATTTGTGGTAGCTGATAACCAACAAGTATTCAAGCAATCAGTTTAACATAAAACATCTGCTGAGGTGCAAATCAGTCCCACACTAAAGATTTTACATGCACATGATTGCTCGTTAGAGAGAGCTCTGTTAGTTGTCTTGAGAGATTTAGGTCACAACACTAGCAGGATTTAACTCGTTCTGCTTGTCTATTAGTAGGATTTGCTACTTATCAGTACTTCATCCAGCAACGTATATGTCCTCATGCATGCATTGTGTAAAATATGCACATGTATATCTACAATATGAAAATAGCTAGTTTGCTGTACATGCAGTTCAGAGTAAACCAACAATTCAGATCGGTCATAGAATTCTAAACACAATACTGTCAGAAAACTACTTTCCCACTACTTTTGATCGCTTCTCCTTATCATATAACATGGTGCTTCACAACCAGATAAACACTATTTTGCAACCAACATATGGTGACATCTATTATCTACTCAAAGTAAAAATATTATTCGCATTGCTATCCACGTCCACAACAAAATGAGAACTAAATTCTTGTGTGATGTGGTAAGTTTGTGTGTATGACTTTGCATCAAGCATATAGACCCACTGGTTTAACAAGAGACTTACATTTCATTCTTAAAAGCATTCTACCTATATTCTATCAAATCAGACTAACATCCAATAATCAATGTTAAAAAAGAAAGAAAGAAAGCATCATATCACTGCCAAACAGGTCTTAAACTCAGTGAATAAATAGGATGATGCAAATGGAACTGGAGATAAATTCTAACCTCTGTAAATCTGCATCCAACGTCTCGCTCTATAACTCTGACAGCCCTTGTCTGGTCCTGTGAGTAAATAAGGACAGCACTTCCTTTCTTCCCGGCACGACCTGTTCGGCCTGATCGATGAACAAATATCTCCGAATTGTTGGGAAGCTCGTAATGTATTACCTGCAAGAGATGAGTTTAAATGTTAAGCAACAAAACAAATAGGACCACCAAAAAAAACACTTGCATGCATACAAAATCTCCCACACCAACACCCCCCCACCCCCAAAAAAGGGGAAGAAAAGAAACCCACTAAAATAGAGAAGCAAGCTGGAGAATCCTGAGAAGCAAGGGAGCCTGGTATTTTTAAGATGGCAAATTAATGAACAAGCAAACACAACAAAATAAGGGCACCAAGCACATAGTTTAAGCGAAACAAAGAATCAAATGCTTTAAGCATAGGCATAGGAATAGAGTGAATGGAGAAATAAAAGCAAATGGTCACCATAACTTCAACGGTTTTCACTCCATAGAAATTATAATGGAGGGCATCAAAGGCAAGGAGAGAATGAGGAAAGAAAGTAACGAGGGGGCTGAGAGTTTTGATCTACAACACACCTTTCAGATGTACCACCAGAACGTAGAAACAAGGCAGATCTAGGAAACAAAAATACATTTCTCTGCCTAGGAAACAAAAATACATTTCTTCAAAACAGTAGGGAGATAAATGGTTAATGACATGACACTTTTAACCAGCACAACCCCTTTTTTATAAGTAATCAACACATATCATTAAAAGCGTAAGGCACCCCTAGGTATACAATAAGTACACAAAAGGAAGCACCTAACTAGAAGAAGCAAAAAGAAATCAGCACAAGCCTTTAATTTATCGCTTCCAATTTCAAACTGGAACAAACAATTCAACAATGAAAGCAGCAATTAGTTCAGGTACAGTATAGTTTTTAGGACAAATTACTCTTTTTATCCAGAATGATGTCAAAGCAACAATCCCAAGAAATTGGAAATTATACATACTTTCTTCAAACACACATGCATACAGACAAATAAATGATAATGAAGTGATAAATTTAAAAATAAATAAATTTGAGAAAAGGTAACTGATTAGACAACCATCCAAGAAAAGGCAAAGAAAGGTTAGCAACAAAACTTTCAATTGTCACAAGTATTGAGCCAGTTTTTTCAAAACATAGCTGGCCCAATCAGGAAACCTGCTTGCAGCATGGTCTCATAGATTAGAAATCAAGGATATACTGAATTGCAAAGTTCGTGAATCATCATTTTATATATAAACTGCAAAGAGGGAAAAATAAAAAGAATAATACACACAGGAAAAGAATAGGGAGCAGAGAAACAAGTTAATATATCAATTACAAACTAAGCGGATTAATCTATTGTCAACTAAGAAGGACACAAGTTAATTTACATAAGAAGAAGAATGGAGAAAAAAATCTACCAGATCAACATTAGGAATATCAAGGCCACGAGAGGCAACATCAGTGGCAACTAAAATATTGAAATGCCCATCTCGGAAACCTGCAAGTGTTCTTTCCCTCTGACTTTGTGAGATATCCCCATGCAAAGCCTCGCATTTGTATTTTCTTCCCATGGCATATGCCAATCGATCAGCATCACGTTTTGTTTGAGTGAAAACAATACATTTTCCTCCTTTTGCATGCTCCTGACAAACAAATCTGATGGTGAGAATGGAAGCAATAGTGCACAAGGTTAAAACAAGCAGGGGCAGAACCACCCCTGGCCTGGGGTGTCCCCAACCCCCCCAAGCCAAGGGGTGGTCCCCAAAAAATACTTTTAAATACTTTTAAAAATTAGCTTTTGTACCCCCAAAAAATTTTAAAAACATATTTACCCCCCAAAATTCAATATTCTAGTTCCGCCCTGAAAACAAGAACTCACAAAGTTCTCTGACCTTTATAAAGAAGACAACAAAATGAAGGTTTAAAAGAATTTAATAAATAATTAATAAAATAAGCAGATTGACCATCAAACACAGAAATTTTTTACAATATCAAAATATATATATATTTATAAGTTCTGAAACCATACTGTTATCAGAGGTCCAATAATTGAAGCTTTTCCAAAATTGTCTGATACAATCGAGAATAGAGAAATTCCATCAGCCAACTTCTGATCAGAATCTCCAACCTACAGAACATTTAAGCCGTTAATGTGCTTGTAACCATACATTAGAACCCCAACTTTCTGCAGTTACACTACATGTCCAAACACAGAACGGACCAGAAAAGGTTTCCCTGGATTTTAGTACATAAGCCATGACTCAGAAATACCTTAGTCATAACTATAGACCTCAAATTGCAGTGACAAGTACTAAAACCATTATAAAATGAACAACATGCGAGATTAAACCTTTTTATTTCCAACTCCAATTCCTGTAATGATATCGACTACAAACTACAGAATCAAATCAAACTCAAATAAAAGTAACAATACAAGAAAGCAAAGAATCGGACCCATCAAGCATACCCTTAAAAGTGGGCATAGTAAGAACTAAGAGGACAGAGAATGTGACCGTTATAATCTGATGATTGACTAAAATGAAGCCACAAACTCACCAGATCAATTGTTAGTGGATTTTTTAGGTAATTTTGGGTGAGTTTTTTAATCCAAGAAGGCATTGTTGCAGAGAACATTAAACTCTGACGATTCTGCGGCAACTTCTCCAAGATTTTTTCAACTTCCTCCTGAAAGCCAACTTGAAGCATCTGGTCAGCTTCATCAAGAACAACAAACTGAACTTCTGACAAGTTCAGAGCACCTCTGTTCAGAAGATCAATAATGCGACCAGGTGTGCCAACAGCTACATCAACACCATAGTCAAGCTGCCTCATTTGGCTTGAGATGGGCGCACCACCATAAACGCAAATTGTATCCAACCCTGGCGCAGACTCAGCAAATTCCTTCTCAACCTGGCGGGCGAGCTCCCTTGTTGGAGCCAAAACCAACGCCAGCGGATACCTGCCCCGCCTGTACGATGAAACATACATAAAAACATGTACCTTTAGAAAATAGTTGGAATTCCATCACTCAGCCAAGGGAAAAAATAGATCAAATAACCGAACCCATGTTTAGCATTGAACTGAATGATCTTATCCATAATGGGAATTCCAAAAGCAAGAGTTTTGCCCGTTCCTGTTCTAGCACGACCGATCATGTCACGCCCTTGCATTGCTGGTTCCAGAACCGCCCTCTGCATAGAAGAGAAATCAAAGTAAAACACCACGAGTAATTGCTACAGGGACAAATAGACGACAAGTGATTATGACAAGGGTAGCCCACTATCACTAGGGGTGAGGCAAGGCACACAAAATAAAGAAACCGGGCTGAAAAGATAAGATTTTTTGTTTTTACTTATATCGAGACTCGAGAGGAACGAACCAAACAGAAAGAAGAAGAGAAAAAAGAGAGAAATGTTGTGTATAAGACCTGAATGGGAAAGAGCTTAGTGATGCCCTTCTTGGCCAAAGCAGAGACAATCTCCGAGGAAATCCCAAGCTTGGCGATCTCGAGGCCCTCGTCATCATTGCCAGCGTTCCCCTCGTAATCGTCTACGGCGGCGTACTCTGCCAGCGACGGCAACGAGACCCTGAAATACAAGGGCCCAGATTTGGCGTGGAAGTCCCTGGCTTTATGGAAGAAAGATATACTTCCATTTCCAGGAACAAGGTCCGATGCTGATGATGATAGTGGATGGTGCTGATGAACGTATAGTTTTGAAAGGGTGGAGGTGGTGAAGGCGGCGAGAGCCCGCCTGGAGATAAACGAAGAAGACCTTCTTAAGATGATACTTGCCATTTTCTTCTTGGTTTTTCTAAGAGACTGGCTGCTGAGGGAGAGACAGATTTAAATGGTTGGGGGTTAGGGTTTTACCTCTTGGGGTTTTGGGGGTTGGGGGGAGTGACACCACAGAAAGGCTAGTAGATGGGCTTTATATATGTGCGGGTTTTTGTTTGCCAGATTTTTATGGGATCCAGATCATCTGCGGTCGGCTTTCTTCCCATTATACTGCAGTCTGCACTGCTCTGCATTTCTGTGCCATGTACTATTTTACTTCTCACGCAAGTACTATTTTCTCTACTCCAACATAAGTTTGATCAAGGCCAAGCCCAATTGTGGTCATAAGCTCGGCCCAATCATAGTCTAAAAACAAACTCGAGACTAACTTCAGATTGAGGCCTATTATACTTTATTAACCCGTTAATCATTAATAACCGTTTTTTTAGACAGTTAGAAAAAAAAAAAAAATGTAATCGCTTAGAGCAGGATGGTTAGCGGTTTTAGGGTTAGACGGAGGCATTTAATAATCACTAATTGCATACTTTTATAAATATTACATATTATAAATACTGTATATATAAAATAATAATAATAACAATAATAATAATGTACAAAACAATGTCGTTTTGGTGCTTTTAATATAGAGTTTTTGTTTGATTTTAATGAAATTTATCTTTATTCACTAAAAAAAAGGAGAGAGAGAAATGTTAGAATTCATTTTATTTTTAACCATCTCCATAGTGAATTGATAAATTCACCATTAAATTTGTCTGGAATCCACGTGAATTCATAAATTTAAGACAAATTTAATGGTTGATATATTGAATTTGTAGGATGAGATGAGAAAAATATTGACGTGAATCATTCTTCAAAAATAATAATAATATTCTTGAGCTTTTTTTTTTTTTTTTGAAAAATAATATTCTTGAGCTTTGTTACATTTTGAAGCCTCCTATTTTTTTAATAAAAAAAAATGTCCAAAAATATCTAAAATATGACTTAACACGATGCTAAAGGAAGGCCCAAAACACCAAAAAATATCCAAAAGGCCCATTTCTAAAAGGCGGCTATTTGGTGTCGTTATGAGTTTCAATAACCACTAACCAACCAAAGCAAGGGGGATTTCTAAAAAAAAACTAAACCAGGGGGTTGCGGTAACAAAAATTAGATAATCATCTAAGGCGATTGAGGTTAGAGGTAATAACCACTAACCGCAATCTCTTGTACACCCCTATATATACCAACATAATTTTATTTTAAATTAGGTTTGAAGAAATTCAGTCTATAGAAGTATCATATGTCATTTATCATGTGAGAAAAACATAATTTTTTAAATTTGCATGTAAAAATCACATGGCTTTCTAATAGAATTATTAAAAAAAAAATATTGTGTTTCTCACATGCTTAACAAACACATGGTAGTTTTATAGATTCAGTTAGAGAAAATTTCTCAAACTAGTCAATTATTAACCCATTTAAAGTTATTTTTTAGGAGTAAGTCATGTCGTAATGTACGATAAGTCTCAATTGTTCAAAAGAAGTCTTCTTGGTATTTGCTTTTTCAGTGAATTCAGTTGCAATTAGTGTTACATGCCTTGACATAACATTTAACGCTAAAGACATAACATTTCCTCCAAACTAGATTGGAGGAAGTTTCTTTTAACCAAATTTATAAAATTGTCATTTGTCTCTTAATATGTAAGAAAGCACATACTTTTTTAATAATTATATTGAAAAATCATGTACTTCTCGCATGCTTAAAGAACACATTGTAATTTTACAGACATTAGGCTATGTTTGCTTCGACGTAAAATGATTTCCGCATTTTACGGTATTTACTACGACGTAAAATAGTTGTCAAACCGAAATCATTTTTTGTTGACCAAAAAACCCTTCATTAACCATTGTAAATTGGTTTCCAATTTTAAAATTCGGAAACCAATTTCCTAATCTACCAACACTCAACCCAACACCTGACTCTTTCCTTGCACAACCACTCACACAGAACCATCCTCACGTAGCTCTCAACCACACTCCCTACGCAGACCCCATCTAGAGCTCATATCTCTCTGCTAGCACAGATTTGATCTAGAACTCATAAAGAATCTCGTCTCTCTCGCGCCTTCTTGAGGTTTGGGTCGAATTCTTCTAGGTCTTTAAGCAAAAGTCAAAGCAATTTGGGTTTTGTGTTGGGTAGTGATGCAGACCAGAGTTGCAGCAGAGGACAAAAACAGAGCTCTCTGGAATTGTGCTTGATCACAGGATGACTTGCGATCGATCGCAGAACTCGAGCCCCAGAATCAATAGTTTTTGTAGAAGCGATCAATGACGGGGGATCAATCGCACTCGTCGAGCACCCAAGTGCGCTCAATCGCACTCGTGTATGCGCTCAAGCGCACACAGGGCTCTATGTTATATTTCTGCGTTTTAGTTATTAAACTGACGTTATTTCTTTGTTTTAGTAGTATTAGGGTTTTGAGAGTCTTTATTCCGTTATTTTATTAGGTTTAGGGATTATAAGGGTATTTATGTAATATTTTAATAGGTTTATGGTTTGTGGCTATAAATATATGCTTATAGCCTCCAAACAAGGAGTTGTTATTGATTATTGATTTTATGAATGAAAATTACTCATAGTTGAGTTTTTTCCCCTTTTTCTTTAAAAATGCTAGAGAGTATCTAGATTTTCAAGAAGAGTTCTTAGATCATTGATAGACTTAAGATCTAGAATTATCTATCTGCTGCGTTATTTGTTGTTCTTCGCTGCAGCCCATTAAGTCACGTTGCATCAATTGGTATCAGAGCTCAGGTTACTTTCCATAAATGGGAAGAAGCAACCACTTTGTAGATATAGACGAGATGTACGTGCACACGGAGACAGCACGTAAGGAGCAACCGGCAATTTGTTTGCGGCACATGAGTAGTGGGTCAGACAATTGTTGTCACCAACTAAGACCACGATTTGCGGAGGCAGAAGGCAAATTTATCATTGAACGTTGGCAATACAAGGAGGATCAATTCCAAGCTATGAGGGATCAAATTGAAGACCTCACTACCCAATTATACAACTTGCATGGTCACAAAGGGAGTAGATCTAGAAACCCATGTATAGAGCGCCAAACACAGGGAAGTCAGCACCTTGCGCAAGCTTCTACCAATCAGCGGGTAAGTAGATTCGAACTCAAGATTCCGAAATTTCGAGGGGATCAACAACCCAAAGAATTTTTGGATTGGGTGTTGGCTATTGAAGAGGTTTTTGAGTTCAACAGGGTGCCTAATGAACGACGAGTCTCTTTGGTGGTACATACATTTCGAAGAAGAGTTACTGCGTGGTGACAAAAACTAAAGAAAAATCACAAGTGGCAAGGCAAATTGAAGATCAATAGTTGGGAGCACCTATTGAAAAAGATTCGAGTTGCTTTCTTGCCCTATAATTATATCATGTAGCAACAGTCACAAAATTGGAGACAATGGCCTATAGCTGTGACAAAGAAAATTGAAAAATCGTACAAAAAAGAGGTGTTTAGGGAAACATGGAGTAAGGCAAAGAGTCCAAGACAGGTCAATTGGACCCCTACTTGCCAACTACAAATCCATAAACCGAATCCATATTTTATGGAGGAGGAAGAAGAATCTATAGATGGGGAGTGTCAAGAATCTGACTTCGTTGATGAAGAGTTCGAGCATGAAGGTGTTGAAGATGAAGATCCTTTTACAAGGGTTTGTAGATTGGGATACTCCACCAATCTATGATGATGACATCAATGAAGAAAAGCCAATTGAAGAACCTTTGGCATCCAACCTAGAGGAAGAGTACGAAGAATATGGATTGCATCCTATGTTTAGCAGCCTCTACCTCAATGAAGATGATCAATTGGAAGATGAAGAGCCCACGGATGGCATCGCCGCTGAAGATGACCAATTGGAAGATTAAGAGCCCACGGATGACATCGTCGATTATGAAGAAGCCGACATCGTCGATGATGAAGACCTTCCAAGTGAAGTGCCCAATTTTAATGGTGAAGATGTTGATTACGTCGATTTCCTTGGTATTGAAAATATTTTAAATTCTCCTCACGATGATTGTGGTGAATTTTATGCGAACGAGGAAAATTATATGTTTACAAGGGAATCAGTGGTTGACCTATTCTTGAGTGTTTTCATGGCACGTGGAAGAGAGAAGGAGCAACAGAAGAATGGCAAATCTGAAGTATTGCTAAGTGGTGTGTGGGGCATTCACGACAGACATCAAGGCATTCCGATGATGAGAAACGTTACACTTATTTTGGGATGTTGCCTTGTTTTGATCTTGAGGAAGGATGAATGGAATGAGTTGACTAGGCATCCGAATGACCATGGAAAGGATAGGCCGAATTTGAGGACGAATTCTCTCCAACATGGGGAGAATGATGTAGACCAGAGTTGCAGCAGAGGACCAGAAACAAAGCTCTCTGGAACTGCACTCGATTGCAAGATGACTTGCGATCGATCGCAGAACTCGAGCCCCAGAATCAATAGTTTTTGTGGAAGCGACCGATATCGGGGGATCAATCGCACTTGTGTATGCACTCGAGCGCATACGGGGCTCTATGTTATATTTTTGCGTTTTAGTTATTAAACTGACATTATTTCCTTGTTTTAGTAGTATTAGGGTTTTGGGAGTCTTTATTTCGTTATTTTATTAGGTTTAGGGATTATTAGGATATTTATATAATATTTTAATAGGTTTAGGGTTTGTGGCTACAAATATATGCTTATAGCCTCAAAACAAGAAGTTGTTATTGATTATTGATTTTATGAATAAAAATTACTCATATTTGAGTTTTTTTCCCATTTTTCCTTAAAAATACTAAAGAGTCTAGATTTTCAAGAAAAGTTCTCAGATCTTTGATAGACTTAAGATCTAGAATTATCTATCCGTTGCTTTATTGTTGTTCTTCGTTGCAGCCCACTAAATCGTGTTGCATCAGGTAGGCACACTCGGAAGAGGAACAAAGCTTGGGTTTTGGAGGATCAGAGTTGGAATGATGGACAATGTGATTGATTTTTGTTTTTGGGTACAAATTGAAGACAAATTTTGAATTCCTTTTGGTTTCTTTGATATCTTTGTTAAATGGGAACTATATTTAGAAGTTAGAAGTCGTTTTTGCTATAAATAGCATTGAATTTAGCAAGATTTTCGATTTTGTTCTTTACCGATGGTAGCTTTCAAGATCAAAAGAGCAATTCTTTTGGAAGTTTTCCATGAAATGAAGGCTGAGCATAGAGAGAATGGGCCAGTTTCGTTTATTATAAGCAGAACGTTAGTTTTGCTGGCCTGAAAATAGAAGAGATATTTGGCTATTACCTGCTTGAAGGCCATAGTTGGAAGCATTCTTTAGTTCTTTGTTCTAAATTGTTGTAAACTATAGCTTCAGTCTCATGTAAAATTCTTTTCCTTGGTGATCAATTTATTAAACTGTTGTCTAGTCTCTCTTTATTTGTCTAAATCTCTATGTTGTTCGAACTGCTTCTTGTTGGAATATTTTATATTTTCTAAATTAGGTTTATTAATATTTTCTTTAACACGTTATTTTTGTTTATGTTAGAATATTTTTTATTCTCCGTTATTATATTTCTTTGTAAGGTTTATTTTCTTCTTTAATTAGTTTAGGTCTACTTTAGGGTTTTTTGGTCACTACTCATTGTCTCTCTATAAATAGAGAGTTATGTAATATTATTTTATATAGTGATTATACAATATGTAGCCTAAACGTCTCTCTTTGCTTTTGCTCTCTTTTCTTTCTCTCTCGCATTTTAGTATTTTTATATTTTATATATATATTTCAACATGGTATGTCTTTGCATTTCCTCACATTCCGTCTGACAATCTCAATGCTTAAGTCCACCACCACACTCCACCCAAAGGTCTTTGCCAGTTCAACATCACACGCGTCATGCACCAATCTGATAACTGCCCAAGTGGGCTCATTTTCTTTTTATTTTTGACTGAAGTCGGCCCTTTTTATGTTTTGGCCCTAGCCGGTCAAGGCCCATTATCGGCCTTTTTGAAGTTTGGCTCTTAGTCAACTCTGACCCGTTGTCGACCCTTTTTGGATTTGGGCCCGTCATCGGCCTTTTTTGAAGTTTGGCTCATTGTCAACCATGGCCTGTTGTCGGCCCCTTTTGGAGTTTTGGCCCGTTGTCGACCCTTTAGAACCTGCATTCACCAACCACTTGCCATCGTCGTTAGCTACCCCACCAGACTGAGCAGTCTCTATTTCTTCCAGTAATCACCACCATCTACGGCTTGTTCCCGGCCTCTGCCACCACCATTATCATTGTTTCGGATTTCGATGCCTTTAATTTATTATCTTTTCCAAACTCAAGCTTACGCCTTGAGTTTGAGAGAGGATGTTGGAATATTTTATATTGTTTAAATTAGGTTTTTTAATATTTTCCTTAACATGTTATTTCTGTTTATGTTAGAATATTTTTATTCTCCGTTATTATATTTCCTTGTAAGGTTTATTTTCTTCCTTAATTAGTTTAGGTCTACTTTAGGGTTTCTTGGCCACTACTCATTGTCTCTCTATAAATAGAAAATTATGTAATATTATTTTATATCTTGAATATACAAGATGTAGCCTAAACATCTCTCTCTGCTTTCGCTCTCTTTTCTTTTTCTTTCGCATTTTAGTATTTTTATATTTTTTATATATAAACTTCAACACTTCTAATGGCAGTTGAATTAATATTCATATGGTCGGAGTGATGGCAGATTTGTGAGTGATTTAGCCCGTCAGTGGAGGCTACCAGACAGATAATAGGAGCAAGGCCACTCCAATCTCCAATTGGCTTCTCAAGAAAAGCTTCCTTTGCAGTAAGGGCAGCAGCCACTCCACCCGTTAAGGTTTGTTTCTTCTTATTAATTAATTATCTACTAAGAAAAGTATTCGGTTAGTGTAGATCGTTGTACATTAATTAATTCTATCTAATCTATGTTTATGTACGTGCTTGATTAATATGATTTCAGCAAGGAGATAGGCCCTTTGTGGTTAGCATCCAAGCAGAGCCTTTCTTACTTGGACGGCAGGTAACTCATGTCATGCATCATGCAATTTCCATTTCCTTGTGGTTTAGGCTTCGATATGTTATGTCATATAGTACATACTGTTCATATTTGATTCACTTCTTTAAATATTAATATTTCAACTCCAAACCACGCCTTAGAAGTCAGAGGCCACAAGATCGAATCCCCCCTCCCCTTTTACCCTTATGTGGACATGTCAAAAAATATATATATATAAAATTTACAGCCTCCCGGGTGACTACGGATTCGACCCTCTAGGCCTCTCTGATCCTGAAGGTAAGGAGGATTCATCGAGCCCAAGTTGTTGGCCTATGGCGAGATCATCAACGGTCGTTATGCCATGCTGGATGCAGTGGGTGCAATAGCACCGGAGATATTTGGGAAGCTTGGCCTTATCCCCACCCCCCCGTGGAAAAAGCCCTCCCTTGGTTCAAAACCGGCGTAATTCCGCCGGCTGGGACATACAATTACTGGGCAGACAATTACACTCTTTTTGTGTTGGAGATGGCACTGATGGGATTTGCAGAGCAGAGGTTTCAAGACTGGGCGAAGCCAGGATCCAAGGGTAAACAATACTTCTTGGGGTTTGAGAAGTATTTGGGAGGGTCTGGGGACCCAGGCTACCCAGCCTATCCTGGGGGACCCTTATTTAACCCTCTTGGCTTTGGAAAGGACGAGAAGTCGCTCAGCGGCTCAAGGACTTGAAGAAGCTCAAGGAGGTAAAGAATGGGAGGTTGGCCATGTTGGCCATACTGGGTTACTTCATACAAGGTCTTGTGGCTGGCGTTGGCCCTTTCCAAAACCTCCTGGATCACTTGGCCGACCTGGTCCACAACAACGTCTTGACTAGCCTCTAAGTTCCATTTAAGAGGACTATTATACACTATTAATTAATGTCCGTTGTTTGGAGCAACCAACCCAACCCCCTTTTTTATCTCTCTCCCTGTCTTGTAACGCGATGTTAGATTAATCTTACTTGTGATCTTCGTGTACCTCAACTCTCTCGGTAATGGAATGTTAAGAACTGAGAATAGACCTCTTAATGCATCCTTGTGTGCGTGCACCATCATCGAATGTAACGAACCAGGCGGCATTTTATCATTCTCGAGGATTCGTGAGCATTTCACTCGGAACAAAATCAACAAAGACTCCATTTTCAATCTACATAAGAATCAGTTCTAGCCCATCACAACTTAGTCTAGTACTATATGGTGAGAAGCCATATCTCAAGATGGACTCCTCAGTCCTCAAGACCACATGTACATGGCTTCTCGGAATTATATCAACAAATGAGATTATCCACATCTTACTCTACATCTCATTTATATTGCTGGTAGCAAATACGAACTTCGCCACTCAAGAATTTCAGTCACTTGCACTGCAGATGGAAACTTCCTACAGCAATTGGGGTTCTGCTCTCCAATTTGTCATATTTTAATATTTCTGAGTTCCATTGATTCTCGACTAAATCAATTCCTTAAATTTCCGAGTGAAGTGCACAAATAACACTAATCAGCGTGAGAACAAATAAAATGACCAATCAACCTTTCTATTCAGTTATAGAAGGAAAGATAATACAAGGATAAAAAGTCTAAAAAATTACTTTTCCGAACAATTTGATTAAACGAAAACACATAATGCAAATGAACCTCAAAACTATTAAATGTAAAAAAACCCAAGTGGTGACACAAAAATACGTAAGAGGTGGGGATGTGTGCTGCAGATCAAGTTGGGAAGAGAGCAAAATACTATTATGAAGTCCTCTAAACTCAAGAAGCCACAGAAAATATAACAGGCTTTGGTAGCATAAGCAATCATCTGAGAGCCTCTGAATATGTCCTGTAAACAATCAGCCTCAGACAGGTAAAGCTAAAAACTTTAACCAAGAAAGTTTCCTCTTCCTACGTACGAGAGTCTTCTCCAAAAGATTGATGAAGAATACCAGAGATAACCTTCAATCAATCTTTACGGATGAGAATAGGTAATGAACAAAGTAGAAAGACATAAGGAAGCCAATGGTGCCAGTCGACAACATGATTGCAACCGCCATGATGAGTGAATAGCCGAGATATAGTGTAGCTGACACCGGCCCACTCAGACTTTGCAGGTCAAAAACCAAGTAATTGATGGAATATAGGAACACATAAAGAGCAACTGAACCTGAAGCAAAGAAAGCTTTCCACCACCACCGCCAATCCTCGACACATAGATGCATGTAGGTGAGGACCACTGACACTTCAGCACAAACAATAACTAGCAACGAAAGAACAATCAGCAGGAACCCAAAGACATAATAGAACCTCCCAAGCCAGATGCTAGAAAGGATAAAGAAAAGCTCAATGAAGAGGGTTCCAAAGGGAAGCGTCCCTGCACCAAGAACAAGAAGCCACGATGGATATTTGCGAGCAGGAATTTCCCTTGGGATCTGGTTGGTTCGCACAGGGTACTGAATTGCCTCAGCTCGTGTCCCTAAGAATCCTCCAAGAAGGGTGAGTGGCACCGAAACGCAGAACCAGAGGAACAAGAGTACAAAGTACAAGGAAATGGGAATAGCACCAGTACTATTGCTGCTCCAAAGAATGAAATTCAGCACAGTAAGAATAATAAAGACAATTCCAGAAAAGAAGCAGGCAACCGACCATGAAACAGACCTCCAACCTTCTGAAGTTCCTTTTATGGTTCTCCAGAGACGTACACCAACATACCCAGCAGCAATTCCCAGGAAAAGATAAAGAATAATCATTCCTGTCAGCAGCATTCCTCGTGAAGCTGGTGACATGAAACCAAGGGCTGCAAAAATGATAGTGACAATTGCCATCCCTGTAATCTGAACACCATCACCGACCATCACGCAAAGTAGCTTGGAACAACTTGGTTCTCTGAACACGTCACCCACAACAAGCTTCCACCCAGAAAGCTCCTCATTCATCTGAGCTTGAGCTTCTTTGTCCAATTCCTCATACCTCGTTAAGTCCCTCCTCACAGTCCTTAAGAATATAACAAAAACTATACCGGCTAGGAAAAAAATTACCATCAGTGAATTTAGAATAGAGAACCAGTGGACTCGGGCACCTTCCATCTTCAAATAAGCATCCCATCTTGATGGCCATCGTATATTGCTTTTCACAAATTCAACCTCGTAAGTGAAGGATACTCTCTCTTGCTCCCGTATTATTTGAGACTTGTCAAGTTCCGAGGGGCAATCTACAGATGAGATATTAGCGTACCTGACAAGTTTCTTCATGACTTCAGGATCATACTTCACGGTGCAGGGGATAACCTCAAAACCAACTATCTCGTACCCGGATGTCTTCTTCTTATCAGCATCAGTAGAAATAACACCCATACCTTCTTCCCCAGTCCCTATGATCTCCACACCCCTCCCTTCATACTCATGAACCAAGACCCTGAACTTGAGATGATTAATGATGTAATCTTCATTACTATTTGGTGGTGTATACCCAACAGGAAACCCAGTCCACTGGAAGTTAATTCCATTTTGCTTGGCGAACCTCATGGCAGGCAAGTTATCCAGAATCATGTTCACTTGATACAGATCACGGGTTCTCTGTTTCAAGAGCTTGACCTGATGCTCATTCAATGGGCTGGTAGTACAGAGGTAGACAGTCTCATTAACATTCATTCGGAAACGGTAAGGAGAGTTGTCAATCTGATCTCCCATGAGGAGTTCTCCAAGATTCTCGGCACTTTTCTTGACACCACCGTCGGGCTCACAGTAAGGGAGACTGTAGTAGCTGAAGGGAAGCTCGGTTTCTATGGAAGTCAAGGAGTTAACTTTGGCAAATATTGCGTCCCCGTCAGAATAAGTGTGCATGTAGCTTCCCGGAAGATAAAACCCATTGCAAGCATGTGCAAAGAGAAGAACCACATAGAGGAAAGCCCAGCAAACGGAGGGCATCCTCCATTTCGATAAAGCCATTGAAATTGAAAGAGAAGACAGCAGATCTGTTTGGATCAGTGGTGGATCTCTGTCTAGGCTACTAGTCTTACGGAAACATTCAACACCAAATCTACACAAAATGGAACCATTTCGAGTGTTAGGCTCTAGAAAATATTTAGGAGAAGAAAAATAGAAAGAAATTCAAAGAATATTATTTGGGCACATGTTTAAGAAGGCATACAAGGTAAGGTTTTTCTACCCAAAAAATAAAAATAAAACACAGATCAAATCCCAACACCCATTGGCTCACAAAAGCAGATAATTCCTACAACATACAAAGACTCGACACAAGAAAGGGCTCAAAAACAATTCAGAAGCAGATCATTAACAAGTTTTTACAGAAAATATATTGCGCAGACCCACAACCACAAATACTACTAATAAAAAAAACAACGGCAAAGGGAACGAACGGGTTCCCAACGATAAAAATGAAATGGCACAGATCTATGCCAACGACACACGAAAGTAACAAAAGCAAATTTTACTCAAGAAAATTATACGAGCAATGGAAATGGAAGGAAACGCACCTCCGGCCAGATCCAATCAGAGCATAGATCTGCTGATCGGGTAGCGTCGGATCTGATGCTCTCGCTCGCTGGCTGTGCTGCAGAGCGTTACAACGAAGCAGAGTGCGAACCCTATTCTGCTCCCGTAACTGGAAGTCTGGAACCTTCTTTCGATGGAAAAGGTAAGACCACCACCGGGTACCGGCACGCCAGATATTAAGTAGTTACTCTGGAGTAATACAAAGGTAACAACACGGGGAAAATATGTCACTCACACATATTCTTTCGCACTTTTTTTTTTAAAAAAAAAAAACCTTTAGTATCCTCTAATTTTCTAATTGAAAATAATTTAAGATGTCTTTGTATAAAATAAACATTCTTAAAATAAAAAATACCATAAAAGAAGAAGGCCTGTTGGCCATGGCAGTGGGAGGGTGACCCACGGCTATAGCCAAAAAATATCAAATTAGAAAATGAGGTTTCAAAGTCAGAAAGCACAAAAAAAAACATAGGGATTAGGTGTCCTTGGGCCGCATATTTTCTATATAATATACTTTCTTTCTTTTTTTTTTATGGTAATAGTAAAGATTATGTATTAACTCCATGTCAAACATGTTCTAACAAAAATATTTTTAAGTAGTTGTTTTTCATTCTTAGATTTAACATATTCAAATTATAATTTTTCTCATGCTAAAATATCAATCAAAGCACATGCAAAAGCATAGGAGGGATGTGAACTGGTGGAGAATGACTTTGATGCTTAAATCATTAGACAATATATATCCAAAAAAAAAAAAAAAGCACAAAATGTTTATTCATCTGGTTTGCGAGATGGCTTTTATAAATTAAGGTCTGCTCTTAACTGCTTACGGTTACTTCCTCCATAATGATGGTTTTTGGAGTGGTTTTATCTTGATTTCCTTCATCTCTCATTGTGCTATCTGCTTGAAATTTGAGTCTCACCATGTAGTTGCGAAAATTACCAACTTGGTGCCTTGGTGGCAGTGGCACCAAGGTGACCAAATGGTGTGGAAAGACGTACGTGTGTCAATTGTTCGGTGAGCTAAAGTTAGTAGGCTGCTATTTCAGTTGCACATACTTGTTGGCCCATAAGCCCAACAACTACTCCCTAATTCCCTTCTCCATTGTGTCAAGTTAGAGAAAGAAAATTTTATGTTGTGGGCATGTGGATCGATGCTGACAGTTGGGATTGTATAACGTTGGACATAAATGAGTTGATTTGAGGATTTAGTGATTTACACTTGTCTCTTTAGTTTTGTTAGTTTTTTTTATTAGCATGTTCAATGCCTAAAACAAGCACTTTTTATAATAGAAAAATATTAGGAGTACTAATCCTTTTATTAATAAATGCTTACTAAACTGATGTGTAACTTATTCATTGGAAAAAAAAAAAAAAACCAATTAATTAAGAAAAATATAACAAGTATAAATAAATAAGTTACACATTATTTTAGTAAGCTTATATTAATAAAAGAGTTAGTACCCTTAATATTTCTCTCTGTAATATTGTGATTGAGTGGATTTAAACTTAGGATTTGGATTGAAGATTGCTCAAGAAAATCAAGTGCAAGAAGTTCTATGTGGGGGCTCGCTTGCTAATGTCTAGACGAAATACTCAAACAATTAGTTTCACCTATTAGGGCATCTACTGATGTCTGGGCAACTCCTACACAAAGTTTCATCTACTAGTCCGTTCACTCATGTCCAAACTTATTTGAGAAATGAGAACTCTCATTCACTATGGCATTCGTCGGTGTTTGGACAATATGTTGTTTTAAGAATTGAAGCCCTAAGGATGTTCGGAGGCCTCCTTAAACTATCCAAACGTGGCCACATAAAAGCCTAAACCAACTTTAGGGTTTCAAAAGCTGATTTTCACAAGTCTATAAAAGAACTATGGAGGCACAATTTCTATTTAGCTGAGTAGTGGAATTCAAGGCTGAGTTAGGTGATTTCAAACAGAAAATACTGAGTAGCAAATGGTTTATTGATTATACATCCAAGAGGTTCAAACTATGTTTCAACCTCTTGGATGTATAATCAAAAACCATTTGCAGTCTACCGATAGGTCAGTAAATAGATCAAAAAGAAAGATTAGCTAGTAAGGAAACTAGAGCTATTGAGGTAGGAGCCTAGGAGGAAAGTGGGATGCTTGTTTGCGTATATATTGTCTAAACCATTACAAAGGGTTGTAAGTATGTTTTGCTTGTACTTGAATCTTTTCATATTGTAGTGTTGATTTCCTTTGAAGTGTTATTCAAAGGGTTTCCACTTCATCAAAAAAAATTAGTGAGTTGATGCGTGATTGTTTTATGCTTTCTTAAGTGGTTTGACAACTGTTTTTAATGGATGTATAATTGATATTTTTGCTGCATAATTGTTGGTTGTGAGCGTTAGGATTTAAATTTCGCGTTTCAACATGAGTGACATTTGAAACTTTTGAACTTTGCTATTATATGTCCGGATGTCCCTCCATAAATTATTTAAAATGGGAAAATTAGGGCATTTGCTCCCATTAAAAAGACTGATAAAGATAAGAAGTTAGCAATTGAAATACGAGAT
Source organism: Carpinus viminea (assembly GCA_013348765.1). Lineage (NCBI taxonomy): Eukaryota > Viridiplantae > Streptophyta > Magnoliopsida > Fagales > Betulaceae > Carpinus > Carpinus viminea. The sequence goes on along the minus strand of CP054673.1, from coordinate 39,704,981 downwards.
AAAGATTAAATTTCAACTAAGAATGTAGCGGATGGAGACTTGGAGTGATGCTATATATCAACCAATCATCTCATTCCCATCATCCAAATCTAACATGGTGTGGTTTCCTCTAGCATTTTGTTCATGAGGATTTACCTTTTGGTTTGAGGGACTAACACCGCATCAAATTTTGGGGGATGAGAAGGAAATAATGGGTGATGAATAGAATTACTCGTTGAGGATGTGATATGATATATTAATTATATGCCATCTTTTATACTCTCAAAGCTGATGTGGCATGGTCCAAAAAAAAAAACCACGCCACATTAATTTTGGGGATAAAATGATGGGGTATAAAATTATTCCACAAGATAAATTAAATTGTAACGGTTGTAACAATCACATTGTACATTGAATTATGAATAGTAATACAACTCCCATAACAATGCATGTGAGTGTCGTGACAAAATAATATTTTAAGATCTCAAAAAACTAGAAAATAACCGAATAAAAATAAATCAATCATACAAGACACTAAGATTTAATGTGGTTCAACTTATAAGCTTACATTCACAAGCAAAATTTGCCAAGAGAAAATTCACTCTACAAAAAATAGAGTACAAACAATAGCAGAGACAAAACTAGAGACAAAACTTTGAATACTCCAAAATCTTATTCTCACATAAAATATAAAACTAAGGGAATTTATATATAAGGTTCTTGGGTAAGCACTCCAAATTTTTTTAAATCCTTAAGGTTTTTTTTTTTTTTTTGACAATTTACTTCCTGTGTCAATCGAAATCACAATAAAATTTCTACCGTCAAAATTTTTTAACATTCATTAGTCTGGGTCAAAACACACCATTTTGAACCATTAAAATATTAATTTTTGGTCTGAGGGTGGTCAAACCACCCCCAGGCGAAATGGGGTGGCCAACCACCCCTTATGGGGATGGTTCGGCCACCCTTGTATTCTCTATTCTTTTTTTAATTTTTTTTTAGATTTAAAATTTAAAATTAAATTAAAAAATTAATATCCGTGCGTTTTGACTTAGATTAACGAATGTTAAAAAAATTTTATGGCAAGAATTTTATTATGATTTTGATTGACTCAGAGAGTAAATTGTAAAATAAAAAAAAATATAAAATTAAAAAAAAAAAGTTAAGGATTAAAAAATTTGTACTTACCCAAGAGCCTTATATATAAATTCCCTAAAACTAATAGAAGAGAAACTTTTTTTTTTTTTTTTCTTAGTATTGCATGGCTACAATTTCTCTATAATTTACCAAGAAAGTGAAATCGTTCGATGTTCTCTTTGATTTACCATCTCTTTTTCTCTAAGTTTTTCGTTGTCCTCCATCTTTTGATTGTGATCATTTCTCTTATGAATGTAAGGTTGTTAAGTTGAACCAAGTTAAATCTTGTTGTATTACATTATTTTGCTACTTCTTCATATCCTAAAAATCATTTTTTTCACAACAGGAAAGTCATTGATGAGAGAAAGAGAGAATGATTCAAAAAAGGAAAGTTGAAAATTAGCCAATTTTAGAAAGGGGGAGATAAAAGAGAAAGAGAAAGATAGATGACATGGGACAGGAGTATGAAATTCTACAAATCTAAATTGAACTGGATGAAAGCTGCCTCCTATCTGGCAATGGGCTTGCCACGATCAATTATGATCACATTAATTAATACTTTAAATAATTAAATTGTAATTCATATTAAGTAAGGGCATTAAGGTTCCATTTTGAAAGCAAGAAAACGTCAAACTAGCCGTTGCAATCAAAAAACCCACGCTCCCTTCTCGAGTTCTTCTTCGTCCACTTCGCAACTCCTTTCTGCTTGCGCAAACCTTTTTTCTCAACTAAAAAGCTCTTACTTTCTCTCTCTCTCTCTCTCTAAACAAAGTGACAAAACCAGACAAGATGTTCACCGAAGGCCTGGATGAAAGCGCGATCAACTGGATCAAACAGGTACTTGTACAGTTGTACTGTAATTTCTTGTATCTTCTTCAAGAAGTCGATTTCTTAGTCGTTGATCTCGTGTCCGTTCTTTCTGTTCTATATACGAGTCTAATCTGGTTTTCATTTTGAGGACCTTTCTCTACAATTTGCTATTTATCGTATGTTTTGAGCTTTGGGTTCTTTTCCTCAAGAACCAAAAGCCCAAGAACCATCCAATACTCGGAACCCAATTTTTCACTTTTAATTCGTATAAGGAAGCATCTTGGTCTCTTTCCCAGTTTCGAACTTTTCTTGTTTGCCTATTCTTTGCTTTTAATTTATTTATTTTAAATGTACCCCTTTAAAGAATGTTTCTTTACGCTGTAGGGATCAGATTTACAAGTGGAAGAATCTCAACAAGTTCGATCCCCTCTTACCGAGAAAATTTCTGCTGACCCATTTCCAAAATCTCCACTAGCATACAAATACAATTGTGATACTGTTATGTCTTCCCCCAGTTTGCCTCCTCTCAAGTTCAACTCTGGCTTTCTGGCACCACATAGTCTGGTTACTCCATACCTGGACGACGATGCTGAGAGCGTAGCTTCAGTTCCGGATGATGATGAAGCCGATTACTCGGACGAAGAAGTGTTGGGATCTAATAATAATGACATTGATTTCTTGGATAACCCAATTCTACAGCGTTATGGTGAAGAACAAATATATGGTTACAAATCCATCCCAAGCTTGAGCCGAGGTCGTGGGTCTTCTGTGAATAGAGGTTTATTCATGGAAAATCTCCGGATTGAAGTACCTGAAAGTTTAAGAAGATATACTGATGGTGAATTGCGTACCAGAAGATATGCCCAAAAAGATACGACTCCATGTGGTGGAGGCAGCGAGCTTCGTAAACGGGTTCTACTATGCAATCTACAGGTAGGAATTGGTGTCCTTTGTTATTGTGATTAGAGTGTGTTAAAATGCTTCTTTGTTATTGCGATTTATGTTCATGATGATTTTAGGGTACTCCAACTCAACAAAGTATCCAAGATTTAGCCGACTTGGGAACTCCAAGTGCACCTCCCATAGTTGACATTGGAAGAGAAGAAGGAAGCTTTGAGGTTGTCAATCAACAGGGGAGAGCTTCTGAAGGTTTCACAGGAATTGATCTAGCTGATAAAGGGATATGCCCATCAAATGTATCAGACAGCTTTAATGGAAGTAAAGAAGGTTTAGTGGAACAAAGAGCACAATCCTTAGAAACCAATGAACTTTGTGAAGGGTATTGTTTCTGTTTAGCCTCACTAGACCATTCTTATGTTATGCGAACATCTTTCTTGGTCTTTCTTTCTCACCCTTTCTTCCTATAAACATTAAGTCTTTTCAATTTTTGTTGTTTCAGAGTAAACAAAAACATACCCGGTGAAAAAGAAACGCAGATCCCTTATCTGCAAGCCAGCCAATTTGATCATTCACCTTATTATAACACCAGGTACAGTCTATGTCAAATTCAATCTGATGCTAGACATTAGGAGATTGTTCCCTAGTGCTAATTTGTTTTAGTGGAGTTTACTGCTATATCCACAGAATTGAACCTTTTTGTTTACAACAGCAGAAGAGCCTTTCTATGTCCTAATTATGCATTACGATGTGTGTTGTTATATTTTACTATATATGTATATTGTGCTATATGTAGACCAAAAAAAAAAAAAAATCTATTTTGGTATCTTCTTTTTATTGTTCTTTTTCAAAACTTTTTATCATTGGACAACTGAATTAGATTTTAATTTGTCTAGTTTTCATGTTTTTTCTTGACTTGCTTTCTCTTTCTAGTTAGGTGTATCTCTTATATACTCCCTGTATACTTGAGTTGCGCATTTTGTGCTTTTAATAATATTTCGATTACTTATCAAAAAAGTTTATGAGCTTGGACCTATTTGATTTCTCTGGCTTACTAGATCCTCAAACTATGCCTTGTCAATTCAATCATTGCAGTGGACAATATGCATGGCAAACAATGATTGCATATGATGCTACTATACGTTTATGCCTACATGCATGGGAAAGAGGCTGTACCGAGGCACCTGAGTTTCTACGTGACGAGTGCCTCATTCTCCGAAGTGCCTTTGGGTAGGTTGTGTTTTGCTTGATGCTACTGAAGAGTGAGATACCCTTAAATATTTTTGATGTTCCATGGCTAGTTTTCAACTCTGATTGGGCATATCTCCTTGTTCTCTGATTATATAGGTTACACAAATTTTTGTTGCAACCTCGAGGTGTGCAACCAATGGAAGGCAGGACTACTAAGAGTGTTGAACAGATATGCCTTTTGAATGCAAAGAAGGTTGTAGGGAAAATAAGAGTGGAAGGTAAAATCCATATATATATGTTACATATGTTCATAAGTGATAAAAAGGATTATATGCTGATTATGACATTTGATATTCTCCTTTTTTTTTTTTCTTTTTTTTTTTCTTTTTTCCCTTTTCCAGACACTTAAAAATGTGTAGAAAGGAAATCTTCGTTAAGATTAAGATCTTGTAAACTGTATTCTTAATTTGAACTAACGTGTAGTTGTTGGTTAATGGCAGTGAGGAAACTTCGAGTAATACAAAGGAGGAAACTTAAGACCACATATTCGCAGCGAGGTGCAATATACATTCAAGCGGGGGTAGAATATGTTCGGCATGTTTCATCACTAGTGAAAACGGGCATGAATTCTCTAAAAGTTGCCTCATTCTCAGTGGAATCAGAAGGTTTGCTCTAGAAATATTTGGGAATCTATTATACTTTACTCTTGAGCGTGCCTGCAAATCCACTTGTTGAGCTTAAAGACCACACTTCCAGTGAAACTACCATCTATTATAAATCATACAGGTGTTCAGCTTTAATGTTGTTACTTTAGATATTGAAGTAAAAAAATCATTCTCATTAAAAGTTTGCAACAATTTACTGGGCAGATTTTATCGTACCTTTCTCAATCAAAATCCTCAGTTTTCCCAAAGATCGAGAATATCTCCTCTGCAGGATGCTTGTAGTGGTCGTCTTCATTTCATGTCAATCATACACACACTTTCATAGACATCACTAAGGACTGTTTATACCTCAGTAACTCCCCGTGGATGATTAATAAGTTTCTTCTAATGCTTGTAGAGCCATTATCATGCTTATTCCAACTAAAGAGTGCTACAGAAGATACTGAAGTGGAGCCAGGTTCTTCTATTTGCTTGCGCCCTGGAAGTGGAGATTACCATGTCTTGTAAGTAGCTATTATTACTTTAACTTGGCTATTGTCCTGTGGTTGGCCAGCTTTAGTTAGTTAGTTTGTTTGTTTTTGGTTTTTGTTTTTTTTGTTTTTCTGTTTTTTTGTTTTTGTTTTTTTGTTTTTTTGTTTTTTTTTCCACTTAAGGTGACTAATAAAACAGTTAAAAATTTAGTATGTATGTTGGACAGCATCCAAGATTTTAATTGAACAACCCTCATAATCTGAATTTCTTACAGTACGATGGTCTTAGTAGAAAAAATCATACATTTGGTCATTAGGTCATGATATTTTGCTATAAAGAATCATAGATTTGAACCCATATAGGTTGTGATGCTATGTTGGCATTTTACTTAAAGGATACCGTTTGTGCTTGTAAATGGTGATTTTTGAAAACTGTACATATTTAATCATTAATATTCTGTAGCATAGTCTACAAAACCAAACTAAAGTCAGCCCCTTCAATGAGCAGTGAAGGAGAGATCTTACCCATTTTGTAATTTCAGTTTCCCGGAGAGCCAAGGGGATGCTCTTTTGGTAGAAGTCCAAGACAGAAAAAATTCAGTCCAAGGTCGAACTACAATTCACGTTTCATCCCTTACTGATAACCCAGTATGTAGCCTTCCTCCGTCTTCCAATATCAGATCTCGTATAGTTATACATATTATTTCTCATACTATCATATGTTACTTGATGTAAGTGTCTGACTATGCAGAGTGATAGAGTTCGGTGGTGGCCCATATACCATGATGATCAAGAATGTGTTGGAAAGATCCAGCTCTTTATTGGTAGTACAATCACAAACGATGAGACTAATCAAATAAAGGTTACATGTCCTTCAACTCAACTCAGCTGAATACCACAGCTATGACCCATAAAAATAATACTACTAGTTTATATGTCTTGTGAAACTTGTTTACAAAAGCTCAATAATGGAATGGGGTGAGATTTTAAAGATTACATCTAAAAAGCTGTTTTACTTTAGTAATATATGATTCTTTATGAATATCTCTTATGTTATTTTTCTAGAATAGGTAGTATTAATGTATTCAGATTATTTCATCTATATTTGGAGTTGGACTGGATAAATCATTTGATCCATGTTTCAAGTTGGACTGGCCTGATGTGTGTGACCGTTGCAGTTCTATATGTGAAACAGTTTCTGAATTGTTGAAGTTCTCTATGCATATTTGTTGGTGCTCAGTCTCCAATCCATGTATAGAATGAGAAACTGTGGTGTATAAGAAGATATGTGAGTGTGAGTTAGGTAGCAGGTGTTTGCCTTATGATTTATTAGTAAATTAAAATTTTATTGTTCTTCCTTCACATGTTGCAGAGTGGACCTGTTGTGGAAACTCTAGCCTATGATTTATTGCTGGAGGCAGCGATGCGTGCGCAACGTTTTCATTCCAGGAACTTGTGGTTGCATGGACATTGGAAGTGGTTGTTGAATGAATTTGCAGACTACTATGGTGTTTCCGATTCATATACTAAGCTGAGGTGCGAAACATTTTGTCAAGTCAATTTAAAGTTACTAATGATACTTTAACCTCCTAACATTTTCACTAACCTTGGCTTTCTTTGTAGATATCTATCACACGTCATGAATGTGGCCACTCCAACAAAAGACTGCTTGGAACTTGTGAGCGAGCTACTTGTACCCATAATAAAGGCTAGAAGTGAGAAAAGTTTGACCAGGCAAGAGGTAAGCCTCTTCAGAAGACCCACATTGCATCCATTACCATTTAATAATTTTTTAATCAAACTCTTGTGCTTCTGATTTACTTTAAAATGATTGTAGCTAAGTAGATGTTGTGGATGATAATTTTCTTTTATGATTAAAAACTTGTAGTGGAAATTACGAGCTTGATGCAATAAAATTAGTTGAGAGATCATTGCAGAGACGTGGTGGGCATAGATACTATCTGTTGTTGTCCATTTAGCAATAATGTTCACCAAGCAGAAGCAGCCTCTTCATGTGCCTCGAGAGGAAAATGTTAAAATATGAATATAACAAACTTTTTGATATTATAATTTTTTGATGTCTGTCTTGCAGAAAAATTTACTATTGGATTGTGAAACCCAAATAGAAAGTCTTCTAGCAAATGTTTTTGAGAACTACAAATCATTAGATGAAGATTCTTCTACGGGGTTAGCAGACTTGTTTGGTCCAATGCAAGAGTCTGCAGCACCAGCTCTAGCACCTGCTGTCCAAGTCTACACTCTTCTTCATGATATCCTTTCTCTAGATGCACAGACTATGCTCAGAAACTATTTGCAGGTAAGTTAAAATTGTCACTGAGTCTTGCAATTATATATGACATAGAAGATGAAATTTCAGGTTCTATATGTTCAACTAATGTATCAGTCCAGAGTATATGGGCCTTCCATGTAATATTATACTAGACTAGATATAAAGGTAAATGTTAGTTTTCCAGGAAAGAAAGAGAGCAAGATCTCGGGCAGCCTGAAACAAGTGACCTGTTAGCTCATTTACTGAAATCTTCCATGCCTCATGTCATTTAGCAGTGGGATAATGGGGACTGGGACTGAAGCCTGAAGGCGTGTCTATAAGCAAATGTCCATACAATTTCTCATCATATGACCTAGTCATAGGACTTGTCTGTCTTCTTTTGCACTTTGTTTTGACAAATCAGGCAAAATGAAAATCTAAACCAAATGACTTTTATATACAGACAGCAGCGAAAAGGAGATGTCGGAAGCACATGGCAGAGACCGATGAGTTTGTGTCGAGCAACTCTGAAGGTTTCCTTATGGACTCCATTACCATCTCCACAGCATACTTAAAGATGAAGAATCTTTGTATCAACGTAAGCAATGAAATTCAGGCAGACATCAAGATCCATAACCAGCATATACTCCCCAGGTACTGGCAATTTTTATCCATGAAACACTTTTTTTTGGACAATAAATGTTCAATAACTTAAATATGACACAGGGACAGGATCATAAGTTTCCCAATCCCATCCATAAGACATGAATACAAACACACTCCTACTTGCCAACCGCCAAGACCACTCATTGAATTAAAAAAGAGAGAACAATTGGCCTTCTTTTTATTTTATTTTATTTTTTCTTTCTTTCACCTTTCCTTTGAGGAGGTGAGTCAGCTTTAGTTAGGTTCCTTTTGCAAAACTTTTTAGAGGGTGCCTTTTGCTTTTTGGTTGTGATGTGATATAAAGGTGAAAATAGTTTTGAATGTTTTGTGTTTTGAGTTTTTGTTAATGTTTTTACTTTTTTATTAGAAAGTGTTGTCAAACGAACTTGAGATTTCTGTCAACTATCATTGTTTTGTCTATTCGACTTATAATTTTTTTCCCCTTTTTGTAGAGTTTCTAACTATAATTGGATCTACAATTTGAGATATTTATGAATTCCTAAAAATTATAATTTTGTATGCTTTACCATATCATATATCTTCTGACTCATAATAGCCTATTTCCAGCTCAATCGACCTATCAAACATTGCAGCTGCCGTTTACAGCACAGAGTTGTGCAACAGGCTTAGAGGTTTCCTTGCTGCATGGCCTCCGTCTAGCCCACAGCCGCATGTAACTGAACTATTAATAGCAACTGCTGATTTTGAAAGGGATCTTGAATCATGGAACATCAGGTTTGTAAAAGGCACTTAATACAAGTTCAGCTGTAAGTTTTCATATATTTGAATGACTGACAATTTATCAACAACATGGTAGCAACACAGCTTGCAGCCTATTGTTGAAGTAGAAGCTTCCTTTCTGACATGTTATTTTATGTTTGCGTCAGTCCGGTGCAGGGTGGTCTAGATGCAAGGAATCTGTTTCACAATTATATAATGGTGTGGGTACAAGATATGCAACTTAATTTACTTGAGCTTTGCAAAGCAGAAAAGGTACTGCCCCATTTAAGACATATATGAATTAATCTGAAACAAAAGTATATTTTGTGTGCGTGTGTGTGTTTTTCTCCTCCCACCCCTCTATCCCAGGCTGGGCCAAATCTTAAGCATACACCAAAGATATTGTTCAAATGAGGAACTAGATTAACTTACTGTGTTCGAATTAATGATGCAGGTGCCATGGTGTGGTGTGATGACAAATCATTCCACCTCACCATTTGCTGAGGAAATGTATGAGAAGATTAGAGACGCCCTTATTCAGTATGAAGTAATAATCAATAGATGGCCTCAGTACTCATTGATTTTGGAAAATGTAAGTTCTACCCCCCAAGAAAATAAAAAAATTACAGATTTCAGCTCATATTTGTATGCATTTATGCGCTTCCACATGTACACTTCTACGCACAATATTCTTGCATCTGCTGAAACATTGCAATTACTTCTATGATTTCTGAAAGGCCGTTGCAAATGTGGAAAGAGCAATCATAAAGGCGCTGGAGAAGCAATATAATGACATATTGACTCCTTTGAAAGATAGCATCCAGAAGAAGCTTAATATGCAGGTTCAGAAGCTCACAAGAAGACAATCAATGACAATCTATTCTGTTCCTAATCAAGTGAGTGTGCTTTGCATGCATATATTCCATGGTATGGTATTAATTTTTGGCCACCAGAAATTTGAATAGGTGCCTGAATTGAACTGTGGTCAAATTTAGCCAGTAACAAGCAGAGAGACATGTTGTTTTCTGTATGCGTATATGAAGTTCTGTATATTCATGTATCTTACGTTTTTCTTTTTTTCTTTTTTTCTTTTTGATCTATTCATCAGTTAGGAATTTTTCTGAACACCATGAAGAGAATTCTTGATGTCCTGCACTGTAGAGTGGAGGAAATCTTAAAGTCTTGGGCATCATATCTGCCAGTTGGGGGAGATAAGAAGTCACTGTTTGGAGAGCAGATGAATGGGATTACAGTTCTCTTGAGAACAAAATACAAGAATTACGTGCAGGCAATAGTAGGGAAGCTCATAAGCAACGTAAGCTCTACTGACAAGCCAATAACCTTTGAATTCTACCCAAAGTCAAAGGTCTTTGTATGAATTGCTGTAATATTTAACAACCATTTAAACAGTTAGCCACCTCTAACGAGCGTATTACTAACAAAGAAGAACTAGGTCATTAGCCCTCACGAAGAATTTTGATAGTTTGTTCTTCTTTCTAACAACCATTTAAGCCCACCTCTAACGAGCGTATTACTAACAAAGAAGAACTAGGTCATTTGCCCTCATGAATGAATTTTGATACTTTGCTCTTCTTTCTTATGTCCCTAATCTGTGTTCCAAACAAATGAAAAACTAATCCACATAATTGTAATTTCTTTGAAAATGATTGTATCAGATGCAAGCTAATCGTAACACACAGCTCAAAAGGATTCTGGAGGAAACAAAGGAAGAAGATGGAGAGGCTGAGGTCCGTGAAAGAATGCAAATGCTGAGTTCACAACTCATTGACTCTATATCCAACTTGCACGAGGTTTTGACAAGCTGGATATTCATTGCAACCTGCCGTGGATTCTGGGATAGGATGGGACAGGTGAAGAGAATCCTAGTATATACACCAGGTTTACTGAATTTCTTCTCAAATCTAATGCACTTCCAATTTCAATTGTTTGTACTAGATCGTTCTGAAATTTCTCGAAGACAGGAAGGAAAATCGAGTATGGTATAATGGATCTTATTATGCTCTCGGGGTAAGTAAATTTAAGATCAGTCTCTTCTAATCCTTGGACTTAGTTGGAATCATTGGTTGATTACATATCAGCAAGGATCATATCCAGTAACACTCTCTAGATGTCAATAGAAGGGGATTGCATTCTGGTTATGTTCAAGACCATGATGCATTTTGGCTTGCTTAAGTTTGTGGTTGGTGCTGTGCTACTGTAGTTATTTCTCACGTACAATGTTTCTTTACAAATATTCCAATCATATGATTCTGTTTTGATTTGTAGATATTGGATGACACCTTTGCTTCGCAAATGCAGCGATTGCAAGGAAATGCCCTGCAAGAGAAAGATATTGAGCCCCCTCGTTCAGTAATTGAAGCTCGATCAATTCTTTGTAGAGACACAGCAAATGCAATTGATCCGTCTACCTTTTTCTTTGTTTAGGAGTTGGTACCTCCCAACTAACAACTTCATGTATCAGTTCATAGTATATCACTAAAGAATTTTTGGTAGATGTTTCATTATAAACTTTTTGTGTATGTCTATATTGCATATCAAATTTTCAGCTTCTTATCAAGAAATCAAATTGAAGAAAATTTTCTCATTTGTATATTTTGTTGCCAAAGTTCTTCCTCATCCTTTCCTTTCTCATGTAGGACTTTAGGAATACACTGCAATTACAAGTGGTCTGTAACTTTACAAGACATGACACTTGGGTCATTCGAATCACATATAATGGAAAGCATATAACTGATTAACAGCTTACCACCCTACCCTCCAAGGCATCATTTTTATCCTTTCATAAATTCATCAGCGCGTTACCATTTATCACATTCGAACAATGTAATAATAGCTTTAGCCACTTAAACTAAGCCTCTGGCATGCTTCTTTGTTATCATGATTATTTATACCTATTCCGTTTGAGCTTAATGGCCAACAAGAGATACTAATCCATACGCAACGCAGCTGGAAATAATGCACAGCTGTGAAGACAATCAATGGGATCCTGTCAGCTATCTTGCTATTTCCTTCTTCACAACACCATCATAATTCAAAGGCCTTTCACCCCCACAGCTTAAATAAATAAATAAATAAATAAAACCAACTTATGCGCTTGCCATAGTAAACCTGTAGGTCAACCCAGATCCTCATAAAATAAAGGATTTGCCGTTAAAAGTAATGATTGCACATCTAATTCAGACAAAGAACAATTGCCTATCATAACGTTAATTAGGATAGAAAGCCAAAAAGATATTCACATCAGGAGTTTACGCAAAGCAGGAAAGGAAGCTAGCAGCTTCAATTTCTAAAAATGAAGTGGCCATAAATACTAGATGATCAGTCAGTTAATTCAAAATGAAAATACAAAACGAGTAGCATTGTCATTAAATAAAATAAAACAAGATGCCGCCAGTGAGCTGCTGATCAGGGAAACCCAGAAACTATTTGCAATTTATACAGATTTGTAGTTCCCAAGATTCTTTTGCATTGACATGTAGAAAATAACTTCTGTTTCCTGAGCTGGTCAACTTCCTTTCCCTTGTTGGATTTGCTGAAGAAGAGCAGCTGCCAGCTGTAATGTTGCTTGCAGTCGTTTCTGAGGATCTGCTTCTGCTTCTTCCTGTGCACTATTGTTTTGTAGAAGTTGATTTCCCTGAGCCCCTGTCTGAAGCTCTCTATGAACCATGTGAGGCACTGCAGGCACATTTGAGGATTGCTGTTGCAATTGCTGCAACTGTTGAACTTGACTGAACTGAGATGCTGAAAGCTCAGACCTCACCGAATTATTATGTAGAACATTTTTCTGGGATGTTCGTAAAGAGTTGTCGGATTCATTCATTGTGTTTATCTGTCTAAACTCATCATCCACAGATATATGTGGAGTGCTCCCTGACTGCCTCTGCTGACCAAGAAGAGAGGATGCCAACTGGGCAATTTGATCTGGTTGCAGGGCTGTCATAGGCACCGACAAAGAAGCTGAAGTTTGAGTTCCCTGAAGAGACGACCTTCTATTTCCAGATAATGAAATACCAGAAATTCCACCTTTATAATGACTAGTGCTCCTATCTTGCACTGTGTTTCGCAGGATTGAATGATGCTCCTGCACAACAGAAACAGCAGCACTATTGGATGGTTGTGATGGTATACTTGTACTACCAGACATTGAATTCTGAAGATGGTGAGAAGAGAAATTTTGATGCAGCATAGGGTTTCCTTGACGTAGTTGATATTCGTGCCTGTTTTCATTGTAAGAGTCAGATAAACCACTGACAGCATAAGCAGAACCTGAAGATGATCCAGGTGGAGTTGATGTAACCACATTCCCTGAAAAAGACATATTGGGGACTCCCGATTTACCCAAATCTTGGAAAGATGTTGAAGGATGAATAGGTAGCAAAGGTGTTGAATATTTTGTAAATGATGTATCCTCTTTAATGGGCAATAAATTTGTGATTTTCTTCTCATTTTGATGGTGAAGAGACCCAAAATTGGAACCGGAATGCTCTAACCTCAAAACAACCCCAGATATACTCAGTTTCCCAGGTACTTTCAGTACTTTCTCTGAGAACTCTGACGGGGGTACAAGAAACAAAGTGGTCTTTTCGTCCAACTTAGCAACTGCTGCTCGCTGTTTTTCTCCAAGATAATGCATGAATTCATTATAGAATCCAATATCAGCATCACTTTCAGGTACAAAGAAGACAACCCAAGCATTAGCTGCTTGATAGTAATGCTTTGAAAGCATGTCTAGACCAGTCCTTGCAGTGCAGTCCAGGAATTCAGGCCTGCAGCATAATATTAGTGTTAACAGTGAGATTAGCGTAGTTCAGCACCAAAGCAGAAAAAAGAGAAAATATGAGCAGCTGTATACTCTGGTCCGTGTTCAAAAGTCTTCGCAGCTACTAAACTGCAATTGAATTCTCCACTGAATTGAAACATACTATTGTATTCTATAAATCTTCTAAAACATATTCATATTGTTTCAATAGAATCTGAAACAGGATACAGACAAATTTAAACTATGGAAATGATATAGAAAAATTTGTCCCCAAATTCAGTAAATTGGGCCAAATCTGGAAAGTCAAATTTAATCAAATATGGTCCGCTTTAATTAATTAATACATGTGAAGTTCAGAGAAATAATCCAGAACTCAATGAAACGTGGTAAGCTCTTTAAAATAAATTCAGTTTGTCCTCACTCAATTAATTTTAGACAATATTATGATACATTGACCAGTATATAATGCAGCCAGAAACATGGACAAAACCATGATATGCATTGAACACTTGGATGCCATGTAGAACAAAACATACATTTTCCGTTTCTGTGAGGCACCAAAATGCACCTTAAATGGACAGATATTGCATGCAAATAAAGTATTAAAACGATGGTAGAAATCAATGCATTCACGTAACTACAGAAAGAGGAAGCAGCAAGAGGAGGAAGTAATCAATTGAATGTTGTCAAAGCTCAAAAAGAGAGTAACAGTCAACTAGAAGCCCTTTTCACACCTTCGGTTCTGTTTAAAGCTTATCATGACAAAAAAACACAAATTTCCAATTAAGAACATTATTAACTACTTACAACATGATGTCCAGGACTTTTCCAACAGGAAAGCAGCGAGCACGACAGACAGGATTTCCACCCTTTGCAATAGTCCCTTCCCATTTCCATTCATTCAAAGAAGATTGATCGGATTCAGGTGTGAATCTTTTTTTCTCAATAGGATTTGATGGCAGAGAACCAGAGCCCACCTTGAAACTATCATAAGATTCTCCCCAATGATCACTCCTATCTGCATGAGGTAGAGCTACATTTGGTCTGTGATCAGGGGTCTGTTTATACCCAAAGGGTACAGCCTCAAAGTTTTTATCAAAGGCCTCAGGTTGGGAAAAATCAGAAAATACCTTTGGGATTTGTGTCTCTTGTTCAAAATCAGAAAAAGGATGCTCTGGAAGGTCTTTTTCGGGCAGAAAGGACCCAGTCTTCAATTTCTTGGCTCCATGAAAGAAATGGGCATCTTCTGGCAAGTCCCATGGATCCTCATACGATGGACTTGTTCGAGAAAATGTCTGAGAATAATCACGTAACTGAGCGTGTTTCTCTCTTGTAGGACTGTTGATATGTTCATAAATATCCTCTAGTAATCCTAGATCAGACCCCACTTCTCCAAACCTTCTCTGTTCAAATGTATTAGTTCCATCTGTCCATGAAGAGCGCTTCCTATTAAAACTATAGGCGTCAGTATCTCCAGCATCTAAATCTGGAAAAAAATTAGGAGAATTTATGCCGAGATCTGCAGTTAAGCTCCCAAAATTCCTATCCTGCTGAAAGTTCCCAGAAGATCCCAGGCGAACGTTGGACTTGGAAGGTGGGGAAGGAGGGGCATTCATTGAGCTCCTTCCACTGTTGGATGAGCCAGTTTCACTCTTTGCAAAACAAATATGTACACGAGGATTGCCAAACAATTTTCCCTGAAGAGTTTCTTTTGCCCTGCAAGCTGACATTACGCTCCTGAATCGAACAAAGGCATAACTACGACCAGGAAATGCAGTAATCTTCTCAATCTCACCAAACGGTGAGAAAGCCTTCCTTAAGATCATTTCATCCACCTTCAATAAAGCTGGAAACCCTATCCATAAAACTGAACTAGGCTCTACATTTTTATCACTCACATTGGATTTGTCAGGATAAAAAGGATCAGGACTAGCATGGCGTGTTCTAAACTCCCTTTGCGAGAAAGGAGATCCTCTCAATACTGAGCGCTGTTCATCTTGACGTTGAGAGTAATCTTCATCACGTGATGATGCTGATGACTTATCCTGTGATTAAAAGATCTCATCAAGTTCGAGTGCAAAAACCAACCCGTATTCCAAGCAGTCAAAAATGAGTCACCCTTATGCTTCGGCATACATCCGAAAGAAACAAAAGAATTGCAACTAATCTTCATCCTAATAGAATTGATGATCTCACAGTAAAATAATTGGTGCTGGGCCTCAAGTATATTAGGGATAGCAGAATATATATTCAGCACAAAGTACCCAAATTACTTTCTTTTTTATAAGTACGAAGTACCCAAATTACTAGCAAGTGCTACTTATATGAAGTGAAATTCTTCATAGACATGAAACAGCAAATCCTCATGTTTTATTCGATGTGTCAGCCAATCCAGATGCAACTTACAATATCAAGTTCCAGTATAATATGAGACCAATCAAATACAATTCAACATGAATTTAAACAAGTTAATCAGCTCAAGAGACATTTGCAAACAAGTTCAAGCACTCAGAGGAGACAACTAGCACGTATTCAGAAACACGCTAATCACTCTATAAAGAAATTGAAGAGGAGCTCAGGGGAGCAATTTGACACCCCTTTCGCACTGTCAACACAAACATCCTCCTCATTTCATGAAGGTACTATGTCATGACAATGGTTTGCCCGTGTTTCCCTGTCAGGAGTGAACAGAGAATTTTTTGACATCTATGTCAGACACTTACCACTAATAGGAAAGCAAACAAGGACTAAAAGAAGAAACTAGTGGCAAATAAATTCAAAAGGGCTGAAGGCATTTTGCCGCTGTCAAATAAGCATGATCCACAATTGAGGACACCATGTCCAGAAGCACGATTTTCCTGAATTCCCCATTAAAAGGGGTGAAAAAGGAGTATTATGCCAAAAATCAGGAGCATAAATCGCACAAAGCTCATGCAATTGGAAGTGTCCAGTTCCCTTGTTAAATGACAATTTCATCTGCCTGCTTCCACTACAGTGGGCACACACATTTCTACTTCTAGAACAACTGGAAATCTTCTACTGAATGAATGAATTCTGATCAGAGAAAAATCAAATGCCCCACCATTAATAACACATAACTAACCGACCACAAATTTGTATTGTTAATCTCACGTTGAATTTCATTCGTAGGCACTGAAAGCGATTGAAAGATGTACACAAGCACAAAGACCCAATAATTGCTCCAAGCACCATTTAAAGGTATGTCAACATCCTTTTCCACCAGCTCGCATATGCCACCAATTTTTAACCACCATTGAAATATGAAAATAAGCGCAGAAGAGGAAAAGGGGGAAAAATCTTGATTTATAATTTAAACAACCCATAGATGATCAATTAGACAAGAAATGGCAATGCGATGCTACAAAAGAATGCTCCATTAGCTTCAATAAATGGAAAATTAACAGTTTAATCAAGTCGAACCACAAAAATTTTGACATCAAGCAACCATTTACTTGTGCAGACTTGAGATTCCGAAAAGAGTCACATGGAGAATAATGTTATGTTACCAATGAAACTTTTACATAGGGAAGTCAAAACGTACAACTGCAGGGCGTTGTCAAAGATTTCCAAAACGAAAATTCTTGGCTTCATCCTGTAATATATGCATGGAAGAAAATAAGAGATGGAGACAGGTGACAAACCTCTACCTGCGTAGTGGTTTACCTATTCGTTGAAACAAAGCCCCGTGAGTAGCAAGGTCCCACATTTGGATTAAACAGTATCATACCACAGACCATGTCATTTAAAAAATTCAGCTGCTAATACCCAAATTACCAATAACATAGAAACAAATTTGATGCAGGATACCCACAATGCAGATTTAACAGGATTTATTTTGAATCTTGAATACAAGAGGATAATAACAGAGGATGTCAACAGGAAAAGAAAGGATGATCCTCCATAACAGAGGATAATTAGGATTCATGGAACTGTGATCACAAGTTTGTATTAAGCAGTGTTGCTTCTAAATCCCATAATTTTTCTTGCAGTTCCACACTTCTGTGTCTGCCAATTAATGCAACAATTGAAGTGGTAACTGAAGTCAATATCTACATTTCTGTAATTTCATCAGAGGAATGATATTTGTGAACTGGATTATATGTCAGTCCACAACTCCATGAAACTTGGATATCTGATAAAATATCCAATATTAATGATTCTGTTACTTGATTTTTACATTTTTCCCCATACCAAATAGAGATTAATATATATATATATATATTTTTGATAAGTACTGTGAATTTTATTAGACGCGCATAGGGGCGCAACCTAAAAATATATATATACAAAAAAACTCCTACGAAATATACAAAGGACACATATGCAAAAAATCTTCTATTGTCGGTATCTCATTACGGTAATGAGCCATCGTCCACCCATGTAGCATAGCAATCATATTCTTCCTCACCCAATAATATTTTATACAATAAAGTTGTGCAATCTGCATATTATATGCCACTTCACTTCTATAAACCATCAGGCTTATCACACATTTCTCAATAAATATAAGCATAAGACCATATGAGTATCACACAACAGAACTCACTGAAACAAAGTTATTAGTTCTACCAATAACCTCGCATCATATTATGTAACTCATCCATTACAATACAATTTCCTACACTCACAAAGATACCATACAACTGTCTTTATGCAAGAATATGAGTTCGTATGGATTACCTTAAATATGGTATGTGGCAAGAGAAGTGATTCACATGCAGCATGTCAAACTAAAGGATGAGAACCAGTAGTCAACTTCAGATTTCATGTATAATTAATCAACATCATAATTGACACAACAAATCATATATATATTTGCTTAGCCGATTGGGGCAATGGCAGAATGCATTGGAGTACTTGCTACAACCATGAGAACAGAAACTCTCTTTTTGCTATGGCATGGTAAACTTCATAAACTACCTAACCTCGATTTTTGCATATTACTGTTCAAAGAGTTATAGCACCCAAAAAGAAGATTACAAGCAAGCCTTAGAAACAAAAAAGAAGAGCAAGCAGCAAGATAACTGGAGCTTACAATCAAAAGGAATTTTCTTCTTCTTTTTTTTGGTGGGGGGGGTTTAAAGGAAACCCAAAATGAGTATGTTTTGTTTGGTAAACTTACTTTTTCTTAACTAGAACTTGCATGCACTTAGCTTCTGTTTTTGTGTTTCCACTAACATACTAAGAAAATTCTTCAAATGATCCGTCCCAAAATCACCCTCTCACATTGCCAAATTACAGGACAATTCTGTTCCTGCCATATCAAAATGGATCCTCAAACAAGAGATTCAAAACATGTTTCAATTCAACCCTGATGGGTTTGCTTTGGGTTTCTTTCAAACATGTTGGGAAGTTCTAAAGGAGGATATTGTAGCAATATTAGGGAGTTTCATGGTCGAGGGAGTTTTGAGAAGAGCATTAGCGCAACTTTCATATCTCCTAGCCCAAAGAAAGTTGGTGCCGTGGATATCAAGGATTTTTGTCCTATCAGTCTAGTAAGTGGCATCTACAAAATAATACCTAAGGTTCTAAAGAACAAATTGAAACAAGCATTGGAGAAGATCATATCAAATTTGCAAAATGCATTTATTAAGAGAAGACAGATTCTGGATTCAGGTTTGGGTGCAAATGAGTGTATTAACAATTGACTCAAATCAAGGGTTCCAAGCTTGTTGTGCAAGTTGAAACTAGAAGAGGCTTGTGATCATAGGAATTGGGAGATTTTGTTGTATTTGATGAAGAGAAGTGGTTTTGGGGAGAAATGGCGAGCATGGATAGAATTTTGCATTTCTACAGTGCGATTTTCCATTTTAATAAATGGAGCTTCCTCTAGTATCTTGAGTAGTACTCAGGATTTAAGACAAGGTGATCCGTTATCCCCTCTACCTTTTGCAATTGTTATAGAGACTCTGAGTAGGATGATGTCAACCACAATGGACAAGGGGCTTTTAGATGGTTTTCACTGGGGTCAAAAAATAATGTAGAAATAATTGTGTCACATATGTTGTTAGCGGATAACACATTGATATTTGGTGAGGCTAATTGAGAACATCTTCATAACTTGAGATTCCTTTTTGTACTTTGAAGTGGTATCAGAGTTAAAGATTAATTTATTAAAATAAGAGCTCATTTGTATACTTCCTATGTTGGTCTTTCTTCCTCTACTGGGTCTCGGGTGGGAGGGATTTCTTTCTGGTTCAGTTTTTCTGACTTTCTTATCCTCTTCTCTTCTCTCTCTTTTCTTCACCTTTTAAGGCGTTCTCTTGTATATTTCACGTGTATTAGGATTGCACCCCTCTATGCTTTTGATATATGAAACATTACTTATCAAAAAATAATAATGATGAGAGCTCATTTCAATTTGTGAGGTGGATGATGTAGAAAGTTTAGCCAGAATTATTAGGTGTAGGGTGGCTTTGTTACCGATGAAATATTTGGGTCTCCCATTGGGTGCACCACACAAGTCTGCTTTTATATAGAACCGCATTGTCAAAAAAATGGAGCGGCAATTGGCTAGTTGGAAGAGGCTATATTTGTCAATGGGAGGTAAGTTAACCTTGATCAAAAGTATTTTGTCCAATTTGCCCACTTACCATTTGTCATTTGGTTCCTATTCCAATTGGAGTGGCCAATAGGATTGAGAAACTTTAGTGAGATTTTTTATGAGGCGGTATCAATGAGGAGTTTAAGTTCCATTTAGTTAAATGGTCAAAGATTTGTTCTCTAAAACAAACTAGTAGATTGGGGGTGAGAAACTTGACTAAAGTTAATCACGCATTGCTTATCTGTAGGTTTTTATCAGTAATGTTCAATGAAACTTATCTTTTATTAGATTTGTACATGATTGGGGTGTGGATTAGGTGATAGCATTTTATGATGTGTTGTATTCTTACCGATCAAAAAAATGATGTGTTGTATTCTCTCAAATTAAGACAAGGTGGTGAGGATCATATTTGATGGATCACCTCAAAGAGGAGAAAGTTTGAAGTAAGGCCAGTTTATCAAGAATTATCTAGATAGGAGGGTTCATCTTTTCCATGGAAGAGTATTTGGAAAGTACATGTTCCATTGAGAGTGAGTTTCTTTGTATGGACAACAACTCTTGGAAAGAGTTGGCATTGGATAACTAGACGAAGTGGAAAGTAATAGTAGTGGAATGATGTTGCATGTGTAAAATGAGTTGGGAATCTATAGATCATTTTCTTCTCCACTGTGAAGTGGCAAGAAAATTGGGAATGCGCTGTTTTGCCTTTTTGGAGTAGAATGGGTTATGCCTAGAAGTGTAATAGAGCTATTAGATTGTTAGCGAGGTTAGTTGGGAAGTCGTTCTGTTTTAGCTGTTTGGAAGATGTCCCCTTTATGCTTAATATGGAGCATATGGGGAGAATGGAATGCAATATGTTTTGAATATCATGAGATGGCAGTGGAAGAGCTCAAGAAGAGCTTGGTCAAAACGCTTTATATATGGACAGGGGCGTAAAATTTCTTACTTTTTTTCTAACTTTGCTGATTTGTGAATTTTTGTTCTTTCCACCATTAGTAGGGGTTATCTCTTATATACATAATGTTTATTAGGGTTGAGCCCCTTTGTGTTTATTAATAAATTGCTCCATTTATAAAAAATTAAAAAATAATAATAATTAAGCACGAAGTGGTTAACACTATGGTCTTGTGTGGCTTTGTGGCGAATGACAGTGGAAGAAAGATATGATAGTATGAGTGGCAATTAGCATTCTAACAAGGTAGAGTGACCCTTTGGAGTTGGAGTTTCGAAGCATATTAGGAGGGGGTGGGGAGTTTTTTTGATATTTGTCATATATGAAATGGGAGATGGAACTAAGATTAGATTCGAGTACGATTTATGGTGTGGAGATCAACCACTAAAGGAATCTTTTCTAGAATTGTTTATTATTGCTCGTTGTAAGGAGTCGTGGGTTACAGATAATTTGCAATTTTCCAATGGTAATATTCAATGGAATGTATCTTTTATAAGATCTCCAATACTCTAATAAAATGTAAGTAAGCTAGGAAAGCACTGGTTCTCCCTCCCACCTTGACAAGTGCCATTAAAAGAACTTGGTTGGTAAACAGCAACTCAAATGGCACAACTGAAACGATAAACCCATGATTCCAACCCTTTTCCCCACAAAATTAAGTGCTATTGATTAAAGCAATCAGATAATATAATTGAAAATCGGGATAAAGGAGGATCACAGGCCATGTAGCTAAGCAAGAACGCCAGTTATTAAGCATTTGAAATGCTTTCCAGGAGGTTAACTTAGCTGCCGCAGCAACATTATCAGATGCACTAGGGCATTAAAAACACACACAGATATGTCATTCCTTCCTCACCATTCCCAACTATAATTACCATACATTCAGAAAGATGCGCATAATGCATTAGTTAGAAGAAAGAGTGAAACAAAAGAGCTTTTCCACTGCAAAGGTCACTCCATGGATTCTGATCCATATTTTTTCACATCATACACAAATTACTTGAAGATTTCAAAATGATGTGGACTGGTCACAAAGATGAGTCCTACATGAAAGCAAGCCATACAAGATTTTGAAACAGGGAGAGATGGATATCTGATGAGAGGCAACCATTAATTTTGTGAAAGCATCAAGACCTGCAGGATTCTACAATTCTAGAATGGAATTTTTTGGTGATTTATTAGTGGAAAAGCTAATTGGGCTTTCCAGCACATTGGTTACACAGGCCTAATATATTTAGACCTTGGTAGATAAGTTTATTTCCTACAAGGTGCTTTCTTTCTTTTTTCTTTAAGTCCGAAGTCAGGTGTAAGCACTCAGGATTCAGATGTGAAAAGAGATATCGGTCTGCTCTGGCTATGATGTTCTGCTGAATGGTGTACACCCCTTTTTCAATAGATAGGGGCCTATCTTGAAACTTTCAGGTTCTGTCACAGACAAAATGCTCTGAGATTACCTTGAGAATTGCATTGTGCTTGAGTTTATGATTATAATTAAAGACTTAAATTATGATAGATGGTTATCAAAAGCATGAAGCATCCTCTTTTAATAAAACCTTCTACTACTTATTAAAAGTTGCTTGTCACCTAAAGCATGAAGCACCGAGTTTGTTACAACTTATATCATTTCTCATTTGCATTGCATCTTCAAATTCTTTTTAACTTTTTCTCCTTATCTTTTGATATCTAATAATTCCCCATAAATTTTAGAATTAGTTCAAGTGAGTACGTCAAAATGAATATTTTCATCAATCAGCAACAGAACAGGCTGCAGTCCTGTCATGACCCAGAAAACGTGAAGCCACAACCACAATTTGCCAAGAGAAATGTAAAAGAACGTGCACGTAAGTTGAAATTTGTGGTCACTGACTGCAATGCGTTTTAACCAGCCATATGGAACATGCTTAAAGGAATTAAGCTTAATGAACTATGTAATTTTGTAGGGCATCTCATGATTTTTTTTTTGGATAAGTAATGTTATATAGAAAATGAGCAGAGAAGTGCAACCCTAGTACACAGGAAGTATACAAGAGAACACCTAAGGGGAGGGCATCTCATGATCTTATAAACTGTCTTCTGGATATTTTAATGTGCATACAGATTAGAAACACAATAAGTAATTCAGTGACTGCGGAACCTTAGAGTATGAATGGTTAACACACACAAGATACTCTGCTTAGTTTGGTGGGACAAGAGGATGATTCAGGCAAATCACTCTGGAAAACGTGTGCATATCTGACAGTAAAGAAAGAAGTACCAATTGAAGATACATTGGACCTATTCTGAACCATGCAGAGAACTTAGCAAGTGCACTAGGATATTGATAACAATATTGTGCTTGCAGGCCATGACACTTTGTAAATCTAGTCCCTCTCCTGTCTAGCTACTAGAAAATGAAACTTCATGTCCTCCACTCATGAATCCAGTTGCGCATATTGGTATTAGAGGAATTTGGAGACATAAATTTTAAGGACTTCAGTCAAAAATGTTTGCATAAGCAACTAGTGTATGCGGCAATGATACTTTGTAAATCTAGTCCCTCCCATGTCTAGCTAATAGAAAATGAAATTTCATGTCTTCCACTCATGAATCCAGTTGTGCATATAGGTACAAGAGGAATTTGGAGATACAAATTTTAAGAACTTCAGTCAAAATTGTTTGCATAAGCAACTAGTGTATGCTGAATGCTAGCTCTACTAATAATCTCAACTATTATTATATGCCCTTCCCATGGAAAGCAATTCCAAACTTTCCACTCTGGTATATATAGGTTCACTCAATAGAGTCTTACGATTTTAAAATACCTAGCTAAAAATGCAGAGAGGGCACCATCTACTGCCATACGCTAAAGGCCATAAACACTACAATGGATCAATCTACTCCTAAGCCATTTGTCCAGATGCGTTCCTAGTAAAGCCAACCAAATACAAACAATTTTCCCCCATTGGCAGTGACTGGGACAATGAGTGTAAGTGAATTGGATTTCTTCCAATCTGTTCTCACGACATAAAATCTTCAACTGAAAATATGCTTAAAGATTACTGGAAGAAATGTTTTTTGAGAATTTAATTTTCAAGGCAAATTCAATGATCTGTCAGTTTTATGAGAAGTTACTTCCCCATCAAACGTAAGCATGAGAAAATGATTTTTATGACAATGGGACAGAGTTGTTTCATTGGGGTAATTTGTTTTCTATGGTGTATTTATAAACTACTAATTAAAATGGGCACCAGGTGCATATCCCTGATGTTCTTTAAAGTCCATGATTAAACATTAATTTCTCCAACTCGCATGTGGTTTGAAGGCATTAACACTAAGCAACACCTCAAGCCGAAAAACTTTCCTGCTATTGACCATTATTTTCAGATAATCATGTAGCTATAAAAAAAATAAAGTTCTACTATCTCGTTCTGATAACAGTACTATCATTATGCATTGGAAAATTGGAAGATACACTGCTTTGCATCTTTTTATTTCTTCTCTTTTTTTCATTTCTTTCCTTTTTAATTTGCTGCTAAATACTTTGAATGTCTTTTTTAGGGTTAATTTTGAGACTATTGAGAGTCTGTGATCAGATCAAATTTGGAACTCTTGAGAATGAGCACATCAGAATAAAAGTAGAAAGTCAAATAAGTTGCATGCCTCTTCCGTTCGTGATATATAGAAGGCACATTAAAGCCTGGGTAGG
This sequence comes from Carpinus viminea, assembly GCA_013348765.1. Lineage (NCBI taxonomy): Eukaryota > Viridiplantae > Streptophyta > Magnoliopsida > Fagales > Betulaceae > Carpinus > Carpinus viminea. The sequence goes on along the minus strand of CP054673.1, from coordinate 39,680,195 downwards.
GAACCCTTAAGACTTAAGGTTTCTGATATTAATCAGTTCATGAACATTGGAGTTTGAAACATCTGATGATACTGCTTTGCAGTTTCTGATTGAATAACTAATTGATTGGAGAGTGGCACTGTTGTTAACTGTCAATGTCATGGATTGCTGTCATTGGTTTGGTTAGATTACACAAGTGGGTTAAATTGAGCTAATATTTCTCTTGCTAACTTTTTTGTTTGGAAACTATGAAAGGAAGCTGCTATTAGTGCATTGACAAAATGAATAGAACATTAACTGACAATGGAAAGTATACATGGATACACACATACACATAATACACAATATTTCACCGAGAAAGGAAAGCATGTCTAAGAATGCAATAGACAAGACAAAAGGTGGGGGGGCAGGACTAACCGCCTTGGTAAACTCAATCCTAAGCGGGTTGCCGGCAACAGGGAAACCTTGAAGCGCACTCATGGCATTAATGGCATCATCTTCCCTCCTGAAATTAATGAAAGCATAGCTGCGGCCGGGCTGGAAAGCAACGCTTTCAAGCTCTCCAAACTGCAAGAAGTGATGGGTGAGGTCTTGCTCAAGTATGCCATGGGGAAGATTCCCAACCCAGAGGTGTCTGGAGGGCGGATTGTTGTTATTTGTGTTACGGGTGCTACTCTTGTCTTCAAATCTCAGAGGGTGGTAGTCCCTTCGGAGCCGGTCCCGTCCTCCTCGGACAGACTAAAATGCCAACACAAAATATAAAATCGACACTCTCAATAACAAATTACATCTTATATTATTATTATTTCAGTTGTAGCACATAAGAATGTGAATCATGGTAAAGAGTGTTTGGTTATGTCAGTCTCATTTGCAAAGTTAATTACTCAAATCAATTCGATGAAATTTTTCAGCAGCCTTATTTAGGCACAAACCCTAAAAAAAACTTAAAGCTTCAGGTGGAACTAGGATTGAGAAACTGAAACTAAAAAAGCAAGCAGATTGTTTCCTCTTGAATTGAGGACGATTGAAGATGGAAGGAAGAGCTAATTTACCATTGAGATGCGATTGATGTTTGTTGGATAAAGAGAAGGGAGCGCCACAAAATCCAATTTCCAATTTATTCAGCCTGAATTTTTCTTCCCGGATTGCCGATAAGGTTTAAAAGCGTTTAGAGCAATAGCAGTGATTAGCCTCTTCAAGGATCAAGGCTCCGAGCCCCAGTCTCACACTCGAAAGCGTTTCTCTTTAGGGTTTGGAATGCAGAGATTTTTTTACTTTTTTTTATATTTTTATTTATTTTGATTATAACGATCAAAATTTAAGAATTATGATGACATGGTGCGGGGCGGAATAGGATCCTCTCCGGTCGAAATGGACCAGAAAGGTCTCCATTGATGGCTAGGATGGCCCTAGGAGAAATCTAGAGCCCTAAATGGGACAAGTGTTCCATTAAATATAAAAATATTCATTTACGATTAAAATAAAAATAAAAACAAAAACAAAAATTAATAATAAAAAAATAAGGAATAGCTAGCAAGCCACCTCCAATGGCAGAACCACCTCCAAGCCCAACGGGAATAGCTCTAAGGCTTTTGTAAGATGGGGGTGGACCACCCTCATAGACCATGAGGTGTTTTGGCCACCCTTGGCCAGCTACTTCTATGGCTAAGATAAGGTAGCCAATCACCTTTTTTTTATTATTATTAATTTTTTATTTTTTATTTTGCAATCGTAAATAATTTTTTTATTTTTAATGGGACACTTCTCCCATTTATGGCCATAGATTTCTCCCAAGGCCATCAATTGGAGACCTCTCCCATCCATTTGGACCAGAGAAAATCCTACTCTGTGCAGGGCGAGTGGCAACCAGATTGGTTGATTGCGAGTTTCGATCCAAGAAGCACACAACTTGTAGTTTGTACTACATGCTAAATGACCAATCCTCGGGATCATTTACCCATTTATGAAATTTTTCCTTCTCCTTTGTAGGGTTGAGCCGACACACTCGACAGTTTGCTCGATATTCGCTTGGCTAAGCTCAACCTAAACTTGAGCTCAACACTGTACAAGTTCACTCATTACTGTTGAAACTTGCTCGATTAACTAGTGGCACATACCAACTTCGCTCGATTATGCTCAACAGGGGCTCATGAGTTTGACTCTTTTAAGTCAAGCTCGACCAACTTGCTCAACTCATTAGCTTGTTTATAAATCTTATATATATATATATATTACAAAAAATAGTTATATAAATTTGTATATTAGTAACCAGTTAGTTAGATCGTTCATATATCTTGTATATATATTACTAAAATTAGTTATATTAATTTATACTATGGATAAATATTTAGAACTTTTAAAATTCGGGCTTGAATTTTGCTTAGATCATACATTAAAGAATTTAATATCTTAGTTCGAACTCGAGTTAAACTCGGCTCGGCTCGGCTCGAATAGTATTACCAACGAACTCGAGCTTAAGCTTGAGCTTGCTTGAATTTTAAACGAGCCGAGCTTGAACACGCATTTTATAGCTCGGCTCAAATAAGTATCTTTGTAAATGAGTTAGTCTTAAAATTCTAAAGCTCGACTCAATTACAGTCCTACTCCTTTGTCCTTAGTTATTTTCTAGTGTTTAAAGCATGTGTGAGTTTGCTTTGAAAAAATTAGTTTTTAAATGAAAAAAGCATTTTCCAAATGTGCATTTTAGTCTTTTTCTAGAGCAAAAAGTTCAAAAAAAATCAAACAGGCCAATTTTTTTAGTCTAATATAGCTTTTTAAGCTTCTCAATGCAATCTCAAGCAGACTTACAAAAAACAAATAATAAATGAAAAATTATACTTTACTCCTAAAGTTTCACCCGATTTATAATTTAACCTTCAATATTTAAAAGTTTGTAATGTACCCTAACAAATTATCACAAATTTGCAATATAGCCACTCGTTAACTATTTATGCCCAACTTGACAAAAAAGTGCTCGCATGCGAAGCATGTGCATTTTTTGGTCTAAAATTTTCAAATTTGCCCTAGGTGTGTTTAAGAAATTTAAAAAATGCCACCTATTCAATAAACCAAAATCTAAATAATAATAATAATAAAATTAGGGGTGGGCTACGACCACCCCCATTAGCCCCTTTGGGGTGCTTGGCCACCACCCATAGGCCACGAGGGTGGCAAGCGAATCCGGCTGCTTGGGGGTGGTCGAGCCCCCCCTCCTAGCCATTTGGGGGTTGTTCAGCAACCCCTGTTCGGCTAGATTGGAAGTGGCATGGCCCATGTGACTCATGTGAGTAATTGGGGGCAATTTTGGAAACCTTACAGCAAATTACGCATGCACAGGATACGTTAACCTAAGGCAAAAAAGAAAAACCTAATGGAATAGCTACTTTGAAAATTTTAAAAACTTGGTTGGAGTACATTATTAACTTAAACATTTGAGATGATAAAATGCACTTTTCACTTGTTTTGTACCAACTCACCAAATGTTTTTATACGTTGTTGAGCTCGATGCAGCTTTTTTACTTCGCTTTTAACATCCTGAATAGCTAAAATGATATTTGATTAGTCGAATGAGAATGATCTAACGCAAAACTATGGTCATCTCATTATGTCTTTATTTCATCAGTTACTCAATGAATGTCTAAGGCATACACTCAATAAAATCCATAAGAGATAGTGGGTAGTATTGATTCAATTCAGCTTGCATCAATAACGGCGACATCTCCTGTTATCGAATATGGATGATCAGCAAATTACAAGCTTATTGAAGAAGAAGAAGAGTGTATTAATATATTATTAAATGATAATAGGGTAGTGCAAGTTCTAGATTTAATGGTTGGTCAATCGCCGCCGCAGCCACCTCCACAGCCTCCACTTCTGCTGAGCTACCACCGCAGTCTCCAACGCAACAACCAACGGTGACCTCATTGCTTTTGGCTTTGCTTTCTTCCTCCTTTTTCTTAGCAGCATCTTCTTCCACATTTGTACCATCGGCACATGCAAAAATTATCATTGACATGGTTGAAAAGACAACAAATATGCAAAGTAGCAGGAAGTCAAGGGAGATATTACTAACATTCTCATCCCCTATGGTTTCCAAGACTTGAACTAGACTTTACACGCGCTTTCACAGTTCTAGAATTCTTACTTCTTTCGTTTTTAAGAGGTAGTTCAATCTGTTGGGATCACGCCTAATGAAGCAGATGTCACTAGTTCGAATCCATCTTCCTCCTCTTATGTGGACATGTCAAAAAAAAAAAAAAATTTCTTACTTCTTTTGCTGCTATTAATTGTTCCACTCCTTCTCATATATAGCTCTAAAGGAGATACACCCATCGTTTGCCTATCTTCCTCGTAACTTCACAGCCGGCCTCCTAGATTTTCATTTTTGTTTCACTCTTTGGTTTACAGCTATTAACCAGATTGTCTCATGCTGGAGTTACCCGCATGTACTTTCCTAGCTAGACAGCAACCTAGGTTACTTTGACTTGCTTCGCTGAGAACTACTATAATATTTTTTATTTACGCCTCCAAACTTTAAAATGTGACATTAGAAGCTCTTAAAAATAAATAAATAAATAAAAAAGAAAAAAGAAAAATCATGAACAGTCATGTACAAAATATAGAAGCCTGAACAAGAAACATTATCCGATATCTAGAAGGCTGAATGGCAAACCCATTTTGACCACTATACATATTAGTTTCCCAATGTGTATACAGTATATAATAACTAAACCTTTTCAAAGACCGAAGAAAAACTCGTATCCTCGAGATTTCCTACATTTTGACTTACTATTAAATCCAATCATCTTTCTTCTCTTTAGCAATCCACGGGGGACAAGAAAGAATCGGTCGCCAACCACATGAAAGAATGGTGCACTAAACAACACCTTAAACTGGGAAGACAGGATACTTCAACTTGGAAGACTATACACTGACAATATAAACCTGGAACTTCAGAGCATTCACCTTAAAGTCACACACAATTGACTAAGTTTTGGGGAGTCTCTACAAAATACTTCGTGAGCTTCAGCAGATTCACTTCGTAATCCTATGGCGGCTTCAATGACTTGGTATAGGGGCGTTATCTTCTGCAAAACCACATTTCCAGTGTTTTAGTCTAAGCATCAAAATTAAAGGAAATAATTTATAATACCTCGAACATTCTAATAAGTGTGTGTGAGAAAGAGAGAAAGTAACTGGATATCCTGTAGATATCATTTTGTTTTCGAAGAATAAATTAATCTTCAAGATGGACCTCTTAGAAAATAAAATTGTATATGTCGCATAAGCCTTCAAGTGGAATGGGAAGATTTTCAGAAAATATTCAACCAATTCATGTCCCATATTTATCAAGTTTTTGAGCTTTGGAAATATAAACAAGAAACATAAACAATACAAATATATTCTTCAGATTTTCCAACATTACTGGAACTTGGATTTCATCACTCAACAGAGAAAAGACGCGAGAACTCACCTAGTGAAGTAGGGTCTATGTGTACAAAGAAACTTGCAGCAACTATTAGGTAGCAAAGAATGAGCATTAGTCCTTTTAAGTAATTAGCAGTTCCCTCCTGCAAGCTCAAAATGAAATTACATGAAGAATCCCTCGAAAGTACAGATTTTCAGATAAAAGGCACTAAAAATGTTTGTGCTTGTGTGTGTCATGGAATTGGATTTGCTATATACGTTTGGGTTGAAAATGTCTTTTCGTTGTGAAATATTAATGTGAATTAATTTTTCCTCACAATAGCGGTCATATAAGTGCAGCCCCCACCCCACCCATCTAAAAGAAACAAACAAAAAAAAAAAAGCGGACTCACTAACCTGCAGCATGAAGGCTACCACGAGAACAGTTATGAAAAGCGTAGCTGTCTCAAAAAGTTGGAAGTTTAAGTCCATAGGACGCCCCATGATCCACCCAACTACCACACAAAAGGGAATCTGCAGTTATAGAAACAATTATATAGGATTAGTGGATACTTGACCCAATTTAAGAGGCAAGGAAAAGCAATATATAAAAACCTTCCCTACAAAATAAATAATTGAAAATTCATCTCGAGCGCCTTTGCCCGTAGTATGGACTACAGCATGGTACTGACAAGGTTTATATAACAATTATGCTGCCAATGAAGATGTGTGTTTAAGCATTTCTAGCAGATCAAGCACTTCCTAGAACCATTTCAATCTACAAAACTAGCAAATTGATCAGATTGACTCAAGTAAGAATATTGCATATTAACACTACGACCACGATCAACAAAGAGGAAAAAGCAGTTCCTCACACATTTTCAGCAACCCGAAAAGAGGAAGATAAAATATACTTCAGTTTACAAAGATCACATCTTAAATTATGAATTCTTTCTTCTACATTTTTTTTTTAAAAAAAAAAAATTATTACTTTTTGGAGAGGATAAAGCTTGCGAATTTTCCTCCAGGTTGGAAAAATGTATACATCAATGCAAGAACAAGATGGAAAGGTTGCAGTCAGAAATCAGAATGCAACAGCATCAAGAAGAAAGACGTGATCACTGCTATAATATTTGGAACTCACCCCAAACATTGATATCTGTGTCGATGAGCCTATTGCCACTCCCAAAGATATGTCCTTCATAAGACATTTGTGTAAAAATTAAACTTTAGTACATCAAAAAAGTATGATTGGTCATTGTGGTTTTATTACACTAGCAGGATAAGCACTTACAAGCTTGTCTTTCACGGCAAACATAACAGCACCTGCATGCTCCGCAGCATTCCCAACAATTGGGAGCAAAATAACACTAATAAATGCTACCGGGATTTTTAATGAAACAGATGCCCCCTGAATGCATAATAACAAATATTGTAAGAAAATCCCGTATAAATGAATCATACCAATTCCCTTCACTATATAAAAACTTCCATGTTTTAAGAACTTCAAAACTTCCAACATATGAGAAGACATGCACTTAAAAAGAAATGCAAATTATGTAAAAACTTCTAGGAAGGTGAAAAGATTTTTCATGTTTAGAAAAATTATTGGATATCCAATGAGAAAAAAAAATCACCAATGATCAATAATAAGTTAGGTAAACACAGAAATTTAAAACAAAGAAATAGAAACAGGTAGAGAAGTAATTCAAAAAATTACTTTCATTTTCAGAAGTTACTTCTATCAATATCTAAGCATAAGATATACATAGAAGTTGTCAAAAAAGCTATCACATCGAACAGCAGAATAGATTCACAGGACAAATTCACCTCTATGGCATCAACTAAATATTCTGAGAGGACCGAAATCCATGCAGTCAAAATTGATAGCCATATTATTGATTCCCACTTAGAAATCTCTGGAGCTTCTTCGTCATCTGAACTCCCTTCAATCTGAGTCTCTCCCTGAATTTATGCCGTTTGTCATATAAAACATCAATAACAGATAAAAAGAGAAATTTTAACAAGCTTTCAAGAGTATATATAAGAAGCAAATAACTATTCTGTCAAAACCTCACTGCTCAATGTCCAAATAATTTCTCTTACTCATATTAATCTTCCATTAACATAACGGCACTAATTATGATGCTTCTTCTTTGATATGTATCTTTGTAGTGAACCATTCAAAAACTATTTGTTCCCATCCAGTGTGAATTGTTTGGCAAAATCAAAATAAATTAGAAACATGCTTAAATGGAACTAATACTCGTGTATCCTACTATAACACTGACACATACAGTTAGAATGTACATACTTTTTTTTTTTTTTTTTTTAGTATACTTAGAAACAGCAAGAGAAGTAATTCAAAAAATTCAGCATCAAGTACTAAGCAAAGGTTTTGAACAAAAGGAAATTCATCATCCCCACAAATCAATAAATATTGTAAGAGATAACATATGAATATCAAGAAATTCAATAGTTATTAATTTTTAACCAGTACTGTGTAGAAGATTGACAGGGTATTATATCAATAAACTTTGTATAACGTATTCAATGTCAAAAATCAAAACCAAAGAGCACATAAATAAGAAATTAATTCCCCCTCTAATATATCAAAAGTACCAACCTCACTAACAGGGACGTATACATTCTTCTGCCTTCTCAGCTGAAAAACAAGATAGGAAGCATATGCCACAAGCATAATACAGCTACTAAACCTTGATAGAGCTAACTCAGACGTCCCAAAATGCAACTCTGTGTGTGTAGAATGAAGAACAGCTGGGAATAGAAGGCCCATGACTGCCATCAACAGCAAACCAGAGTCCACTGCAACAGCTCCCTGAGAATAAGAATAGACTAATTTGAACCTTATTGTCAACCAAAACATGAATGATACAAAAGAGAGATGGTAAATAATTAAATATGATTCTTTTGTTTCAAAGACTAAATATACTCGAATGGTGAAAAAATTACCTTGTTGAACACTTGTTCTCGCTCAAAAAACACAAGTCCACCACCGAAGAATGCACATCCAAGCACTAGCAGCATGTTAGACAAAATCGAGCCCAGTAATGACTGCTGGACGACACGTATCATGCCAATTTTCAGTGCATGAATTGATATTATCAATTCTGTCGCATTTCCAAAAGTAGCATTTAGAAGGCCTCCAACTGCAAAGCTCAAAAGAAGGTATCTCAGGTTATCCAAAACAGTAAATAATCAGTGCCATATCAAAAGAAAAAACAAAGAAGTCCAAATAATGGGAATGGGATTTTTAAGTCTTCTTTGTAAGCAACTAAGCATGGTTCAAGGAATCTATCTATGCCAAAATGCATAGTCAATACATCCTTGTTAGCATGATCTGGTCTAGATTTATTGTCGAGTGACAGGAGGGACTTCTCCTGACTATTGAAAGAAAGGTTGATAAAGAGAAATTTAAATTAACGCATAACATGTAGTGATACGAAAGTATGGTAATGACACCCTTGGATACTTAAAAAGCGTGAGAATCTATTAATTCATGCTACTGGTGCAATAAATTTCTTGGATGAAATGGAAATTATTGTTCTCTCATCTTGCAATACCATGTAATAGACCTCAAACTACTGATGCAAACTTTCAGGATAGATAGATTTAAGGTGTAATATGAAATTTTTAAGACTGCATTAGGGACAACACATTAAAAGATTAATTTTTAACGTATTTTAAGTAATGAAGCCCCATACCCATTTTATTAGTTTAATGTTCCAGTGTATAACTTTATGCCAACTACTTTAAACTTTGCAATCATTACTTTTTGATGTCACAAGGATCAGCGAATGCTGGCAGCCAAATACTCTGTTACTGTGAATGAAACAAAGCTTAAAAACCGTGCGCAAAGCCAAGGGTTTCAGAAAAAGGACAAGAGTTATATTGAGAGCTTGAGCATCTCCGGCTAGGGTTTGTTAATTTAGCTATTAAAAAGTACAACTCATTACTTTAACTACTATTTTTTTATTACACACTCCAACAAACCTTCTATTTTACACTTTATTTCCTTTAAAATATCATTTCTCTTGTTTTTTTAATTATATTTTACAGTTTACTTCTCTTTCGCCCTCTCTCTCTCTCTCCGACTCTCCCTCTCTGAAATTATGTCTCTTCGGTTTGGTTGCTGGGAAACAGGTTGATTGTTGAAAATCTCGAAAAGGAAAGCAACAATAATTGGTTCCTCTGCTTCCCTTCCCAGAATATTTCGGAAATGAATAGAGAATCAAACCTATTTTCTGCCGGGAAAAACTCTTTTCTATTTCCAAGTTTTAGGTGCATATTTATGTTTATTCTCTGTTTGCTTGCCGAGAAATCAAAGAACTTCAAATGAAAGGAAATCCAAACGAAGCATCAACATCTCAGTCTTTTCAATTAAGAATCTTTCATTCTCTAATTTTCTCAGGAAATAATGTATCCTAATGTATTTTATTTAGGGGAGTACGAATACATAGACGTGATAATGGAAGGAGATAGATTTCTGATCGATATCGACTTCAGATCAGAATTTGAAATCGCTCGATCAACAAAGGCCTACAAGGCGATCCTGCAGAGCCTTCATATCAGAATTCGAAATCTTTCCAGATGCCTCTGAGAGTTTCCAAGACGAGTATTTCCGAGACAAATGTTTCGGTGAAGGTGAGAAGAAGAGAAAGAGAGGAGAGAACCAAAACTTTAGAAACAAAGAAGAGGGAAAAAAATTTGGGTGAGGTGACGAGGAATCGGTGAAGAAGAGAAAGTGGGAGAGAAAGAGAAGAAGAGGAAAAAAAAAAAAAAAAAGAAGGCGTGGGGGAGAAGACGAACCAGAGAGAGGGAGAAAGAAAGAGGGGAGAGAAAGAACCATTAAATAAACGTAAAAGCTGGTAGTTCGTATATGAAAGTTTACTATAACATATTTTTTGAAAGCCATGAATGTTCACCGTAGCATATTTTGGGTGGGCATTCAAAATAGAGGCTCTGCTGGAGGAAGAAAATAGAACAAAAGTTGTTAAATTTAACAAAATGGCTACTTTGGGTGGGCATTCAAAATAGAGGCTCTGTTGGAGGAAGAAAATAGAACAAAAGTTGTTAAATTTAACAAAATGGCTACTTTGAAGCATCTGTTGGAGATGCTCAGATCAATATAAACCAGAACTTTCCGTTTAATGGAATTTTAAAAGTGGAGAATGGAAAGAGACTGATATTTAGGCTGGTACTTGGCAATATGTAAAATTACCTGTAGGTCCAGTAAACCAAGCCAGCTGCCTGCATCAAAAACAAGCCCAAACCTTATTAGTACTTATCATTTGTCAATTCCAATACATGTAAAGTTAAAAGGAAGCTAGTGAACTTAGAATGCCTTGCCCTCTTCCCTTATCGGGCATGCCTGTCAGGCTCCAAATGATAGATAAGACACGAGAAAGCTTACTCAGTAGCATAACCCAGACGCTCAGCCAAAGGTATAATACCCAGTAAGCTCAAAAAGAAGACCCAACTCTGAGATGGAATTGAAGAGAAAAGTGAATAAAGCACAATCATCTAATGATACAAAAGATAGGCACAAATGCGACTCACATGATTGCCATATAGTTTGTCTACCAAGATTGCTAGAGGGCCAAAAGGCATGAGTAAGTTGATTTTGGCTGAGAATACTACGATCTTTATGCTATCTGTCACGCTATTCCTGATAATTTCTTCTGGATAACAATGGTCTGAACCATCGGCAGATATATGCGGAGCCGCATGAAAAGAATGTTTCTTTCTGGGAATTGATGCAGGACTTTCTAAGCTCTCATCCTCAAACTCAATAACCGATCTTTCTTCAAACGACCCCATCTGCGACCACCAAGGGAAAAGAGGCAAATGCCTTTCAAACAATATATATATGCTACAGGAAGAGGAGGAGGAGAAAGAAACGAACCTCTACAGTGGATTGGATCCGAACCATTGGCGTTTTGTTGTTGTTGTCGTCGTGATTATCCATAGGTGTATCTAGGACAAAATAACAAGGAGACTATGAGAGTTCCATCTCCGAGCACGGGCATTACTACTCAGTCACCTTCTCGGCTGATCAAAGCGTAAACCGTTGCAAAACAAAACTGACCTTGTGACAATTCAACAAATGCAGGTCAAACTTTATATATATATTTCTTTCTTTCTTTTGTTTTTGGTCAAATTGAGAGGTGGGTTTGTAGGTTCAGCGCAAAACAATCAACCAAAAAGAATATTTGATATTGAGAGAGGCAAAGGTGGGGAACTGGAAATCTGGAGGAGGAATGACGACGATTCATTCAAGAAACAGTGACCAGCAATTATGGGCTCTAAGCGGTTTGATTCATAAAACAAGAGGAAAAGAACGCATTCCTTGTCCCACAGCCACTCGATATCCCGCCATTAATGTCGGCTACTTATTCTATTATCAGACGTGAATGACATTTTACTTCTCTTTCTTTTGAAAGCTCGCGACGTGAGATTTTCTATCTTTCTTTCCCCGTTTCATTCGGAGGACAGCGAACCCCGCGCTCAATTGACTACTCTCTCTCGAATAGAAAAAATAAAAATAAAATTGACTACCCTCTCTCCTCTCTCCTCTCTCCCATTTATATATATATATATATATATATATATATATATATATTGTCATTTTTATAGGTTATTAGGACACAAGGACTTATAAATGGACCAATGCCACATTAAGGATCTTCTAGTCTATAACTATTATAGGCTTATAGCTACTAATTTTTGACACTCTCCCTCAGCAAAACTGGGATAAAGTTGAGGCAAAAGATTCTGATTCTAGATATATTCACAAGGAAGTGAGATCTATAAATTCGATATGAATTCACACACTACCCGATATTATGATTAAAAGATATAATATGATTAATTAAATAAATTGGGTCATAGTTTATTTATATGGTCTTATACACATATTACATCATATTTGCAAATTACGAATTTTGATATGCTCGTGAACTCAACATAAACCTAATATAAAATTAATGAATTAAAACTTTCAAAAAAAAAAAAATTAATGAATTAAAGAAATGAGTTTGACCCATTTAATAAAAAATAAATTTAATTCACTTTTCTAGTCCAAATATAATAGGGGGCTCGAGAGCCTTGAGTTCCTTGGCCCAATAGGGTTGACTTGGGCCGAGTTGAGTTGGGAGGGGAGGCCTTCGTTCCGGAGTGTGAATGAGGATCCCCTGCGCAGCAATTCCATAGAAGACGAAGGGACTGTGACCACTTGAAAATTGAAATGATCGATTATGAGAAGCAAGACTCGCCGCGGGGGTAGGCCTAAACCCCCCACCTCAACTACTACCACGGCAACCGCTAGGGCACTTCCTCTCCCCCTCAATCAGGTTTTTTTTTTTTTTCAAAGTATCTTCTAGTCTACGATATCATTTCTGAATTCTGCACTGCGCATATATGCATACAATTTACAAAGAAAAATTCAGATATAACTAATTTATAAATTCCATATTCCACTTTTTGAAAATCGTCAAAATGTATGATCTTTCACAGGACGATGATTATATGCAAAGGCTTGTGCCTGAAACCTGTGATGTAGCTCATAATCTGAATGACGAGACTGTTGATAGTATGGACATAGATTGGATAAAGGAAGATACTTGTATAAGGTGCAATAGAGGTGGAGATTTGTTGGTTTGTAGCGAAATTGGCTGCCCGGTTGCACTCCACTACAAGTGCATGTGCTGCAACCCTAAATTCGATGATCTGGGACACTTTTACTGCCCTTATTGTTCGTACAAAAGAGCGATTTTAGAGACTCGACAATTGAGGAAAAATGCCATGTTGGCGAAGCAAGCTTTGGTGAATTTTATCGATAAAAATGCCGTGGCTGGTAATGGAAAGAACCAGAAAGATGGGAAGTCTCAGAGCAAAGAGCCCGATTTATCACTACATGTGGGAAATACAAGCAGGCCTGAGCATGAGGCACGGCAGCGTGATGATGGTGGAGGCCAGAATGAATCTGTTCAAGATGAGGAGGGTCAACAAAATGAAAGGGGCGATGCAGGGTTAGCCAGCAATCATCAACATAAGATAGTGGTTGATGATGAAGCGTGCGCAAATACTTCTACACCCGGTGCTAGTGATAATGTACATTTTAGAGAAGGAGGGATTACACCAGGGAAAGAGCTTCTACAGGATTCCATAATCAAAGATAAATCCAAAGAGGCAACCATATCTGAAGCAAGGTCTGAATTTGCAGAAGATGGAGAAAAAATACAAGCAGAGGATTCACAACTAATAGAGAACAGTGAGCATGAGAGAATTATTGAAGAGGAAGACAGTCAGCATGAAGGAATTTTCGAAGAGGAGGAAGGGCAAGAAGAGGTTTTGAATGCTTGCCATGTAAACGAAGAGATGCTTGCGGATGGTACACTCCATGCATCAAACGAAGGATCACAGGATTATCTTGAGTTATCTGAGGAAAATCAAGGTAAAACAGAGGATGAAGAACAAATGCAGCCTAAAGCACCAATAGCTCCTTCAAATGCCAATGTTCCATTGGAAACTAGTGATACAGACATGGAGACACTCTCAGCACGGCATAAAAATAGGCGTTTCAAACAAAGAGCTCGTAAGAAGGCACGGCCCCTGAATGTCAATTCACCAAGGAATTCATCCTCTCAGAAAAGTAACTCCCCAGAGAAAAATGTTCGGAAACCAAATGAGAAAGCTGCCACCTCCAAGAATAAGAAGATTTCTGCCTCCAAAAAGGCGAAACAACCCCGAGAGTCGCCTAAGCAATTGTGAGTTATTCATCTAAATCTATTTTCTTATGAGTTTTAATGTGGAGAATGTGAAAATGGAGTGAGAATAGTAGTTAATGGTAGTGTTTGGTGTGCACAAACAATTATTGGCAAGTTAATTTGCTGTTCTAACATGCAGCACAGAGACAACTTTTCCTAATGCGAGGCGAAAGAGACTGTTCTGGACACTTGAAGAAGAAGATATGTTAAAGGTATGATTTTATGGGCGTATTCTTGCATGTCATGTCTAGATCTGTGCTTGCTAATGGTTTTGACCTTAAGAGATATAATCAACAAATATCATTGAGCATGGCTCATTCTAGTTGATATTACTAACACCCTTCCCTTTAATCAGATTTCTCTTTCTCCGTTTAAAATAATATATATATATATATATATATATATACAGGACTTATGGACACAAGCATGATTGCTATGTATATTTGCTCTGTTTTTGTGACCCTAATGACCGAAAACTTGGAGAATCCACTCTAATAAAATCATATTAGCATTTGGTGCAGGCTTGGAAATCTAAACAGGTTTATTTATATGGATACAGTTTGACAGCATAAATGCAGAGTGTGAATATACCAAATGATAGCAGAAAAGAGAATAGAACATAAATATACCCCAAGGGGTTGGTTCATGTGGTGAGGGTTTTGGTCTTGGTGGCATTTTCATCAAGTCTAAGATTCGAATCCCTTTGGGTGAAAACAATATTTTTGGGGTGAGCCTGCCGTCGAAGCTAGAGTAGTACCCAATCTGTGTGGAGGAAACCCTTCCATGACAGGGGTGGATACACGAAATGCCCTGCCATGGAAGGGTTCCTCATCATAAAAAAAAAAAAAAACAGAACGTAAATAAAAGATTGATTGACAACCTGTGAGTGCTGGATTTCGTCATCCTTTTTGTCATCTTCTTCAAGTTCCACCTTCTATTACTATTTCCCGTTTGTTTCTAAATTCTTATGAAAAATTTTCAATGAAACAGAGGTCACTAGATTGAATCTTCTCTTCCCCTCTTCTCGAGGACAAAAAATTACTTATCAAAAAAAATTTCTCAATGATATTTTGTATGTGAAACTGCTAATCAGTATAGTAGTTGGGACTTGTTTGGAATTGTTTTATGAGAATAGCTTTCCATTTTGAAAACTGCTAAAACAAAAGAGAGAACATAAAACAGTTAAAAAAATGCACAGCAAACATATTTTGAAAACTGATAAATTATTCTTGAAAACAGCTTGGTTTTAGAGAACATCAAAATGACGTTCACTAAAGGATGATATGTTTCTGTTCATCAGGGTATAAAAGTTGCAGTTTATTAAACCGAGATTAGAATTTATAGGTTAGTATAGAAAGAGAGAAACATGCCTGAGGTTCAGTTTCTCTTACTTCTTGTCATCTGAATTTATTAAGTACTCTTATGTTGCAGGAAGGAGTGCATAGGTTTTCAGCTTCAGCAAAGAAAAATCTCCCTTGGAGGAGAATTTTGGATTTCGGTCGCCATGTGTTTCATGCAACTCGTACACCAATAGATCTCAAGGATAAATGGAAGAACATGATGGCCAAAGATTCTTCAATAATTATGAGAAGATGAACCTAGTACATGGGAAGTGTGACGAAGTATGTGATTTTGTTATTTCAGTCTAGTTTTATTTTGACAGGTAACTTTATTTCATTTTCTGAACCTAATGCAGGAACAAACCGGTCTCAGGGGTAGAAGATACGTGTTTTGTTAATTCTGTAAATTTCTAATTAGTTCTTTTTCTAAACAACCTTAGTTGTGGTGTTGGCATTGCGCTATTGCCAAGAGTTGTATCTGCTGATACTAACAAACCCGGAATGAATATAAAGTTATACATGGTCGGATGTTTTTAACGAGTAAAAACTGTAAATAGCTTTAGCTGAATGAGTTCTGACTTCTGAGGACTCTCTATTAACCTCAATTTATGACTTAATATACAATGTACTACATTGTCTCTTATTAGACCATGATATAACTATATTGTAAACTCTTAATGTTGTGTAGATACTTATTTGAGGAAACCAAATTTTTGTTGACTAGATGTAACAGTCTCTTTCATGCTTTTTGCTGGGTTGGGAAGGAAGTGGAGCAAATGGTTAAACTGAAGTTTTGAGTGTTTTTGGCAATCAAGGTGACAAGGGGCACGGCAGCAGCATCTAGCAGGGTCTCTTTACCCACACACTTGTTTTGATGTCTAACTGTGTATTAATACTAGGAAGACCTTTTGGATGATGAAAGTTGTCTAACCTTTTGCATATATCAAATGTATTTGTTTGTTTAAGGAAGGTATTACATTTTATAAGATGAAGAACAAGAAAGCGAGGATAACTTAACCGGGTTACTGTACAACTGTAACCTAACCAAATAATATTCTTTGACATCAGCATCAAGGATTTTGGATGGAGGAATTCACCAAGGTTATATAGCTCGGAGACGAATAATCAAAGCTGTGTAATAAATTAGGGGAAAAAAAGAAGAAGCTGTGTAATAAGAACTCCAATGCGATATTAAACACTGGAAATGATTACTTTGATCAGTTGAAGAAAACTGAAAGCCCAGTAATATGTTTAGCTTTTGGTGGAAGGCGACTGAGGTTGATGATTTCTTAGACCTGACATGATGAATTGAATGGGGTTGAATGGCCTCATTGGAAGTGGTGTGACCAAAGATAATTAGGTAAACAACAAAAAGAAGATAGAAAATCACAAGAGAATGAATTGTGAGATATTTTGATATCTTTGAGGATACCTTGGCATTCCTCCTTTAGGAAAAGACGGGATAAAATTTTAGCACCAATTGTGAAGAGGAAGGAGACTCAATTGGAAAACTTACCAAATAGACTACCATTTAGGAGAGGTGGGGGTGAAAATGCATTGAGAGATCCAGCCTACAAAGGTGGAGTGGAAGCCAAGATTTGTCAAGAGGAAAGGCCATTCCGTCAGGTCAAATGCCTTTTTCCATGTCAAGTTTAGAGGCCATGAAACCTGTGTGTTTCCTAGTATGAAAGAGTTTGTGAACCAAAATGGAGTTATCTTGAATTTTCCTAGTTGGGATGAATGCAGATGGGTATGGAAAGGTAAATTTCGGGCGAAATTTCTTTAGCCAATTAGCAACAACTTCTGAGATAATCGTAAATGACATTGCAAAGACAAATTAGCGAAGAAAAATCAATGATTTTTATTTTTATTTTTTATATATATTTATTTCTATATCTATTCTGTTGAGGCAGAGCCAATAATTTTCAGGATCACAAATAAGATCAATGGTATGTTGTCTTCTGTGGATGGTGGTGGAAAGATGAAAGAATTTGGTGTAGAAATCCTTGGTGCTTACTAGCCAATGTTCTCGTTATTTATGTTTCCAGAGAATTTCATCTCAGGTGAGGAATTGTTGCAAAAGAATTTTTGAGCTGATGTTCCTCAAAAGAGGTTCTCAGCGGAGGGGGGAAGATGCCGGATAGAGTCAGTCAATGGAAACAAATATTAATACTATCAAAGTGCTCTTTGTTCCAAGTTTTCAACTTTTTTAAAAAAAAAAACATAGGATGAAAGTAAGGGAACCAAAATAGTTTGTGCCCAAGATGACACAGCTGGACCGATCACGTGTCCAAAAAACGAGAAAGATTTCTTTTGCCGTACAGAGGAGGTGACTGAGAGATAAGTGATCCACACAAACAAGACCACTCAGCATTATAAGTTACCAGCCATTGAATATCATATTTGCTTAAATTATATGTAAGCAAAAGGTCAAAAAAAAAAGGGGGGGGGGGAAACATGCAAACAAAAGTGTAGACAAGAGCTTCTTCTTTTTTTTTTTTTTTTTTTGGAGACAATAGCTTCTTATTCAAGCAGAAAAAGACTTTTACAAAAATATCATTGAGGTCTCTTCCTCTATTATACATTATACTAGTGGGAAATATACATCAGAATTAGAAAACGTAGCCTCGTGCAAGTATACTTCCTATAACAGCTTCTCAAACCAAGAACTCGGAACAAGTTTCGTCCTGTCAGCAGGAACCGGCAGATCAAAGGCGTTTCTAGATTACGGTTCCACTGGGAATCAAGGCATCCTTGATCACCGTGACAATCCCACTCTTAATGAAATACCCATCCGTTTCCCTTGCTGCTTCTTGCACATTGTCGCCATTGATAATCTGAATATAAATTTTTTTAAGTAATTAAGGCATCCAGTAAAATGAAAACAAGAACAAAGAAAAAGAAGCAAAGAAAAGCATAACGACGAGCACAAGATTTTGCATAATAGAGTATATGCATATGGAAATTTTGAAGCTGCGTCAGTGACTCAGTGTGTATGTGTGTCTGTCCATATCAATTGAAACTGGGTAAATTTCAATTCATTGTCATCATTTTCAATAACAATATGACGTATTTTCTTTCTTAGGAGGCAGTAAATTTAATACTAAAAAATTTTACCCGAAAATAATACCCTGGAACTCCAAGAACTAAGTTAAAAATTAAAAATTTAAAAAAAAAAAAAAAAATACCACACACACACAAAACACTAAACAAAGTGAAAAAAGGCATAAAATCATCTACTACAAGGCTACATAGCAGAAACAACTTATAAGATTCTTGATAATTTGATAAGATCATAACCTTCACATTGTCCCCAATTCGAGCATTCTTGTCAATTATAGCTCTCTTGACGTGAGAGTTCTTGCCAATACCAATTGGAACACTACCCTTAGCAGCTAGAAACCTCCTGTCTGCATCCGTCTGAAGAAAAACAATAACAAATTTACAATTATAACCAGTGCATCAAAACATTTATTATTTACAAAAGATATTAAATACAAATTTAGCTTTTAAAATTGTTAAAAAATATATTTCAGGTCCTTTTTTTTTTCCCTTCAATTTGGCCCCTAAAAATAAAATTCAATGCAGTCCAGCACTCTTAAAATTAAAATCTTAGTTCTACCCTGCAGCTACTTATCTTGAAGGATAAATCACATCTCAACTTATAAGATAAAAACAACAGGTTGTAAATCCTTTAGCAGGTATTACCTCATAGTAATCAGCTCCCATCAATAGCGTGTCTTCAATGATTGCACCCTCTGATATGCAAGACCGAAGCCCAACCACAGAATGGTGAATTTTACAATTCTGCAAGAGGATTTCAAGGAGTGTAATTCCCATAAATTATTTGGTCACTCTCATATTTGCCCCAATAGAAAACATATATGTAAGTTTTGTCAAACATTCAAGAGACAAAGACACGAGAATATGATGCAATGAAGATACCAGAAAATACAACCTCTAAGCAGGTTGCAAAAGCAACATATCAATGCCCCCTCTCCCTCTTGTGCGGACATGTAAAAAAAAAAAAAAATACCAATAACTTACCTTAATTACACAACCCTCACCAATAACACTATCCGTGACATCAGCATCAAGCATTTTGGATGGAGGCAAATACCGAGGTTGGGTGTAGATGGGAGACGAACGATCATAGAAGCTGTAAGGAGCAGTCAGGAAAGAAAGTCAAGAGTCATGTAGACATATCAAATTCTAAAATTAGGGTGATAGCATCACAAAACATCAATAGGTGTACAAAAATAAAAATGTAACATCCACGAACCAAAAAAATATATATATATCTAGAACAAGAGCTACCTAAAATCTGGCACTGGCTTTTTGGTGATCCCCAAATTTGCATTATAAAAAGCCTCAATTGTACCAATATCTTCCCAGTAACCATCATACAAGTAAGCTTGCACCTACAGAGATTAAGAAGTTAAAAATAATTAATACTCTGGAGAAGTGGAAGGAGAAACAAAGGCAAAAAATAATTCTCCATACTGAAAAACCTCCTGCAAACGATGATGCATCAAATTTTCATTCAAAAAAAGTTTCCATAGAAAGCATTTACTCTCAGTTCCTAGAATGCGATGTTTGCAACCATCAAATAAATATTAGAATATATAATGTAGCTCAAATTGCTGATCGTACACATAGAATTCACTAGAACTTGAAAAAATACGATGGCCATCCTATTGGAGTATGTGCAAGCCTACCTATGTGGCCATACAGTACCCATTAGGAAGGATGGCTCTATAACTGACCTTTAAGCGGGATTTCTTCAAGATAGATAAATTGGGAAATAGACAACTAATTTTCCTTCTTCATTCTATTTGATAAAGAAAACAAGGATGAAACATACTCTCATCCCAATGGCAGTTGCACCGGGAATAACTTCACTTCCGAAATCATTGGCTCCAGGGAACTTGTGTCGAAGCAGATCCAGCATGACATGTTTGCTGACAACATAAATACCCATACTAGCAATGTAAGGCATCTCCTTTGCTCTCTCATCGTCGAGACCCAAGATGGTAGTATCAACCCTCATGGCTTTGAGCTGGTCTCCTTTGGGTTTCTCGGCAAACTCAATGATGCGGCCTTCTTCATCAATCTTCATCAAACCAAAGGCAGTGGCGCGTTTCTCATCCATGGGCAGTGCGGCCACGGTGATGTCGGCATCGGTTTCCCTGTGCGCTTGGATGAACCTCTCATAATCCATTCGGTACAAATGGTCCCCAGCAAGGACCAGATATTCCAACACGTTGTGCTCCTCAAACAGCCACAAGTACTGCCTCACGGCATCGGCAGTACCCTGTGTATATAATAATAATTAATATGTATGTGGAATAATAAGTAAATTCCGATTCGATAAAAAAAAACAAACAATTATATCTAATTCAAACTCAAATCATTCATAAGCAAGTGACCTGGAACCAATTGGGATTCTCGGGGCTCTGCTGAGCGGCGAGAACCTCCACAAAGCCCTCGTTCTTGTAACCGCCCAAGTTGCTGGCGTAGGCGCGGGAAAGGTGGCGGTTGAGAGAGGCGGAATTGAATTGCGTGAGCACATAGATCTTGGAGATGTTGCTGTTGAGGCAGTTGCTCACAGGGATGTCTATCAGCCTGTAGTTCGCTCCCAGAGGAACCGCTGGCTTCGCGCGCTTCTTCGTCAGCGGGTACAGCCTCGTCCCTGCTCCGCCGCCCAGAATGACACCCAGCACACTCTGAATAACAATCCAATTAGTTGGAGCTTGGATAAAATTAAATACAAAGAAAACAGAGAGAAAGAGAGAGAATAGGAGGACGGACTCGGCTGGCGTCCGGGTCGAGACAAGTCTGGGAATTTTTGGAGTCGGAAACGGCTTTGGGAGAAACGACCGCTGGAGCGGAGTTTCTGTTGCGGCGACGTACGAGTCCGAAAGCGGCGATCCTGTGGTGGCCGGTGCAGAGCTGAGAAGCAGAGAAGGATAGAGTAGCGGTGCCAGCGTGTTTACTTCTACGCCTCTCATTGGATGAAGATCCGTTGGACGATGGCACTCTCATCACTCTCATCGCTGCCATGGACGCCATCTTGCTGGTGAGTGGTGAGTGAGGGAGTGAGTGAGTCTGAGTCAGGTTGCTCTTAGTCACTAGATTATGAATGTGGGGACTAATCCTTGATTTGGTTTATTTCTGTTTTGGGCGAAGGGGGAGATGCGGCCTTGGGAATCGTTTAGGCCACTCGTTTCCCTTGATATTACGCAACGGACCTTGCCCCTTCCGCCTTCGATTTCGCACCCGCTCTCGCCTTTCGTTGGCTGGGTGCATTCTAATTTCCACAGGGCAAGATTGGATTGGGGGGGGCATTTTAGGCATCACGCGCGCTTGATTGCTTTTATTAATATAATATAATATTAATATTAATAATCATTTTCATGAAGATCGGAGTACAAAAGAGAGGGTCACAATGCAAAAAATCTTTCCTTTAATTAATTACCAATTGTTTGTTTAATGGTGAGTGATGTCATATCGACATCGTGATTGGATCGGAAAGCGCGATGCTCACATGTGACAATCATTCATTCATGACCCAAGTCCAACACGCTGAGCACCGTCCGTTGTTTTAATTGTATCCTGCTAAAAATACAAAAACTCAATCTATCTATTCTTTGTATATGGACCGAGCCCAACCTTCAAAGCCCATCTCCTCTCATCTCGTCGTCGTAGGGCAACTTTGAACCCAACTCCGTCCAAATTGGGCGGGCAATTTAGGTGGGCCTGGTAGACTATGACCATAACTATAAGACCCAGTACTACGGGATTATGGGTTATGGATCTGTAAAAGAAATCCCACTTTCCTGGATGGATAATGGATATATAATAGTTGAAGTCTTGAAGAGATATGATTTAAAAGACACGCTCGTTTATTAATTTGCAAAGAATAATGGTATACTTATTTTCAATTTTTTTTTTTAATATTTATGAGTAACTTTTAAAATTATTATTGAATATGAGATAAATCATTATTAAATTTTAATCCAATTTTTTTTTAACTCAATTTTAAAAATAATCACTTACATGAGTATGTAAAAATAAAAATTTAAAAAAATAATAAGGGGTAATTACCTTTAACCCCCATAAACTACATTTTTAACACTTTCCCCCTATGAACTACCAACTATGACACTTGACCTCATCAAACTACCATTTTATGACACTTTCTCTCCTTCCGTTAGTCAAAGGAGTTAAAACTAACGGTCAACGGTCATGTGACTTGCATGTACCATTTTAAATTTTTTTCCTTCTATTTTTGCCTTCACTTTATATTTTTTGATTAGAGTTTATGAGGGTATAAGAGTCATTTTATTGATCTGAAGTAAGAGCAAAAATGGAAAGAAAAAAATTTAAAATAGTTGATCGTTAGATTTAATCCATTTGACTGACGAAAGGGGGAAAATGTCATAAGATAATAGTTTGATGGGGTAAAGTGTCATAGTTTATAATTCATCAGGGAAAGTATCAATGAACTACAATTCATGGGACAAAAGATGATTACCTCAAATAATAATAATAAAGAGTAAATGTAAAATTACTCTTTTGGGGGTATACCCACCACCACCGGCAACCTATAAATTAGAGTTCATAGTCGGTACTAGAGATGTAGAGTTTTTCCCAACCACACGCACGGGTGACACCTTTATTATGAATGACTTTTGTAAGTTGTCCCCACTTCCTAGTTCCTACTAGAGAAGAATCCTCTCCATTTTCTCTTTTTCAATTGAAAAGTTCATTTTACCCTTAAAAAAAATATATATTGGAGAGGAGCCCATTCCGTTCCTACCCTACCGTTAATGATTTCTATACTCAATCGATCTGTGTTTGGTACCACATGCTTGCACGTGCAACTACCACTAATTAAGATTGCCATCATCATAATTCATAACTCCACACACACTCTGTCTCTCTCTCTTCTCACATTTTCAATTGCTTCGTAAACCCCCATAGCTTGAGAGTCGGGTTGAGACTTGAGACTTGGTGTAATCATATATAGGCTGTAGGCTACGACATTGGTCTCTGCTTTTTGTATTAAAGAATATAATTAATTAAATAATTTTCCTTATACAGCTTCTTGCACGAATGATCGAAGATTGAAGGAATTTTGTGCTTCTTGCTAATTAAAAATGATCGCCCCTAGCTTCCTAGAAGAGCTAAGCACCATGAAGTAATTAGTTAGCATTTATTTATTTTTAGCGTATGTTTAAATTAATAACATGCATACGGATCGAGTTAATTAAATCTACTTGCTCGCACCAAACCGTGGTGATTGGTGAGTGTATATATATATATCACCCTCAAGATTGGAAATACACTTCTCCCGGTCATAGGCACCCTCAAAATTCGACTTAAAAAAAAAAGGGGGTCAGAGATCAGCAGAAATTGTGGGGGTGACACTCTGACTCGAGAACCATCCAAAATGCTATAAAATTGTACAACATGACCACCCCTTAAATTTCTCTTTCGACGTTTTCGTATTTAAAATGCGCGCTGGGCAGTGAGGATTAAGTCTTAATTAATTATTCAACCCATCACATCACCTCTTTCGGCAGGGAGTATAGGGGAGGGCTTTTGGAGGTAATTCTATATCTGAAACTATGGCTGGGGTGGAAAAGAAAAGAGAAATAAACGGAGAAGTAAAATTTGGGGAGTCCGGGAATGATTCAAAGATTTCCTCTCCCACTACTAAACTTGGTTCGGGGATGGCGGCGGCTGCGGCGTAGCCCCGCCGACTGAATGAAGATATTAAGTAGGAATTGTTGGGGGTTTGGGAACCCCTGGACAATTCGAGACCTTTGTCAAATGATAAAGAAAAAGCGTCACAGTTTGGTGTTTTTAATGGAGACCAAACTTAGGAGTAACAAGATGGAATGGATTCACTGCAAACTGGAATTTAAAAACCTCTTTGCGGTGGATAGTGTTGGAAAAGGGGGAAGTTTGGCCCTTTTTTGGAATGAGGATGTGGAAGTGGATATAAAAAATTTTAGTTCACGGCACATAAACAGAGTGGTTACTACACCACTCGTGGATCAACAATGGAAGTTCACGGGGTTTTATGGCTGTTGATGCACAGTTTTCGATTGATGACATGGCACGCTATTGGGCTCCTGGCTCTACTACTTCGGGCCTGAGATCTCTGCACAAAGAAGAAAACAAGAGGATTGAAGGGAGATCAGGGGTGAGCCGATGGGGTCACTCCGATGCCTAAGTTAGTGTCTGGTGAAAAAGAACCTCGCAACACTGTTGAAGTAATAGAGGAGGCTTTGTATCCGAGAAGGCCTCGGGCCAAGGCCTCGGATGTTATGGGCCCAAAGTCATAAATGGTCGAGGCGGTCGAGGCCTGAGAAGGTCTCGATCTTCAGAAAAACGAACTGGGCCGACCCTGACTTGGGCCTAGCGAGTGACTAGGAATGGAGTATGTGAAGTTGATCCATGACCCAACAATGGCCATCCGAACGTGAGCAAACAGAAAGAAGGCTGGGATATTTTAAAGCATTTGGCTACTTTTACACCCGAACCACGACTCTGCATAGGAGAGAAAAGTGGGAAGGAGGAGGTAGGGCTAATAGTCAAATGAGGGAATTTCAAATAGCTTTGGAATTTTGTGATTTTTCAGACTTGGGTTATATAGGGCCCAAATTCACATGGAGTAATTGCCGGGACGACCATGAATTTATAAAAGAGCGATTGGACAGAGGAGTCACAAATACCAGCTGGAGAGAATTGTTTCCGGAGGCAGAAATATCGGTGGAAGCAGTAACTACTTCAGATCATGCAGTGCTATAGGCTTCTCTGATTGGGAAACAACATAGGCTACCAACAAAAAATAGATTTCGTTAAGAGACTTGTTGGGCGGTTGGAAGGGAGTATCAAGAAGTGTGTGCACGTGCATGGAATGATTATCTCGGCCAAGGAGATATATGGAACCGTGTTGGGTAGAAATTGTCTAAGTGCAAGTCTGAATTATTAAAATGGAAAAGGGCAACTTGGGGGAAAACAAGCCAAACTATTAAAAGCTTACAGTCCAGGCTGAATGGGGCTTATGATAGTTTTGAGGTTCAAGCAGGGAGTGAAATAAACAGTATCAATTGAGAGCTTGAGTTTTTATTAGCCCAAGATGATGAAAGATGGAAACAAAGAGCCACGGTTAATTGGTTAAAAAATGGTGACAGAAATACAAGGTTTTACCACGCTTGTGCGAACCAGAGGCGCAGTAGTAATCGAATTCTTCGAATTGTTGATGTAGCGGGTGTGGTTTGGGAATCTCAGGATGATATTCAGACAGCTTTTTTGCAGTATTTTTCTGGGCTTTTTACAGCAGGTCCTATGAGAGAATTGGAGGTGTGCTTGCAAAGCCTAAACAGAAGAGTATCAGATGAAATGAATGGTGAGCTTCTTAGGACGTTTACCAAGGAGGAAATTGGGTTTGCTCTTAAACAGATGGCACCTTTAAAAGTTTCGGGCCCGGACGGACTACCTGTTGATTTTTTCCAGAAACACTGGGATTTGATGGGTGATGAGTTTTTTCAGCTGTACTTAATACCCTTAATTCTGGAATTTTGCCCCCTTATTTGAATATAACCCATATTGCTTTAATTCCCAAGGTTAAAAATCCCTCCAATGTTACAGAATTTAGGCCAATTAGTTTGTGTAATGTTTTATACAAACTAATCTTTAAAGTTTTGGCCAACCGTTTAAAGAAAATCCTTCCCCAAATTATTTCTAAAACCCAAAGTGCTTTTATTTTGAGTAGCCTCATATCTGATAACATTTTAACTACTTATGAAACCCTACACACTATGCATTCTAGAATGATGGGGAAGAAGGGATTCATGGCAGTTAAATTAGATAAAGTAAAGCGTATGACAGGGTGGAGTGGAAATTTTTGGAAGAAGTTATGAGACGGATGGGTTTTGCTAATAGATGGATTCGATTGATAATGATGTGTGTGACAACAGTCAAGTATGCAGTCGTGGTGAATGGGACTCCTAGTGGGTACTTTTTACCTACTCGGGGTTTAAGGCAAGGGGACCCTATATCGCCTTATTTATTCCTTATATGTGCGGAGGTTTTGAGTTCAATGGTGACAATAGCAAATCAGAAGGGATTTGTCACTAAGGTACTAACATCAAAATATGGTCCTCGTGTGAGCCACTTATTTTTTGCGGATGACAGTTTACTCTTTTGTAGAAGTTCTCTAACTCAATAGAACCAGTTGACTCAACTTTTGCAGAGGTATGAAGCAGCTTCGGGGCAAAGACTAAATAGTAACAAGACGGCTTTGTATTTTAGCAAAAATACCTCCCATGAAGACAATAAGGAAATTGTAGAAGTGGCGGGGATTCCGGTCAATCAACGCTATGATACTTATTTGGGGCTACCGGCTTTGGTTGGACAATCGAGAATGGCAGCCTTTAGAAGTATCAAAGACAGAGTGTGGAAACGAATGCAAGACTGGAAATTGAAATTCCTATCACAAGCAGGTAAGGAGATTTTACTCAAGTCTATCATTCAAGCGATCCTTACATTTGGCATGAGTGTTTTTCTTCTTCCAAAAACTTTGTGTAAGGAGATCAACTCCTTGATGCAAAATTTTTGGTGGGGTCACCAAGAAAAATCACGAGTGCATTGGATGAGTTGGAATCGAATGGGCTTGTCAAAGGCGGATGGCGGGATGGGTTTTCGGAATATAAGGAGCTTTAATTTGGCTCTTTTAGCCAAACAAGCTTGGCGTTTGTGGTACTATCCAAATAGCTTCTTGGCTCAAATTATGGAAGCAAAGTACTACCATGGGAGTAATGTATTAGAGTCAAAGCTTGGCGCTCAGCCATCATTTGCATGGCGCAGCATTCACAGCTCGTGTGGATTATTAAGAGAAGGTTTAATATGGCGGATTGGGAATGGGTTGAAAGTTTGAATTTGGAAGGATAAGTGGCTGCCACGTCCTTCGACTTTTATGGTGCAATCCCGGCCTTTTTTTCTGGATCCAAATGCGACGGTGAGTGAACTTATAGATGGTGAAATGCATTGGTGGAAAGTTTCTTTGCTAGAAAAATTATTTACAAAGGAGGAAGCCCAATTGATTTTGACATTGGCGGTCAGTGTTTCATCTCAGGCTGATTTGTGTATCTGGAGGGGAACAAAAAATGGCATTTTTTCTGTAAAAAGTGCATATTACCTTCGAAAAGAAATTGAGTTAAAAGGGCTGGTAGAAAGTTCATCTGTGGGAGTGAAGAGGCCGATCTAGAAACAAATTTGGGGTTTGAAAATTCCTAATGCGGAGAAGAATTTTCTGTGGCGAGCTTGTCATGAAAGTTTGCCCACGTGACCGAATCTACATCGGCGTAAGATTGTTGGAGACTCATCCTATCCCATATGCGGTTTGGAAGAAGAAATGACAACCCATATTATCTGGCAGTGTTCTTCTGCTAGAGACGTGTGGTGCGTAGGACCAAAGGAGCTACAAAAATGCACAGATTGGGGTTTGGAGTTTCTGCAAGTTGTCAAAGGTATTTTTGCCAAATATTCTTTTGAGGTTATTGCACAATTTGTAGGAATAGCCCGAATGATTTGGTTGAGGCGCAATGAAGTGGTGCATGGGGGAGGTTTTCTATACCCAAAACTCCTTGTTCAACAGTCCGTGAAAGCTGCTGAAGATTTCTCTCTGGTGTGGGGTCAGAAAGAGTCTCGAACTCTTGAAACTCTTATACTGGACATATGGAATGCTCCTTTTGTGGGATGGATGAAGGTAAATAGCGATGCCTCGGTGGACAAGACAAAAGGCTGGTTAGGATATGGTGTTGTGGTGCAAGATGCTTGTGGAGTAGTTTTGGCAGCTCAATGCCGAACCATGACGGGAAACCTGGACCTTAGTCTTGCTGAAGCCGGGGCCATGATGATGGCCATGCAATTGTGTAAAAGGATGGGCTACAATATGGTACACTTCGAAAGCGATGCACAAATTGTGGTGGATGGCATTAAGTCAGTGGAGACTGATTGGAGCAGCAAGGGTCTTATGATGGAGGATATTAAATGAGCACTTCAAGATTTTTCCCTTTCGAAGATGTCTTTTACTCGTAGAGAAGGAAATAAAGCTGCACATGCTCTATCCAAACTAGCCGCTAAGGTTGTAGTAAATAAGTTGTGGATTAATGAGACTCCTAATTGTATTAATGATATTATTTTGATGGAGCAACAAGCTCTACCTATTTAATTTATAATGGGAATGAGAAGTTTATTCGAAAATAAAATAAAATAAAATAAACTTTGATAAAGCTTCTATTGATGATTGTAAACATTAATTGATCAGAAACCTTCCATTATAAAGGTTAATTATCGCATCAAAAAAGGAGATGAGAGAGAGAGAGTTAAGACTCGAACATTAATTTTGATATATATATATATATATATTACTCCCATATATACGGCATTTAATTTACCATGAACAACAAAAAGGTAAATTAAATGGTGTATGGGAGGGTCTGAAAGCACGGATGGAAGAAGAAGCTAGAAAGAGGCCCCATGAGTTTAAACTTGCATGATCTCGATCTCAAGTTTTCTGTCATTTTTCTTTTCTTTATAGTGTTGGGAGAGGAATAGATACATTTTAAAGATCATGAAACCAAAAAATGTTGGTCCAACTGACATCTCCTGCCATCTTGAACGATGTGTACAGTGAGTGTGTGAGAGAGAGAGAGAGAGAGGTGGGTGTCGACCCTTCAGTTCATAGAGAGGATGATACCAGGGAATGTAGGCTTGCACGTCAATCTCAGAATCATCCCAAATTAACTTAGGACGTTTTTGGCATATGAGTTAATTAATGGTACTTTGGTAACTATAATATGTATAGTTTAAGAATGTTATAATGATCGATCTACGTGGTCTCATCAGGCTATGGTGATGGTGATCCGGATCCCTTGATCAAGAGGAATGAGTTAATGGTTTAGCTTTTCTTAATTTACTTTGGGGGGCAACCTAGTTAAGCACAGAAAGAGAATTCAAACAAAATGATTTCCTATATTTATGCCTTCTGAATCTGGTCCCTAGGAAATAATACTATTGACTATCCCAAGAAGAATATATTGCAAAACGTGCTTCGACTCTTCATCCAATTGTTAGTTTTTCCTTTTTCTTTTTCCTATTAATTTTTTTTTTTTTTTTTTTTTATACTTTAGCATTTTGTCCTTTTCTTTTTCTCTTTTTCTCTTTTTCTTCTATGCGTTTAGTATATATTGTGACAAAAAATTAAAAATAATTCAATCACACGATTCACATACACATTAAGATTTAATATGGCTTTGACTTGACAAGCTTACGTAGCCACAAGTAAGATGATCGGGAGAAAATTAATTATCAAAATATGGAGTACAACAAATACATATAATAGGAAATTTTTTTGTCAAAGTCCTAACAATCCTGTAATGCATTCTTATTATGACCGTATCGATACCATCATACCAACATATATTCTTTTAGGCAACATCGTTTCTTATCAAGACTAAACTACAATTGATTAACTCATAATTAAGTAGATCTTTAACTTGGCCAATTGGAAAATCAAATGACTATTGCAAATGCAAAAGGAGCTAAATTTAATTAGCTGACAAATGATGCAAAGATTACACTTCACAGCTTTAGATCTTAGAGCATGCATGAGGCATATTAAGAGGGAAGTAAGTATGGCGGTTCATATATTAGCAAAGAAGGCAATTTAACGATCTCTAGCAAATTTAGATCGAAGAATACTCAAAATTTATTAATGATATTTTTTTGCCGAGAAAACTACTTTATTTTGATTAATGAAATCCCGAGATTATATTCCATTAAAAAAAGAAAAAGAAAAAGATACAATTATAGATCGAGTTCATCCTCTATAGACCATTTGTCAATTGCCTTTTTAAATTTCCATTTTTCTTGTCGTCTGCATGCATGACTTAATTAATTTAATCCTACATCACTCTTTTTTATTAAAGGAAAAGAGTGCATGCATATGTTATATGTATAGGTTGTCCATGTGCATGCATGGGTCGCTCGTCGATGTAGTTCCATCTGAGGGGTTAATTCTGTAATTCATGAAAAAATAATTCCGTAATTCATTAATGTAGCATCAAATTATGATTTATGCATTGAGAATGAGATGGCGGGGCTGGAGCCTGGCCAACGTTATTAGTGATAATTTTTTACGAATACAATTGCTGAGAGTATTAATAGAAGAATAATGTAATGATATTTTTGTTCATTGGTTAATTTGGTTTGGTAGTAATATAAGAATGGTCAATTTTTATTATTTATAATTAAATTACGTTTTAACCAAATTTCATAAAATATCCCACCTAGCTATGAATTTATTTCTTTCTAAAAAAAGTTATTATTATTTTTTTTGTCTCTTATGAATACCCAAAAGCCCAATATAAATGTATTTGTCTTTTTAAGAAGTGTCCTTCACCCCCAATAAAAGTTCTAAAGGGGTCATATCACCCCGAATACCCAAAATTCAAATGCATGAGGGTAGTATAATCACCTCCAAATTAAACGCTTTATTTTTGTAACCCTTCACTTAAATTTAAGCTCATAAAAGTAAAAAATTTATTTTATTAAAGAAAAATGTTATTTTTTTTTTCAAATTTATTATTAAATTTATAGTTCCAAGAAAATTACTACAAATTCCTAGTTAATGAATGGTAATCAAAATACAGTTTATTACATAATCTCTCTTCCTTGTCTGCAGGTACACCTAGTAGTAGCAGCTACAATAGGTGTTAGATTGTAGAGTAGCTAGCTGGGTCTATACATTTCCCATGTCCTCTGCTAAAGTTGTCTTTCACTGACTGTAATTATCTGTCGTAAAGCCTCTTCACTTTCCTTCTTGCTGGTGTTGATAAACATAAAAATAGTTTTTTTGCTTCTCTGGGGGTTTTATAATAAAGGTTGAGGTATGTCTCTCTCTCTCTCTCTCTCTCTATATATATATAGCTAGGTAGCCGAGACTGATCATATTAACCTCCTTCCATGGCCGGAGGTATTTGGCTGCTTGTCCTAGTAGTTTGTACGTTCGGATTTGTGTTGGGTCTCATTTTGAACCATTTCTTGCCATTGCTGTTGAGGCTTGGTCCTGTCCCAAGAGGGAGTTTTGGTTGGCCTATACTGGGTGAAACCCTTCCTTTCTTGAAGCCTCATCCTTCTAATTCTCTGGGGGGCTTTCTTAAAGACCATTGTTCTAGGTGAGCAAGCTCTCTCTCTCGCTCTCTCTCTCTCTCTATATATATATATAGAGAGAGAGAGAGATAGATACCTGTATTTGTTTTAATTACAGGGCTTCTCATGAAAGGGACACAAAAATTAAAAATTAAAAAGCAGTATTTTTCAGGTATGGCAAAGTGTTCAAATCGCATTTGTTCCTGTCTCCCACGGTGGTGTCGTGTGACGAGGAGCTGAACTACTTCATACTTCAGAATGAAGGGAAGCTGTTTGAGTGCAGTTATCCGAAACCCATCCATGGCATTCTCGGCAAGGCCTCCATGCTGGTTGCTGTGGGTGACACTCACAAGAGGCTTAGAACTGTGGCGCTCTCCCTCATCACCATTACCAAATCCAAGCCTGGGTTCCTCAATGACATCGAGACCACAGCCATCCGCATACTCCATTCGTGGAAAGATAAATCACAAGTCATCTTTTGCCAGGAGGCCAGAAAGGTATCTTGTTCAACTATTTGGAACAAGAAATCCAGACAAAGTTTGTTTTTTTATCTTTTTGACTTTTCTTTTTTGGTTGCACATGCAGTTCACATTCAATGTAATAGTAAAGCAGGTGTTAGGTTTAACCCCAGATGAGCCACAAACAAGCAGAATTCTTGAAGATTTTCTCACTTTCATGAGAGGGCTCATATCCTTACCTCTCTACATTCCTGGAACTCCATATGCAAGAGCCGTTCAGGTCCTGCAGCTAGCTAATTAATTCTTGATTCCATTTGTTATAGATCTTCACTAGCTATGACAAAAGGGAGAAGATAAGAAAAGAAAAGTTAATAGATAGCTTTGTTTTATACAAAACAAGCATATATAAGCTTCTTTTGTTTTGTTGCGAAAAGAAGGGCATGTGACTCATGACTTTTTATATTGACCAATGTCTCTTTACAGGCTAGAAGTCGGATATCCTCTACAGTTAAAGCAATTATAGAGGAAAGGAACAGAGATTCTGGGAATTCTACAAGGAGTGATTTTCTTGAGATACTTGTGCTTGTCAACAACTTAAATGAGGAGGAAAAAGTGAGTTTCGTTTTGGATTCCCTTTTGGGTGGCTATGAAACCACCTCTCTCTTACTGGCCATGGTGGTTCATTTTCTAGCTCTCTCACCTCCTGCATTTCAACAGCTAAAGGTAACCATTTCCCTTTTGAGTTAAGATTGTACATATGGGTGTATATATATATATATATATATATATATATAACTTCTTGTTGACCTCAATTGTTCCTGTTAAATATATATAGGTAGAGCATCAAAAAATAAGAAGCATGAAGCAGAAGGGGGAGAATTTGAACTGGGAAGATTACCAAAGGATGGAATTTACTCAAAACGTAACTACTTTGATATATGTCGTGTTACTCTTTTTCTGATTTGCCTCTTTGAGGTGTCAGACGATAATTAAGATTTCTTTCTCTTCTTCACATGCATATATATACTTAATTGTTTTGATCAAGGTCATCAATGAAGCTCTCCGATATGGGAACATTGTAAAATTTGTGCACCGAAAGGCTCTCAAAGATGTCAAATTTAAAGGTAATATTTATATACATATGTATGTATGAAGTGTACAGATACTACTTGACCCACAATCATGCTTGCATGAGCTTTTTCTAGTGTCCAGTACTTTTATGATCTGTACTGAAAAAAGGGTCCTCTTGTTTACAGATCATCTAATTCCATCTGGTTGGAAGGTCCTACCTGTATTTAGTGCAGTTCATTTGGACCCAACTCTTCATGCAAATGCTTTCCAATTCCACCCTTGGAGATGGGAGGTAATTACATCAACCTCAAACCCAGTAGCAATTTCCTTAAGTAACATCGGCTATGCATTTATAAATCTTTGTGTTTAATGTTTGACGTGGTACTGCCACATCAGACAAAAATTTGTCCCCCAATTTCCTTGTACGTTGCCGTTACCTCCTACCAGCTCCAAGAGATGTGGTGAGTGCGGCTGCCAGATTGCACGTTGGGCAGTCGTGACCACCTCCGATGGCCCCGAGGTTTGGTCGGGCACTCCAATTGAAATTGGGAGGAAAGATTTTCGCCATAATTAATGCGACTAATTTCCAATTGAAGTTGCGTGAACTTTATATAACACCTTACCATCATCATAAGTAAAAAGTATACATGCCAATCACCTCGATACCCATAAAGTAGGCCTTGTAACCAAGAAATCAGCTTGTTGCGATGATGCAAAGATCTTGTTTCAATTTCAATAAATGTGAATTTTCTATGCAAGCCCCTACTATTAGGTTCTCGTGTAACCAGCAATTTTACAGTATCCAATCACCATATGACACATCATCAATATAAGAAAAATACAAAAAATGAAAGTGATTGAGAACAACCACACCAAATCAAAATGAGAAAAAGGAAAAAAAATTCCTGTAACCGGCAAGACCTAGGCCAATCCCACGCCGGACTCGCTTCAAAACCCCGTTTTTAATGCCTCAAAACTCAATTTTGGATTTAAAACTAAAACCTAAATGTGAAATGTTAATTCTATAGGGATTTTATTACTCTAAAGGCCGGAAAAGTGGCTCATGGTGCCAGAGAAGGTAACTCACGACTGAGTTTGGCCACCCAGCCGTGGCTGGGTGTATTCTTTGAAGTTCTTCTCTCTTTGAGTTCAAATTAGCTCAAATCTAGTGTATTTTGGTCTAAGTTATTTTTGTGCAGTTTTTATGTTTTTGCTTATTTGTTGGTTATTGATTAAGAGCTGTAAAAATTGGGTTTTAAGGCTCATCATGATATAAGTTAAACTCATTATATATATAAATCAATCAATAGAATATGAGTTGATAGCATCTAATACATGATGCATTGTTACTTATACCACGTGAAGAATCAATTGGTCTCATATACCAAATCTTGAATTGAAAGCACATGCAAAGAGAGAACATGTGTTTAGAAGCATTCTTGTAGGATTCCCCATTCTCTCTTCCATTCGGATCAAGAATGGAAAGTATCTTCTTTTATAATCATTTCCTCATTCAATTAGAAAAAAAGGAAAAAAGAAGAAGGGGGAGCATGAAGCGTCCTGCCAGATTCTGGCATGGTCACTTTGATGCTAAATTCAGTATTAGTTGGAGAAAGAAATGAGCTTAAAGAATTCACAAAGGAGTGTTTAATGAAGCCAATCTCGTGAGTGAGCCCTTTACGAAGTACTTTTTCAAGCTTGAATCCTTAGGATAACTGATTTGATTCAGTGGCCCCCACTCCGTTATATGAATATCCCTTAGCCCTTGAGAATAAATGGGCGTTAGGACTTAGGAGTCCAGGTAACAATGGTCTGGATACCATACACAAGACGTCTTTCTATTGCTTGTGCTTCTGCCCATCTAGACTTATAAAAAATGGGCCCGTTGGGGCTCAACTTTGGACAGGAAAGTCCCGTTTTCTGAGGGCATGCGCCAAATTTCATGTGAAATTTTAGGATAGCTTTTGTGGTTTATATTGTTGGTACTTGTACAAGAAAAGTTGTGGAAATAATTCTCTGATGAAATCTCAGAGCCAAGATCAAATGCGCAAGAATTTTACTCCCTTTGGTGGAGGCTCTAGATGCTGTCCCGGTTCCGAACTTGCTAAAGTTGAGATTGCGTTCTTTCTCCACCACCTTGTACTAAGTTTCAGGTAATCACTTTTGTTGTAATACTAATAGTTCAAGACAAAATAGAAATAAATTTATTTATTTATCTACTCGTAGTTGACTTGTTATTTTTGTAATTAAGCTTTTATAGTCTATAATACGTACATTTTGTTGCTTGAACTTGTAGGTGGAGATCAAGAGACGATGATCTACCCATAGCATATCCATATGTAGAATTTCAAAGAGGAATGGTATTATATCTGGACCATTGTTCCATATGAGCCCCTGCTTCTCTTTATGCTTTCTTCTTCAAGTTGATTAGGTGAAGGCTGAAAGGAGTTCCTTCCACATCCATATCTCAACCCCCCCTCCTCTTTCTTCCCGTGGTTGAAATTCAACAGTCCCTTATGGGAGGCCTTTCATTCCACTTGTTCTTTTCACCTCTGTTCTAGCTAGTACTATATTGCAGTGGTTTTAGGGAGACATGATTGAAGCAACATATAATATATATTTCTGTGGAATATGCATCGTGAAATTTTCAGTGATGAGTACCAAAGAGGTCTTCTTTGAAACTTCCATATGTTATTGTTGTGTTATTTCCAGAGAATGTCACTACAGCATTATTTCATCCAATGGGTTCTCCCCCTTTGGTTTTTGGAAGCATATATAGAGTGTTATCTCATATTTTGGGGGGAGTGATACAAGAAATAATATGTTGTCTAAGAAAAAGAAAGAAAAGAATTCCACAAGATATAATTTGGGAAACAGGAAAGTGAATTGAATGGTCAAAAGATCATGAGAAACTTTTTTTTTCCCATCTTTTCTAAACATTATTTATGTAAGCAATATCCTTGAGGGACAAATATTGGAATATGTAGAACTAGCTCGAATACTTCAGTTTCTATAGGCTGCCTTCACCACAATCGGACTCCCCACATGGTGCTTTTCATCTGACCATATCAACTTTCCAAACACATAGTCCTTAGAGGCATTGGCTTCTTTAACCTTCAGGGTAACATTGAAGCTTTTCTCTTCACCAACCTTGTTAAATTTCAAGCTCTTGGGCTTGACAAGAACTGAAATTCCACTTGGTTCGTGGACACGAGCTGTATAAGTTCCTGGGGAACCTACATTCTTTAAGGTTCGGGTCACTGTGATGGAATCTGCTAGTAGAGGTACTGTGATTGAAGGGTAGTTGAAGTT
Organism: Carpinus viminea; assembly: GCA_013348765.1. Lineage (NCBI taxonomy): Eukaryota > Viridiplantae > Streptophyta > Magnoliopsida > Fagales > Betulaceae > Carpinus > Carpinus viminea. The sequence goes on along the minus strand of CP054673.1, from coordinate 39,643,610 downwards.
GGTGAGACTTATAGGGTTGGGGCAACTATAGGGGCTATCTGAGAACATGGACACTTGTGTTTCATTGTATCCTAGAGCACATATGAAGTTAAGGTAATCATCAACTGTCAAGTCATAAACCAACCCTGGATCCATGGCACCGTTTGGGTGAACGTGTCCTGCTCCATAACTGAATGGCGTTGCCTTAGAGTAAGAAGCATTAAGCAGTGGCTCCCTGCTGTTATCCTGCGTTATAGCTGTAAAATTGGAGACAAGCAAGATCAAGAAAGAATATTGGAAGAATTAAAAACACAGTGCAAGCACTAGTCTTATTCCCTTACCGGTTGTCATGATTGCCGAAATAATAGCTGCGGGACTCCAAGTAGGATGGAGGGTTTTAAGGAGACCGGCAATGCCAGCAACATGAGGGCATGACATTGAAGTGCCTGATACCGAATTGAATTGAAGTCGGCGCTTGTCAAATTCTTGGTTTGTTGGACCTTGTGCTTCAGTATAGGCTGCTATGACACTAACTCCTGGTGCAGTGATATCAGGCTGAACATACAGCAGTTACTATAGAATACATAATCCATATATTTGACACAAGAAATAAGAAAGACATATATAGCATTGGGGTAAAGGAAACCTTAAGGATCTCAGGCGTTACAGGATTTGGTCCCTTCGATGAGAAAGCTGCCATGAAAGGTGCCGGCTTTGTGCTCAAAAGTGTCGTTGGACGCGTAATGTAAGCTTTTGGAAACCTGCCAAAAATGGAAATTTCTGTTTAAAATTATGCTCCACCAACTCTATGCATAGAAAATACGCTCCTTGCAGCTACCCTTTAGCTAAAGATCATAACAATATTGCTAGTGGTGTGTCATCTTACTTGGTTGAGTTGGTGTAAGTGAAGACAGTGACGCCATTGGTGAAATTGATGTGGGAAGCAGGGAGAACATGTGCATCAGCAATAATCTCGTTCCCATTAAGCTCATTGTTGGCAAGAACCATCCCCACAGCTCCTGCCAATAGAGCTTGCTCACCCTTGTCGACTCTTGCATTTTCACCACGAAGACACACCAAAATCTTTCCCCTCACCTTTATGGGATCAAGAGTTCCATTCTTACATAGCAAACTGCATCACCAAGAGCGAGCTTCATTAAACACATTGCACATAATTTACATGATTGTGTTAAACAAAATTAATAAAGTAATGCTCATGATAGAAGGATGGGGATAGAATAATTAATGAGTGTTAGAGAATAACAATGTGGGACAACCCCCTTCCTTTACTTCTATATAAGTGGGTTTTCTTGTAGTTGAGCAATGTGGGACAAGCCCACATTGCTATTCTCTAACAATGAGAGGCTGTTGAATTGTGCTGTATATCCTTACGCATCCGCAGCTGATACGTTTGCTGCTTTGGCATCTGCAGCGCTAATAAGTGAGTAGAACTTGTTGCTTGGCAAGGCTGTAGGTGACAAGCTTTGTCCCTTCATATCAAAGCCAATAAACTTAAATATTGTATATAAGAAAGGAAAATGAAACTTGCACTATTGTATATAACTATAAGTAACAATAGCAAAAGTTAATTACCTCCAAGCGCATCTTGTTCCCAAGGACAACATAGCTGCGGAAGTCCCTGTCCATGGTGCTGGCTCCCACAGTGATCTGCCATGGCGCAACATTGGAGACAGTAGCAGGGGTAGGTCCAGAATTCCCAGCTGAGCAAACCACCACAATGCCGTGCTTAACCGCATGGAAGGAGCCGAGCGCTACGCTGTCATTGAAGAAGGGAGTAGGCTGCCCTCCCAGCGACACAGACAGAACATCAACTCCATCATGGATGGCCATGTCAAAGGCCGCTACTATATCTGCGTCAAAGCATTCATTCCCACCCACCGGAGGCCAGCACACCTTGTAAGCTGCCACCCGGGCTTTTGGCGATCCGCCCTTTGCCGTTCCATTGCCCAGGCCGAAGACACTGGCCCCCGCTACAAAATTGCCACCGGCTGTTGATAATGTGTGAGACCCGTGGCCTTCATTATCGCGTGGTGTGTTGAAGGTGGAGTTTAGTGGACCAACCACCGTAGCATAGCCTTTGTTGAAGTATCTTGCTCCAATTAGCTTTCTTTGTTGCACCAATTTGGCACAAAGAATTGCCATATGAGATTAAAAACAACATAATTATTTAATTGATATTTTAACATGTAGAATATTTTAATTAGAATTTGAACCCATGAGGATGATTTGATACTATTTCCATAAAACCTGATGTGCTTAGCTCCATATGGGATTTCCTAGGGGTGGCAATTTGTATTCGTATGTGTCATATCGATCGAGTTATGTATGTAAGATTATACAGGTCAACCCTAACTTTACCTATTTAATTAAATAAGCCAAACTCCTCAATCCTAACCCTTTAATTTCATGTTAGGTTTCGTGTTAGGCTTGTATCAGATTCATGAATCATATAAAAAATTTATAGACTTTGATTTCTTTAATAAAGGAATCTCCTCAATGAACAAAACCATGCTTGATAATATTATTCACAGGATTATCACCAAAATGTTGGCTAATAGATTAAAACTCATCCACCCCAAACTGATTGCTCCTAAAAAAAATGATGGAAGTCAACAAGGTTCCTGTCTCTAAATTGGAATGGAACTTCTCGATCACCAAACAAAGACATATGAGGGTGGCCCAGCTAAAGTCAAAGTTACCGAGTATAGGGGACTTCTCCTCCTTCCACACCCATTCAAATAGCTTAATGATTTGGAAAGGCATCATGTCACTCTATCCCCTCTTTCAAACCTAATCCCTAAAACTCTAGTAACCTAACCTAATCCCTAGTATGATCATTTTAGATCTTATCTCCTCTACCAACTTCTGGAATGCTCCTGTCATCTCCTCACACTTTGATGAGCTGAGTCCCAAAGGCATCTTTAGATCATCTTTTTTTGGTTGGGAAAATTCCTGCTTTAGGGAGCCAAATATTATAATATTTATTTTTTGCCCTCTAATAGGCTCCATACTTCGAGGAAAGATTTGGGGAGCATGGCTTGAATAACTACTCCCCAAATCATAAAAGATCATTAAAAGTTTGATATTTTCTCTCTTCACAATAATAAATAAATTATTAAAAATATATTTAAATAAAAATATAGGTACTTTAAAAAAGTGAACAATTAAAATAAAAAAATGTAATTTTTTAACTAAACTAATTAAAAAATAACTTTAGAAAACAGAATGAGGATGCCCTCAATTAGCATTAGATTCTAATTAATACCCACAAATCCCCTTGGACTGTGGGAAGGATCCCTCTTTAGTTGTTCGATCTTCCTCTGTACATATATATATAGAAAACACTGCTGAAGTAATGCATTAGATTAAAGAAGAGATGTACATAGCACAGTTTGTATGTAGGGTGTTTGTTTTGGGTATAAAATGTCAGCTCCAAATCCAATAGAACTTGAATCTGTCTAATAAAGAAATTAAGATTTAGAAAACCTGTGACCTGTAGTTTTCTTCTTCTTGTAAACGACAACAAAGAACTTGTAGATCGACTAGAAAGGCAGTGGGATCTTATAAAATATTAAATGAACCCAATTTTCCCTTTACGATGGGACAACAGCTGCTGCACTCAACTCCCCTCAGGCTCAACCAAATACATAGTCTCAAATGACGGCTGGCCATCTTCCGCAATTCATATTGCAAGTCAATTCGGACACAATTGTGGGAGGATTTCACGTGGGTTTTAGTACTTCACATATGACGTTACAGATTTAACGGTGATTTTACAGATTTAATTGTCACCCAGGTACGTACTTTTTTTTTTTTTTTTTAAAAAAAAGAAGATGTTTAGACTTTCTTCCCATTAAAACCATCAGTCATCTTGCACGGACAACAAATTACAGACAATCCCAATATCCGATTTTCATTCAACTTACGTAAGGGTCGGGTTAGCTGCAATTTAAACAATATTAAATTACAGCTCATCATTCTCATTCCACAAATAATGTGGTATGACTCTATTAAAATTTAGGCAGGATCGGGTTAACTGTAATTCTGTTAGTTTGAAGTATTGGCTAATGTTCGTGAGCAAAATGGAAAGAAAAGAGCCAAGCGTTCGGACGGGATTCATAGACGTCCGGACGTGATGCAGTTAAGAACTCCAGTACTAAAACCCGAGTGCTCCGTTCGCAGTCCGTTCGAAGTCCGTTCGCAACCCGTCCAGACGCCTCCGAACGCGCCGCGAAAAGAAAGGAGAAAGTGCATTTGCCCTAGCACCGTGACGGCCATGTTACCAGCCCATTAATGAACTCATGTTCCCCGTGTTTTTTATAGCCCGTCCGGACGAGCCCACTTACCGTCCGGACGGCCCGTAGCTTCTAGGTCTAAAATACATTGTATTTGAGTTCTATTGAGACTAGAAGTCTTTAGGTGTTATAAATAGATCTCTACAGATCTGTTTAGGTTACGAATTCTACATCTAGAATTTTGTCAGGTGCCAAGAGAGCCTTTGATATTGAGAGTTTAAGTTCTCTTTCTTGGAGTGTTTAGTTTAATGTTCATCATTGTTCGTCAGTTCTGTTGAAGTGAAGTCAACCGAGTTCCGGTGAAAGGAAATCACGAGAAGGATTGTGCCATTGTCTCGAAAGGGCTATCGGTAGAAGACGAGTGGGTCACTTGTCTTATACAAGATCGTGTCATAGCAAAGGTTTTGTGAGTATGAACATCTTGTAATCCTTTTTCTTTTTACTGATTTAGTTGATTTCTGGTTTACGCCTTTAGAGGTTTTACAATTAGAGAAGTGCTCTAATTGGTTTCCTCTTCGTAACCAAAATATCTGTGTCTGCTTCTTTATTGCTTTTGATATTTTGTTGATTAAATTGTTTATTGCTTCATAATTTAATTCCGCATAAATTGTGATAAACAATTGTTTGGAGTCCTGTAGCGTTTTCAATTGGTATCGAGCGGGTTCACTCAGAGGATTAATTTCTTGAGTGTGATCCTAGACTCCGTCTCAAAATGTCTTATACTGTTGCACCTAATTCTCTACCCGTCTTTGACGGATCAAACTATACGCTTTGGAAAATTCGTATGAGGGCATATCTTAAATTTATTGATGTTTGGCATATTGTTGAATCTGGATGGTCTATTCCGGATAAAACAAATGCTGAATGGACAACAGTTGAAAATCGTGCCTCCTCTGCAAATGACAAAGCATTACACTCCATCTTCACGGCTGTCACCATGGAAGAATTCTCACGAATTTCTCGATGTGTGGTAGCTAAAGAAGCATGGGAAACCTTAGAAATAACTCATGAAGGAACCGAGGTTGTTAGAGCTTCAAAACTTCAGATGTTAGTCTCAAAGTTTGAAGAGATTAGGATGCAAGAGGATGAGACTTTTGATGAATTCTACTCTAAGCTCAATAGTATTAGAAATAATACTATAAATCTTGGAAAGAAAATGTCTCATGCAAAAATAATCAAGAAAATTTTGAGGTCCTTACCTACTAGGTTCTTGCCCCAAATTGCTGCCATAAACGGAGAAATGACTTGGATACTATGAGAGTAGAGGAACTTGTAGGGTCAATTCAGACGCTTGAGCTCTTGTTGCCTCAACCAAAGAACTCAAAAATATTGCTCTTAAGACCAAAACTGCTGGTAAGGAAAATCGGAGGTTCAACAGATGAGGATTCGGAGATGAGCAGAAATTGCCATGATAGTTAGGAAATTTCGAAAATTCTTCAAACCAAAAATGGAAATTTTAAGGGTAGAAATTCAAGAAATCCTGAAAATTCTAGGCATGATGGTAGAGATAACCTCCAAGATAGGAATACTGATTGATCGGAAGGATAAATTTCCTAGTGGTCCTAAGTGTCATGAATGTGGGGTATTGGACACATCCGCAAATTGTGGAAATTTGAGAAACTCAAGCAGTAAGGCTTTTAATGTGACTCAAAGTGATGAGTCGACAATGAAGAAAAGCTGAAAATGTTGTTAATTATGTAGCTTTTGGGGTTTCTTATGAGAGTGAGCATGAGGCTAGTGAGTGTAACTCTCTAGATAGTGATTATGGTATTTGTGACAATGAATCAGAAGAGGAAGGTGATCTACAAAATGCTTATAATGCTCTATTTTTGGAATACAAAAATTTGAAGAAGTTGAATAAGCAAACCTTGCAGAAACTTAAAGAAGTTAATCTTGAAAAGGATAAACTATCTAGTACCTTGAATGATTCACATGCTATACATGATACCTTGAAATCTGAAAATGATTGTTTGATTGCCAAAGTGAAATCCTTAGAGAATGATCTTAATGATTCAAGAAATCATCTGAACACGTTCTCTAATGAGAAACTTAATCACATGTTGCATAATCAGAAACATTCATTTGATAGAACTGGATTGGGTTTTGATAAATCATTGTTTCTTCTACTAATGTTGTTTCTCCTTCAAAGTTGATTTTGTGAAACCGTGTAAAGAAGAAAACTTGGCTAAGAAGAAGGAAATGCTTCCTCCGGTTTCAAGAGGTAAGAAAGGTAAGGAAATTGTAATGATTCCTATGTGTCTCGTTCTACACCGAGACGTGCTCATGCCAAGGAACCAACCTACTCAAAGGTTCATTCCTACATGTCATCATTGTGGTAAGATTGGGCATATTATTGTTTTCAATTGAATAATCATGAGTCAAAAAGAGACTATCTTCGTTTTGGAAATAGTCATGATGAATTATTTAACATGGTGAAGGGTGTTATCACCCAGTTAAATGACTTGGCTAAGAGTCACACTTCTGTTCCCAAAACGAAGAAAATTTGGGTTAAGAAGAAAAATACCATTCACCCCTTGAGGGGGAGTGGTGGTGATCTCACCTTGGATTAGGTGAGTCACCCACATGCCTAAGATTGGTTGTCTTGTTTTATTTTGAATATCCTAGAGCATGTTTTGTTTTGTTTTGTTTTTTGTTTAATTTGTCTTTTATTTTATTTTATTTTTTTTGTGTGTGTGCATTTTATTTTTGAAAAATTTCAAAAAGACAAAAATATTCTAATTTGGTTATTTTTATTTCTTCCTTCTCTTGTCTAATGCACCTTGAGTGTCCATTATGTGCTCATGTTTTTTCCATGGATTTAATTCCTTGTGTTTTAAAAAGTTTTCAATATGCATGAGTTGTCATATTATTTCAATGGACATTTTTTCTGTGGTTACCTAAAGCTTAAGCTTAAATTGTACGTTTTGTTCATGCTTTAAACTTTTGTGCACACTTAAGCTTAAATTGAGTTTTTTTTATGAGTTGTGTGAGGTAACTATATGAGGGTTTTGACTAGTTGTATCTATCAAATTGACCATACGCTAGTTGAACCTAGGGCTTATAAATTCTTGCATTTCTCAAAGCATTAAATGTTTCAAGACACCTTCTCATGAAAAAAAAAAATGTGAAATAAAATATTCAAAGAATACATTCCAAAGGAATTAAATTCACAGTGTCAAGCTTGCTTTGTTTCAAAGAGGAATGCATTGGATGAGAGTGGCTAGGCCCTAGTATGATAAGGTTTGACTTTTGATTTGATTTGCTTGTTAAAACCTTTATCGTAGTGAAACCTCCTACTCAACTTATAAATTTGTTTTATTTCAATGGTTGGCTTACACACACAACACAAGCATGGGTTGAATGGAATTCTTGGCATTGCTTGGGTTAAAAGAAAATGTTAGGTTTATATAACTCTCATGTATATTTTAAATTTTTTTGATAAATTGGAATATTCATTGCTTGAAATCATGAGTTTGTGATGTATGCATCCTGTGTGTTTTCTTGACTTTTGAGGGAGAAATTTTTTTAAATGGTTCTTGTTGATTGTTTGGTATTTTTTAGGGAGTTTCTTCTTCATGATCTTGTGTTATAACATGCAATTCTTCATCGGTTAATCATGAATTTTATTTTTTATTTTTATTTTTATTTTATTTTTTGTTTTTGTTTCCTTTCCACATATACCTTGATGTTTTTGTTAAGTGTTTGAAATTTGAAATATTTTGTCAATTTGTGACAAAAAGGGGAGTTGTTGGGGAGATGATTTTGTTCCGAAATTGCCAAAGGGGAGTTTGTTAGTTTGAAGTATTGGCTAATGTTCGTGAGCAAAATGGAAAGAAAAAGCTGCGTTGGACGGGATTCATAGGCGTCCGGACGTGATGCGATTAAGAACTCGATTACTAAAACCCGAGTGCTCGTCGCATCCGTTCGAAGTCCGTTCAACCCGTCGACGCCTCCGAACGCGCGAAGAAAGGAGAAAGTGCATTTGCCCTAGCACCGTCGGACGGCCGGTGTTACCGTCCGGACGGCCCATTAATGAACTCATGTTCCCGTGTTTTTATAGCCCGTCCGACGAGCCACTTACCGTCCGGACGGCCCTAGCTTCTAGGTCTAAAATACATTGTATTTGAGTTCTATTGAGACTAGAAGTCTTTAGGTGTTATAAATAGATCTCTCTGGATCTGTTTTGGTTCTGGATTCTACATCTAGAATTTGCGTCGTGTGCCAAGAGAGCCTTTGATATTGAGAGTTTAAGTTCTCTTTCTTGGAGTGTTTAGTTTAATGTTCATCATTGTTCGTCTCTGTTGAAGTGAAGTCAACCGGAGTTCCTGAAAGGAAATCACGTAGAAGGATTGTGCCATGTCTCGGAAAGGGCTACTGCGGTAGAAGACGAGTGGGTCACTTGTCTTATACAAGATCGTGTCATAGCAAAGGTTTTGTGAGTATGAACATCTTGTAATCCTTTTCTTTTTGATTTAGTTGATTTCCAGGTTTGGAGAGGTTTACAATTAGAGAAGTGCTCTAATTGGTTTCTCTTCATAACCAAAATATCTCGTTCCGCTTCTTTATTGCTTTTGATATTTTGTTGATTAAATTGTTTATTGCTTCATAATTTAATTCCGCATAAATTGTGATAAACAATTGTTTGGAGTCTGCTTAGCGTTTTTCAAATTCAAACAACAAATTACAACCCATCATTCTCATTCCACAAATCATGTGATATGGTTCCATTAAAACTTAGGCAAGGGTTGGACTAACTACAATTCAAACAACAAATTATAACCTATCATTCTCATTCCACAAATAAAGTGGCAACCTTAAGAGAAAATTCCAAATGAATATGCTTTTTTTATGGATACCAGTGATGCATGAGTGAATCCCCACACCACAATCAAAAGGAGATTTGAGTAGAGCATTCACCTTAATTTGTCTCCTAAAAAGGTAGGTTTCATATGGTCAACTTTGTTGAATAGAACCTTCATGTTCATGTTGAGTGATCATCGGCTACATTTTTCAAATAAAAAAAAACAAAAAGAAGAAGAAAGGTTGTTGCTGTGGCCCATAGCTAGGCCCTAGGGATTCACTCAACGCAGATGATCTTTAGAGAGTGAACCACAGTAAAACTAAATTAACCTTCTTTAATTAATATCTGTTTGTGGGTATTATTAATAGATTAGAAAAGAAAAGAAAAGGAGAAAAAGTAGAAAAGAGTACCTATTGCAATGGAAGGCAGAGTCGGTGTCATTTTGGCAGATTCCTTTCCACTTTGATGGAATCGGTCCCAAGATGAGTTGATCAGAAAAGCTCTTGGATTCGGGCCACACGCCTAGCTAGCATCAACCAATACGTGAGAGATGAGAGTGAGAGGCTGACCGAAGGCTGAAGCAAACTCCAAGATTTGGGCAGGGACAATGAACTTAAAAAAAGAAAAGAAAAAAATGTATATTCTCGTTTCCACGTTATCTGGACCGTCTACAAAAGGGAAAGGCTGCAGTATGATTCTGTTCCGTTTGTTGCCAAATCTAACACTTTAAACAGGAAGCATCTCCTCTGATCTCCCACCCCAAACACACACACTTGTCTAAAGTTTGGATAATAAAAATCCAAAACAGAGTGATGAATCCATAATCTCAACATTTTCCCATTTCTAGGCAACCACTCTCATAGCTTCTCTACTTATTTTCCTATTCATTTTTAATTGGATGGTTATTGATATTAAGGTATATTTGGACTTTGGGTACGTGTTGACAATAAAATAATTTAAAAAAATAAAAAAGTAATATTTAAAGAGGGAATATAAGAGAATAAAAAATTGTTGAAGTAGTTGTAACTAAAATATATAATTGTAGGATTAGAGATGCTCTCATTAATTAGGATTATAAATTCGGAGTGCCACTTATAAAGATATTAATTATACATCTTACTGCTATAACTTTCCTTCCAAGGAATATTAACTTGACAATCCATAATTAATAAAATAATTAAACATGACTTGTCAATTTAATAATTAATATATATATAGCTCTTAATCATTTTACTAACAATAAACTATCAAACCAAACTTATAAAAAAAATTGAAAAGCCCATACATTTCCCACGGTGGTCAATGGCCAAACACCACTGGAGAGTTCAGAAGACCCTCAATTATGAATATTTTTAATACGTGAAGATGGAGTGGTCTATAAAGGATGCTCCAACAAAGGTTAGAACAATAAAAAAATCAAATATTATATTATTACCTTAAAAACCTTGTCCAGCTTTTGTCCAATAACATGATCAATTTCATGACAATTAAAGATCTTGTTTGTGTTGCATGTAGAAGTCAACGATCAAAATTAAAATTATATAGATAAGATCTATTAACCAAACGTGGAACAAAATAAATAAAGATGATGGGGACGTCACCGGAGTGGAGAGTGAACCAAAATGAGAATTCAACGTTGAAGAAGAAGAAATTAATTAAATAGTACTCGCCTGTGTCAAGGTTTGCAATAATTGAATCTTCCCCATATCTTGCCTTGTTCCAAATTGAGTTTTTAGCAATCACCCCATCATGCTCAAGTCCCAGGAAGTCCCATGAACGAGTTGTGTGTAATTTTCTTCCCTCGTTCAGGAAAATGGACACCACTTTCGGATGCTCTGCATTTTCATATATAGTTTATATATATATAGAGAGAGAGAGAGACAGAGAGAGAGAGAGAGAGAAGACAAGGGAAGCAACTTAAGGAGAGAGATTTCTCACTAGCAATCTGAGCTGCTACTTGATCGTCTAATGTTGCAGCAAAGCCATTGATGTGCCTTGTGTATGAGTAAAATATGGATTCTTTGGCCAAAGCATGACTGCATGAAAGAAGATGATAAAAACACCCACCGGCATCAAATTATGTAAGGCAAGAAATGAAAGTATACGTACCTTCCCAAGAAGGATCCAAGAAACTCATAGTGAGACTCGGATGCCCGATTGAAATCAATGGAAGAGGGTTCTGGGCCATGTGAATGAGCTCCCAAGTATACCACATAGGACTACAAGAAGGGATTATATATATAGTGAAATCATGAACATAATATTAACCCCAACTACAAGGAAAAGTAGTATTTCTTTTTCTTTTTAATTATTCTATTGTAATCAAATAAAATAATGCTTACCTTTTTGTAGGCAAAGGTAGATCTGTGCAGTAGAGAGAATAGAAGAAATGACAGGAGGTAAAGGGCAGGACTTGACATTCTCGTTGCCTATTTCTTTTGGTAATACCCCTGCGCTTTACCCGTGTTTTCTGCCCCTGGCTTCGATCTGCCTTCGCTTCAATGGAACAGAAAGTTGCCACTTGTTTGGGGTTGAGCCTTATAATAAGGGGGGAGGGGAAATTGAAGAAGTTGGTAATATCACATCACAAGGCCGGCCCCATAATTTATTTAATAGACATAAAGAAACAGAAAAATGTAGCAATTAGTGGACCCAGATAGAAAATATAGAATTAAATTTGAATGTGAAGGTTGCTATCGCTATCAGTATAGTGTATAGAAGAAGCGCATGGGGAATAGGAGGAGCCCACGGCCAGCAACAGCAAGCGGCGAAGGATAAAATGAGCAGTAAGCGCATGCAAATCATTGGATACGACAACATCGGTCGCCGTTGCTGGGGCCACTCCACCGAATTAATTCCTTTTCTTTCAAGCATCTTTCTCCAGGCAACTTCCTCTTGGATTTGGCATGGGGAAAAAGAGTGGGTTTTTGATAAGACAGCATTGCAATAATCCAAAGCAATTTGGAGAAAAAAAAAAAGGCCCATTTTTTTGTGGGTGAAGATGGCCTGGGCCTTTCTCAGCCTTCTATGGTTTAGGTCACAGAGCCCAACTCTTATTGGATTTGGGAACCGGACGAGACATCATACGTGGACCTATACATGGTGAATCGGTGATGAGTCTGATGAGTGGTGGGTAGCCTTTCCACCGCGACAAAGGGCCCAACTTTATAGACTTAGAGTACCAATTGCTCTGATGATTCTGATGAGCGCGCAATAGAATCAACTAACTAACTGGTAGTATAACAATGAAGGAGGACGCATGTGAGGCAGAGGATAACTAACCTGCTACCTCATTTCAATTGTTTCTGACAAAGAATCAGACACAACAATAGCTATTCCACTCAAAGCTATTCCATAAGAAGTGAAATAGATTTTTCAAAAAGCTCTTTATTATTTTTTATTTTACTTTAACCCTAAAATAAAATAAAAAATAAATATTCCCCTTCTTCTCTTTCTCTCCCACTTTCTCTTTCTTCTCCCACTCATCATCCTCCACCACACATGAAATCACCGGTTCACTCTCCTTCAATTAAATCCAAAAATCACCCTCAGGTCATGCAGGGGTGGCCGGCCACCCATGTAATTTTTTTTAAAAAAAAGAAGGGTGGGTTTTTTTGGTAATTTTGGTTTAACTCCCCTTAGAATACTAGCAATAGGATGTCCTATATGTCATATCCTTCCTTATGTTTAGGAAAAATTTCAAAAAAAATCACAAAAACCTACTCGCATCAAATTTAATATATTTAACCAACCCTCAAGAGTTGTTATAATATTTTTCAATGTATGTTTAGGAAAAATTTCAAAAATATCACAAAAACCTACTCGCATCAAATTCAATATATTTAACCAATCCTCAAGAGTTATTATAGTATTTCCCAATGTGTAGGTAACCAAAAATGGTTCTTTATACATTATTTTAATATAAGCAATTATTTTTCCTCTCTCATCTTTTCTTTTTTTGTCTTTAATTGAGAATTGTGTTGGGATTTTGTGAAAAAAGTAATGGTAAGTAAGAAAATTGTATTTTACAAAGAAATAATATTTTAATGATATAGGGAAAGGTAAGAGATGCTATTGTGAAATATATTTTCATAGGAAAGCAAAAAATAATTTTTTGCCCTAAACTTAGGAAAAATCAAAAGGAAGTTGCTGTTAATACTCTTAGAATACATATATTATTATTATCAAACTAAAGAATATGAATAACTATTTCATTCTGCCTTTCTCTATTCCTAATAATATCTATTCCTTTTCCTAACGGAATACCCAATTCGCAAACCAAACATGCCCTTAAAGCCTTGCTTTGTTGTCTGGTTTTGGGTTGTGATGTGTATAATATTTAGTGCACTCTGAAATGAACTCAAGCATGCAAGTCATCCAAGCACATAGGAGCAGATTTTGAAGAAGATGCCGTGGAAAGTTCGAACCAGAACAGTTAGGAAAGGAAAGTTTCAAAAAAGAAGGAGAACCTTGTGATTTGTTCTTTATGGAATATTTGTCTACAGACTTGCTCTGTTGATGCAGTTTAATTTTGCTGGTTTGGTTGTCTCTGTTTTGTGGTTCGTTTCTAGTCCTATGTGAGAGCTTGTAACCGGATGTCTTGGTTTGGTTTTTGAGTTTTGAGCTTAATGAAATCTCTTACTCACAAAATTAAAATAATAATAATAATAATAATAATAATAATAATAAATACATCGCCCACCACTAGGAAAGGAAGCATTAGATAAAATATGGTAAATTACACTCCCCGGCCCCTTTATATTGATAAAATAGTTACATGATGGAACAAGAAGGTGGCTCATAGATTGGGTAGGAAACTGGCACATGATACGACGGCGGCCACACTGTCAACGGAACTACTTCAGGTTTTTTCTCTTCTTCTTTCTTCTCTTCTTTCTTGTCTTCCGCCACGCTTACGATTTCTGCATGCCCGACTTTCTTCCGGATAATCGTTACAAGTTTGACGGTGTCAATACCGTCCCCTTTCACCTCTATTTGGTCCTTGTCCTGCCCTTTCAAAGATGCTGCTTCCACCCCTGGAACGCTAACTGCAATCCTCATGGCTTTCGTGCGGGCCTCTTGTCCAGCCATGACACAGAAAAATGACACCTGCCCATCCATGGGCACCCTGAGCACCACAACTTGCTGCAAAAAAAGAAAAGAACATCAATAATTAGAAAAAGAAAAAAGGCTTTTCTTGCTTTATTTATGATTGACTAATAATTAATTAAGTTAAACAAAACAATTAAACCCATTTCTATATATACCTTCATGGTGCTGATTTGTGGGATATTGTGAGAAAGAACGGTACGTAAAATTGAAAGTGATGAGGAGAATTGTTGTTATAGCAACTCGATCGTTTGGATACACTCGTATTTAAAGGCCTTGGAGGCGCGACTCCATGCAATTAAACAGTTGCTCTTGCTCTTGCTCTGCAGTTTCCCAAGTCAACAAGTCATCAAAGGTTGCATGCTTTTCTTGACTGGATCCTCTCCACGGAGAGGAACCGGTTAGTTTGCGGTTGTGGGTAAGCTAGCCAGCTAGGCATGATGTATATATCATCATCATATCCAGGCCTAATGCACCATATATATATATATATATATATATATATATATATATATATATATATCGCAGATGATCACAAAAATTAAAGCGATCGACTTTTCTTTGTAAAAAAAGCTACTTTTCCATGAAAAAACAACGACCCACTTTCTTCTAACCAATTACACTGCACAAAAGATCGAAGACTCAAGTCAAGACGTCACAGGTGGGGTTTAGTCCTATCAATTCGTCATTGGAAATATATATATAAAGATAAATACAATTCAAATTTAACGAAAGAGTTAATGCAGGTGGGGTTTAGTTTAATTTGGTTGTGGGGACTGTTTGTCGCGTTTTTCTACAAAGACCGTGATGATGATAATTGATGGAGTAGAGATTTTCGGCTGTCAAATTAGGTCATCTTTTTTTTTTTTCTTTTTCTTTTTCAAAAAAAAAAAAAAAAATGGAGAGGAAAGAGGTTTAAAAGGATAGAAGGATAAATTAGGTCATCTTTTTTTTTCTTTTTCTTTTTCAAAAAAAAAAATTTGAAGAGGAAAGAGGTTAAAAGGATAAAATACTTGCCAAATTTAAAATTGAGAATTATTGACAAAAAATTGATCAAATTATATATCAAATTCATTGGTTTCCAAGAATCATTAATTATAAATTGGAGGGTGTTTAGTAAATCCCATTACACTCTTTCACAAAGAATAACAATGTACTGTTCATGAATTAAAAAATAAATAAATAAATTATTGGTATGAGAAAATAAAAAAGTGGTATTAAAAAGTTGAAAAATTTGTTTTGAAGTGATTTTTTGATTTGAATAGTAAATGATGTAATATAAAAAGTAAATGATTTGATTTTTTTTTTTTAAAAAAAATGAAGTGAATAATGTAGTGGAATGTGAGGGAATGTGTTGTAATGAGGTGTTGTTCGCCAAACAAGGCCTTGGTATCTGTAAAATTATATAAAATCAAGATAGTATTTTGAGACATTAACACTAAATTTAGGATGACCGAATTCTTTTAGGGTGATACCATTCATAAAGAGTTAACCTTTCACCCCGGCCTAAACTTTAGTTTTGAATCTAAAAACAAGTTTTAAGGCATTAAAACTCAAATATTAACTCATAAAAATTTAGTTAATATTATTCAAATATCTCAAAATACAACAAAAGACAAAAACAAATGACGAAAAAGCATAAACACAAATGACGAAGAAAAAAAATTTCTTCTCATATGAACGTGATTAAATTGCCGTTTGGCGGAATATAACGCGGCAAGTCCGCTGGCGCCTGATTCGATCGTGAGTCAACCAGGCTTTTAATTAGTTCACTTTGAAGTCAATTATTCAACAACGTACATACCTGGCCAAGGAATTAATCAAATCAAGATTTTCTAAAACCGACTCCGGCCCACCATGCTAACTGGCTACCCGTAAACCTATTCTTCCACATACAAAATTATATTATATCATCATCATCATCATACATTCAATTTGATCATATTTAACGCTCAATCAGGATGTCTCTTGGGGGAGTACTAAAGCTTCAACTTTCAAGTTTATTCTATTAATCGACCACCAAATTTCATTCAACTCGATCAGTTTGGTTTGACCTTGTCCATTTTGATTTTCTTTTTTACAAAATTTTCAACCAATCATGTATCGCCATGTGCATCACACCAATGGGCTAATTACAAAGTGCACATGCTAGATAGTTTGGTGCACAACTAATTCATAATTAGATGCAAAAGAAAAAAAAATGATTCTCAATGGCCACTCATAGGCTGCAACGTTTTTATACCTTTATTGAAGATAATATTGGGAATCCAATCATCTGGCATGGTGCCATGTTTGAGTGAAAATTAACACGTGTAAGTGTATTGAATCTGATTCCCTTCCATGTGCTTGCGACTGATACGTCTTTTTCGGCCCGGGATAATCAATTTGAGGCGGAGATTAGTGCTTTCATGAGACACATAAGTTAAAAAAATAAAAAAAATAAAAAAATTGCTAATTAATTTAGGTAGGGTTGAAAATGCAGTTACGGTTAGCAGTTATTGCTTAAAACCGTTAGCCGTAATCGCCTACAAAAGCGGTTTGCGATTGATACGTTTAGCAAATGATTATTAACTGTCTACCTTTTTACTCCAAAATTTGGATTTCTGAAAAGAATAATTCTATTTAGTTGACTGTTATATAATCAGAATAACGTGACAGTAAAAATCAATCATTAATATTTATTTGAATTATTACAAGTGTTAATTCAATAGTACTGATGCTACATACTCAACTCAATTATTCAATAAGGTACATACCCGGCAAAGGAATTAATCAAGCCAAGATTTTCTAAAAACGACTCCGGCCCACCATGCTAGCTAGCTACCCATAAACCTATTCTTCCACACACAAAATTATATTATATCATCATCATCATCATCATCATCATCACATATATATATATATATATATTTCATAAAAAAAAAATTTTTAAAAACGAGTTTTTTTTTTTTTCCTTTCTAATTTTGTTTTAAAAATGAAAAAAAAAAATTAACAAATTTTTTTATTTTAAAAAAAGAAATTTTATTTAAAGAAAATAAATATAAATAGAACAAATTTCAATTTTATAAAAAAATAAATTTTTCTTATAAAAATGCCACTCCTTCGATTTTTTTTTTTTCAATTTTAGTTTTTAGTTTTTAGTTTTTTTTAGAATTTGTAGTATTTTTTGTTTTTATTTTACTAAGTATATATAGTTTCTTCTTTGGGGGGGGACATTCACAATGTTTTGATAGTTTAAGAAATATTGTCACAATTAAAAATATGGGAGGTATATTGTTAATTGGATGGTAGTTTAAGGCGGATACGCGAATTTTTCCAAAAAATGAAAAGAAATGAAAATCCCTAAGATGTGAGAAGAGAAGAGAAGAGAAGAGGAAGTTGGATTTATTTTGTAATATGTATACATATTGGTAAGAAAGTGATGATTTATGCTGGAATACATCTAATCCACTGAGGAAGCATTAATTAGACAAATTAAACAAACGGAAATGACTCTTCCGACGTATTGATTGATAAAATAGTTACAAGATGGAGCAAGAAGGGGGGCCGTAGGGCTCCTGATCATAGATAATTGGGTGGGAAGGCCACACCGTCAATGGAACTACTTCAGTTTTTTTCTCTTCTTCTTTCTTGTCTTCTTTCTTGTCTTCAGCCACGCTTACGATTTCTGCATGCCCGACTTTCTTCCGGATAATCGTTGCAAGTTTGACGGTGTCAATACCGTCCCCTTTCACCTCTATTTGGTCCTTGTCCTGCCCTTTCAAAGATGCTGCTTCCACCCCTGGAACGCTAACTGCAATCCTCAAGGCTTTGGTGCGGGCGTCATGTCCAGCCATGATACAGAAATATGACTTCTGCCCATTCATAACCACCCTGAGCACCACAACTTGCTGCAAAAAAAAAAGAAAAAAGAATATCAATATATATTATAATTAGAAAAAGAAAAAAAAAAGGCTTTTTCTTTAATTATATTATGTAAAACAAAGCCAAGCCATTTCTATGCCTTCGTCATGGTGTTGGTTTGTGGGATATTGTGAGGAAGAGTCTCTCTCTCTGTGTTTGGGGGCCGGAGGAGAATTGTTGTTATAGAGTGTCATTTGGGATACACTCGTATTTAAAGGCCTTGAAGGCGCGACTTCAAACAGTTGCTCTTGCTCAGGAGTTTCCCAAGTCAACACTAGTCATATCAAAGCTTTGAATTGCTTTTTCATTTGTAATTGTGTCTACGTAAACCTACCGTTCTAGCTAGCTAGCTACCCGTAAACGTGTTCTTCCACACACAATTATATTATATCATCATCATCATGTATATGTACGTATATATATATTTCTCGGTCAGGGAAAAGGATCTTCCCTATATGTTTAGTACATTTACGTAGATAATATTATTTTTATTTTTTGAAAAACAAATTTATTGTCCTAAATACACTAATCGGGTATTATTTATTTCATTTAAAATAAAAATGATTAATTTCCTATTTCTAGAACCCCTTGAATAACATTTTCTAAAAACACGAGGTCTAAATGATGGTAACATGTCATGTCTAAATGTAGTTACCAATTGGATAAGTAACTACAAAAAATTATTTTTTTAATAATTGACCATTAGTAACGTTTTAAGACACTTAAAACGTTACTAAATGATGGTAACATGTCATTGATAACATTTTTGGCACATTATTAAACTACAAGTTGCTAATGGGACGTTTCAACAGTGTCTTGTTATCAAATAGTAATGTTTGGAAAAAATGGCACGTTACCCTGTTGATAATTTTTCAAAAAGTGAAACATTACTTATGCAATTGGTAACGTTTCAAATTTTCAAACATTACTAAAGCTTAAACAATAATTTTTTAAAAAAAAATTCTGAGCTCTGTATTTTGAGCTCCCTCGTGAGAATCCAGTGCTTTGGCTACGAAGAATATGAACAAACTCTTCCTTCCCAAGATTCCTCATCTGCAAGAAAAGAAGAAATCAATAAATATGAAACACAAAAAACTCACAAAATTTGCAGCAATTAGCACAAGAACCCAAAGAACTCGTCAACAAAAATCAAAAACCATTCAGTAACCCTTAAAACCCATTATAAACAACTAAACCATTAGTCACAAAATAAAGCTGAACTAAGCTATCAAAGCCATAAAAATCATAGGAAAGATTATTTCAGTAAACCTATAACCCAGTAAATTCACAGACATCCATGAATTCAAAATCAGAATCAAAATCGTAACTTTACCATATCAATAACAAACAAAAATTTAGTCAAAATTGACAATAAACAAAGAGAAGACCATCCTCGAGTTACAACCACAAAGCACCATAAATTTCGGGGCATGGGTTTCAGGGTTTGATGTCCATGATGCTCTTGACCTTGGAAGCGTAAAGGGAATAGACGATGGCCTGTCTCTTTGCAATCTCAAGTTGGGCCTTGCCGTCAGAGAAGGCTGAGGCGAGCGCGTCCCGGTCCGTCAGGGTCCGGTTCTTGGCGAAACCCCTAGACGGTTCTAGGCCAAAGCTTGCAAAAATGGCGGAAAAAGAAAAAAGGAAGAAGGAGGGAAAAGCTTGAAGAAAAAGAAAGGAGGAGGGAAAAGCTTTGCTAGCTGGCGCCTGTGCGCGGAAGGAGGAAAAAAATAAATTACTGTAGCTAATTAATTTAATGCGTGCAGGGGGCCGGGATGGCGCTAGCTGCAGGATGGGACGCACGGTTGCATGGCTCGCGGGGGAGTGTTTTTCAAACGTTTAAAATATAGGGGTTAAATGCATTTTCAGTACTTGTGTTTTGAGCCAAAATCAAATAGTCATTTCGGTTTTCAAAAATATCATAAATAGTACTTGTGGTTATTAAATAAATTCACTTGGTACTTCTGTCAAGATTCTGTTAGTTTTTTTAACGGAGTACCACGTCACTTTTACACATGGCGTGATACCTGTGGTTTCAAGGGGCACGTGGTGTGGTACTTGAGTTTTTGGAAGCCACATCAGATTAAATAATATTAAAATTATGTAAATAAAAGTTAAAAGAACATGTGTACTTTCTAATAAAAAAAAAAAATCCATCGTCTTCTCTATTCTCTTCTCTCTCAACCACTTAGGTTTTTGCAAACCCAAATACCATCTTTGTCATCCCTCCCTCAATGATGATTCAGAGGAACTCTCATAACAGAATATTAATCAATAATCAGCGACACTAAATTAAATAAAAATTCAAGCCTAAGGGTCCCAATTACAAACTTTGTTGTAGACCTTAGTGATTCTGAGGAAGATCTTCCTAAACAAGGTTCCATCGGCAATGCTCGTCCAATTACCGTATTGTCTCGACGGACAAAAGCCTCTTCTCCAAATGCCAGTAGGAGTTCTTATTTGAAGGCTAAGGGTACGTCCGAGACATCATCGACTCCGAACTATGGAGCATAAAGGAAATCCTCTTCAACTGAAACTCTACGAAAGTCCTCGTGTCAGACCCAAATACCACGTCACCCTTCCTCAAAGAAAATATTTTCTTCCATTACCTTTCATCTGAGGTAAGTCTGTTTCCCACTGTTTTTACAATTTGTTTTGATAAGGTTCATTTGCAAAAATAGATTTGGGTTTACAAAAACCTAAGTGGTTGGAGAGAGGATAATGGAGAGGACGATGGATTTTCTTTATACAGGTTCTTTTAATTTTTTTTTTTTTACATAATTTTAATATTATTTAATCTGACATGGCATCCAAAAACTCAGGTACCACGTCACGTGGTGCCTTGAAACCACAAGTATCACGTCATGTGTAATGGTGACATGGCGCTCCGTTAAAAAAACTAACAGAATCTTAACAGAAGTACTAAGTGGGTTTATTTGATAACCACAGGTACCATTTATGATATTTTTGAAAACTAAGGTAGCTATTTGATTTTGGCTCAAAGCACAGGTATTAGAAAGACATTTAACCCTAAAATATATAATAAGTTGGTAATGTTTGAGTTTTCAAACGCTACCAATTGGTAACGTTTGAAAACTACGTTACTAAATTTTCAATAAAAAATAATTAAAAATAAATAAAAAATTATATAATATAAAATATATAATAAGTTTTTATTTTTGGTAACGTTAGAAAACTCAAACGTTACCAAATTTTCAATAAAAAATAATAAAAAATAAAAAGTAAATTATATAATATAAAAATATATAAAATATATAATAAGTTTTATTTTTGGCAACGTTTGAAAATGTCACGCTATCAAAGGGTAACATGGTAATTTCACACTTTACCCTTTGGTAACGTTTGATTTTTTAACATGTTACTGAATTTCTTTTTTTTTTTTTAAATTTTTTTAAATTGTCCATTAGTAACATGTCAATTTTGACACATTACTAAATTTACTAATCCCCCATTTTTTTGTAGTGTCTTAGTTGCAAGATAATCAAAAGTGCATACCCTTGCCATGGGACAGCTAGCGACCAGTATCAGCAGAAGACTAGGTCTAACTTTGTCTTGGCATAAGACTGCCCAAGAGGATACCCATGCCATGGTATGATGGCGAATCTTAGACCGAGTGAGTGATCGGCATCTGTTGTACAAATATCTACCTAAATTAATAGGCAAATAATTTTACATTTTACTTGCATGTGCACAAGGTCAAGATAGTAATATAGTATGCAAGTGTGAGATCATTTCTACGATGATTGGCAAATTTTGATTAAAATTAATTCCGTAAGTAAAACAAAGATTGATTTTGAGTTGATGATAATAAAAGGTAGGGCATTGATATCCACCATTAATCATGTTTACACAATAGTATTTAGTTATACATAATTAAAATAAAACTAAAAAGAAAAGGAAAAAGAAAGAACCGAAAACCGCTCCTAAAAGTAGCCTCCAATTCCTTTCCCCAAAGCTTGTCTGGAATTTCCCTAATTCTGTATTTACAAGTCTATTTATAGAGCTTAAGGAAACCCTAGAAGCACCTAGAAACCCTAGAAAGATCGTAAGTTTTAGTCCAAGTATAACTAAGGTTTGTAAAACCTAATATGGAAAGAAAGGGAAGTCTGGCCACCTCTAATTTGTCTCCAGCATACGAGTGCACTCGATCACAGGCCGTGTGCGCTCAATCGCACTTCTGCGATCAATCCTTCTTCAAACACATGCGAGCACAATCTGCACTCATTCCTTGGCTTGGGCGCTCAAGCGCACCAAGTTTCCTACGATTGATCATACTAACAGAATGCGAAATTCGACCTTCAAGCTCTAGTTTCTAGAATTAATTCATTTTCTCCAAAAACTTGTAAAAACACATAAAACACAAAAAGAAAGTAACATAGCACAAACTAACAAAACTAAGAGATTAACAAATATAAATTAAGGGGCTTAAATATTCATATTTAAGCCCTTATAAGCATCCATGAAAACTCTCTTTGGAATAAGATTGTCTGAGGACACATCCTTGTTGAAGAGGTGGGGCAGTCTAGTTCTTGAGAACTCTTGCCTCCGCAGTCTCAGCTAGAGCCAACTTCCGAACCCCTTCCCCGGGCACAATGTACTACGAACTTTGCTTCACACAACTGAGGTAAACTTATTTTTATATTTACTTGATACATACCTATTTATTTCACTTCGTCGCAAGAGTATTATTTGCTCATAAGATAACTCGGACTAAGGTCCCATATTTATGACAATAAGTAGCAAAGCTATTGCATATGTTTCTTTGTCTGCTTTGGACTTACACAGAGAATCCTTAATCCTACAAAGCTCCTGCTGGCCATCATGATAGAATGCCGATTGCAAATATCAAGTAAATTCGATTCACCAAGGGTGAGAAAGACCCCGCCTCGCCAGACAACGCACACAAGCCTTGCCTTGGGTCATTGAACCTACAAGCTGCAGGCGACATCAAAGTGTCTTCCAATCATTGCAATTTCTAGAACCAAGTTTACAATGATCGTCTGCAATTAGCATGTTGCCTTAGCCAACGCCAAACTTGACTTGGGCCCGCCTCAGTGCCATTCAAGGCTCAATATCTTTGTGATCACCGAGCTCCTAGGTTGATGAATTGCTTAATCGCCGAAACTAAAATCTGTCTTCCTATTAGCACATAGAAGAATCTAAAATAGTGACCTGGGAACCGTAAGAATAAAGTGGTGTGTCAGACGGTAATGCGAAAGAAATGGCAACAATTTTTTAAATCTTTGTATGGTCCTTTAGGACTAAAAGTCATGAGAGCCTCCAAACCATTGCTTTAGGCACAGTGTGCAACGAGTCTCATCTCGCACGACTCAGGTAAGCTTTTGGTACTTACTTGACACGTGCATATTTACTTCATTTAGTCGTGAACATATTATTTTCCTATGAGCTACTCTATGCATTTTTCCTACCCATCTTGAGTTTATATAGGGAACCCCCAAATGCACAAGACTCATGTAAGCCGGTATAGTAGAATATCTATCAAGCAAATGTCATGTGAATCCATTCTACCAAGACTAACAAAGACCTCACCTCAGGATCGCCCGACGAGGCACAAACACCTTGTCTAAGGCTCATTGGACAAAGGATACCTATTCAGCAAGCTCACTGGCAATGATTTAGTGAAGGTTGAGTCATGGGTAAGCCCTATACACATATTGGGCCTCACAATGCCTAAGGTCGCTATCAAACTCCTTGTGATCAATGCTCCACGCTTGGTAAGAAGAAAAAAGGTAACTATATTTATAAGTTCACCAAAGATTCTTGATGTCCGCCTATTTACCCAAGTCGGCCATGGGAATCGGGGGGTAACTATTGAGGAGAAATATCTCCCTGTGAGTCCCACCTACTTATACTTATTTACCAATATGCCATTACTTACTCAAAAGGTGATATGTGTCCATCTTTGTTGCACCTAGGAATAAAAGGAGAAAGGTCTTCCTTTGTCCGAGACTTTTCCCCTCTCTTACAAACATTTTTAAGAAGGAGGATGAGACTCTTGTCTCTCCCACCAAAAAGACCTCGCCATCACACACGTCTCTATCTCTCTATCTCTTTCATATATCTCACTCTGCACACATAAATTAATGGATGTTAGAGGCTGATTATCATTATATCTTTTTATCCATATATCATATGTTAATTTAGGCATTGGAGAGTCTTCGACCTCAACCGTTGTAACGCTCCGAAAATTAATTAACTTGTAATTAATTCAACGGTTCGTGTCCCAGCCTTGTTCCACTCCGAACAAGACCTCCGGGACCTCTACTCCTCAAAAACAGAGGATACTAAGCAGCAGAAGTAATAAAGTACTGTAAACATAAATCAGTATAACTAGAGCATCTAACCGAAGATCATCAAAACAGCAGAAATCACATTATATACATCAGTACAAGGGATCTATGCTAATCCTTAATATGTAAGCAAGCATGTCTACAACATAACTCAAAAGTACTAATTACCATGAGTACCCGCTTAAGCTTGCAGTAAGTCCTCAAGCATCTCCTGGATCGAATCCTCCACAAGAATTAAATGCTTCACAATATCCACTAACTAGAACAGCGTAATCGTACATATAGAGAAAAAAGAGAAATAATACAAGAGTAAGTCCGACGACTTAGTGAGTAGAAATCCACATGACGTACCCGTCATTAATTTGTGGATTCTTTTATTTATAAAACACATGCAGCATTATGAGATGACAGATATCATGCAGGTGATATATATATATAATATATGCTATAATCATGAGTAACAGTAATAGTTCAACAATATGGTCTACCCGAGATATTACCCATTCTCAATAGGGTTGACGCTGTTCCGAGGGACTTGTAGTACAATGCCAGTACCCTAACAATTGTATGAAACATACCATACGTAACACCTGTGACACGACCGAGTTCAACCCCAGGTGGCCCACACCGCTAATGACATCCATCCTATAGTGACCATCCATTGGGAATGGCTGCATTATTGGTTACGAGTCATTAGATTCAAAGCCCCCACACACGCACACTGACCATAAAGCTAACCCATAAAGTAAGCTCATGGCCATTCACAAGTCTCATTATTATCTTGTTAACAGACACACGTTTTCACAAAAGAGAGTTCCCCGTAGTTTCAAAATGTATTTCATGAGAGTTGCAAAACATGCATATTTGATATATACAAAATACGTGCACTGCAGGAAAAGTAACAACAAAGCATCCATGTAAGTTTGTACTCACCCGGGCTGTAAAGCTCTTCCATGTAATTCCCTTGAGGCTCCATAACCTCGAATACTGAGAAAAGACCTATTATCAGCTCTATTTCTACTAAAGCACAACTCTATAACAAGGAAACAAGAGCTATGGGACAGCTAGTGAAAATATGGTTTTCCTGTAACACTCTGGCCATACGTCCGGCTTGAGGCCGTACATCTGCTGAGTCACGACGGGCCGTACGTCCGATCACGAGACCGTACGTCTGCTCTGACGTCTTTCGGGGGGAATCTCATTTTCTCTCCACTATCCGCCTATTCTCTGACTCCTAAGGCCAACAAAGACTTTATAAGACCTTCTAACTCAAATCGAAATCTCCACGCAAAGAAACAATGTTAAGCTTAACAAAACGCTAGCCTAAGCAAGATTAAAGCATAACTAAGCTAACAACTATAACAAGCAACATAGAACTATAATCGAGCAGTATAACGACATATTAAAAAGCTAAAGAAATCGAGTGTTACCTCCTTGAAGCGAAACCTCGAGAGTTCCTTCCTTTGGCAACACCAAAACCTCACAAACACTCATGAAACGGCCTACTGGCAGCCTAGGGGTGAAGAGGGGGGTTTAGGGATGAGAATGGTGTGAAATGGGCGAGGAGGTGAGGGGGTATTTATAGGGCCAGAAAGCAGTAGACGTCCGGTCCTAAAGGCGTACGTTCGGTACCTTTCCACAGCGGTCCAAAGGCTGTTTTATACGATTAAGTATTATACAGTGGATTATGTGAATAATGCCACGTGCGTCCACCCCAAAGTGGCGTACGTCCGTTGTACTGTTCACAGAGTACGAATGTACTTTATGTCAGACCGTACGTCTGGTGGGAGACCACCGTACGTCCGCACTAAAGGACAATAGCGTACGTCCGCCAACCCTAGCGTACGTCCGCACTAAAAGACAAACCAGGATATAAATTTCCAAAATGCCCTTCTGACAGATCCTAGTTACCCAAAGTTCAAATTAACCCTTTAACTAAGCCACTTATGCTTAATAAAATATTTGGGTCACTACAATCAGAGACCCTCTAACCATGCTCTTATTTTGCAAGAACACTATAGATGTATAGGAATTCCACTTATAGCTCAAGCATGAAGAGAAATCGTTGGCTAGCAAGTCCTTGGATAAAAAACGCACCAACAAAACTTATATGGTTTGATATGAAAAAAAAAAAAAAGAACAAAAAGTTCAAGAGAGGACGTGAGAAGCATGGATATATAAAATCGATTTGAAGAGGCTTGTGGGGGTGATGACACTAATGCTTATACTTGCACAAGTTGCAATGGAACCTAATGATCCTCTCTCTCCCATTTCACATGATGATATGAAACACCCAGAAGAAGATCCATAATGCTTAGAAAACTGTGTTATTTTTTATTTTATTTTATTTTTGTAACTTGTTAACGATTAATCACTGCACGACTTGCAAATTAATTTTTCTTCTTGGATTTCTAAGTATATCAATTTTTTTTTTTTTTTAAAAAAAAAGAAATAAGAAATAAATTAGACTTTTTTTTTTTTTTTTTTTATGTCCACACAAGCTAGAGGGAGGATGGAGATTCGAACTAGTGACCTCCGCTTTATTAAGTGTGGCCCTAGCTGATTGAATTACCTCTTGAAAACAAAAAAAATTTAAAAGCATTGATCAAGCCTCTATTTATATCCATAATTATTATACATACCGCTATATCTTAAAGAGAAATGATTGGTGTCAATTTTTTTTTTTATCTTATTTAATAAATTAACCATTAGATTTGTGGACTTTATATAAGTCAATGGTGAACCTCACAATTCTAATAGTTGATCTATTGAATTTATAGGAGAATATAGAGAGAATTATGGGCAAATTATTGACATTAATCAATTATCTATCTTAAATGCAAATACAATCATTGAAATGGAGATTAGTAGTTTTATAATTAATATATATATATATATATATATTTATATATATATATATATATATATTTGAAAAGAAAATCATCATAGTCTCATTCATAAAAGATCAAGAGCAAAACTCTTACAATACAGGGCAAGCCCCGAAGTATCCGTATAAATTACAAAGATACCAACGTCATACAAGACGTAATACAATTCAGATTCTTAAAATAGATCTGCTAACCTATGACTAATTAAAAAATGAAATACAATACTGTATCAGACAGAACCAATTAATGCATAAGTATCAATTATTCTTTGACACTGAGGGCTGAGAACCCTAAGCTAACACTTATTCCTTGACACTGAGGGTGAAAAACTGTAACACCCAAGGAATTTATTAAGATGACTTAGAATGCTTTAGTCTAAATTGTGATTTTTTTAAGTTAAATCAAATATATTAGGAAAATGTATTTGATGTCTAATTTAATATTCTTAGTTAGAATTGAGAAGTAGATAGTTAGAGTTTTGATATATATATATATTATGTATTAATTGGCATTCAAGATTTACCTAGTTAATTGTCCAAGAATTAGTAGTAATGGTAAAATATTTGGAAAAAAAAAAAGAAAAGAGAAGAAAAGGTTAGTTTGATTAGTTTAATATATATATTAAGAAATACTTATATATATATATATATAAGGTAATAAATACCTAGGTGGACGTGTAGTAGTGTTTAACACACACACACACACATATATATATATATATATATATATATTATATGGATATATAGTGATGGGATAGAACCTGGTAACTTCATGATGAAGTTTCCTCTTTTAATTCATTAGAGATATATATATATATATATATATATATGCAGATAGGCAAGACAGTGCAGTAGGTTGTTAGGTATCATTAAGTTTCTTAGAACTTAAAGCCTAGGAATTTCTACAAATCCTCTCGCCTAGGAAGAAACATAGCTGCAAAAAATGTAATTGGTTAGTAAAACGGTGCAGGCAATAAGGATAAAAACCAACTGTGTAAGAGCTGTCGTACACCTTCAAATTTTTACAAATTATTCCATCCGTATCCCTAAAGCCAAGCCTATAAATAGTGGTGTGCGTTGCTGTTTTCTTATCACAGCAAATATTTTTCTCCCTCTCGCACAGTGAGAATAAAAACAGAGAAAGTGAGATATATATATATATATATATATATATATATAAGTTCTAGTTTTGGAACATTTTAAAGTGGGATTGCTAGATATAATCTCTTTTATCCTTAATTTATGTCAATTACAGTTATTAGAATTTAATTTATGTTAATTCTAGTTATTAGAATTTAAATTATGTCGTTATAAGGCTTAAATTGCATGAGAAAGTGTGATTGAATATCTCGGGATGGATATTATATTCAATCATCCTTTTAAATATTGCAAATGCGTCATTGTACTGCCTAAATTTTATTAGGTATTTTACAATAGCGCCGTTGTAATACCCAAATAATGTTAGATGTTTTAATTAAATATTATACTAATGTCGTAGTAATGCCCGCCTGAAAATACAAAAAAATACTAGATAGCCGTTATGATGTCCAAATAATATTAAGATATCTAGATATGTCGTTATGATGCCCAAGTAATAATATAATATTTTAGATAGATGTCGTTATGCTGCCCAAATTTTTAGGATAAGGGCAAAATATGAAAAAAAATGTTTTTGGGGGTATTTTAAGAATCCTAGGATTTAAAGTGAGTCTTAGGAATAAAATAAGTTAAATTTACGCTAATGTTGAAAAAAATGTGATATTAAATGCAGAGAGTGTATAACAAGGAAAACTACGAATAAGGACCGTTAAGCTTGAAAAAGGTAAGTTCAAACTTACTGACCCTGCATTATTTTACAAAAGCATGTTATGAATATTTTGTGGAGCCCTATTATTTTAGCTAAACGTATGAATATATTTTGAAATGCTTTACATGAAAGTGTGTTTCTAATGGAAATGATTTATAAAAAGAAGTTGAGTCTTGGAAGGAAAACAAAATTTGCGAAAAATATGATTCTATGTATAAATGCATGTAATGCCCAGCGGTCAGGGGGGATTATGCGCCTGACACCCCGATATTAAGAAGGGGGAAACAAAGTTGCCTAACAGTCTAGCGGTTGAGTGGGGTTACACGCTCAACACCTCAAAGTTATGAGAGGGATAAATTATTAGCAACCTTGCGGTTAAGTGGGGTAACACTTAGCGAACTCCTGAGGATAAGTGGGAGTATAAATTCACTTATTATCATGATGATATGATATGATATGATATGCTATGATATGCCATGCTATATAATTAAATTATGCTAATTTTATTAATGTCTTATTCATTATGTTATGAACTGTTTTATTGCTTCATATTGTGAAATGTGAAGTTAATTATATAGTAAGAAAAATGCAAGAAATACTATTCTGTTTAACTATTAAGTATGAAAATGTCTATCACCTAGTTTACTATCTAGCCATAAATTTATTAAATCTCATTTATGAAAACTTTGTATACATGGCTGTTTAGTAAACACTGGTGAGAAGATAGATTTTTTTTTGAACAAAAAGGGGGTTCTAATAAAAATGGTCAATTCGCTTGAACTTGCTGAGTCGTGGACTTACCCTTCCACCTTTAAAATTGTTGTGACAATTTTCTAGATGGGGTTGATGAAGAGGAGGACGAGGATGCAGCTCCGTGTGAAGGTCCATACTACTGTGCATAGGACTGATAGGAGGCCTCAATCTTTTTGGAGTTACTCCAGACAGTTGTAGATATACTAGTAATGTTTGATGTGTATATTTTAGTAGTTCTCTCATGACATCTTGTAATATATATTAGTATAGTTTGTAATAACTGTGTAAGTGTTATGCCATTTGTGGCAGAGTTTAAAGAAACTGAAATCCTAGTTGAGGATGAAGATATTATATGAAGTTTAAATTAGATGCTCTGGTACATTTACATTTATGAGAAAACTCTGATGAAAAAAAAAAAAAAAAAGAGCTACCAATATGCAGTAAGGATTTAGATAATCCAACTTACGGCTTGTTTAAAAAGCCAGGGTGTTACAAAAACCCCAGGCCAACACTTATTTCTTGACACTGAGGGTTGAGAACCCCAGGCCAACACTTGTCCTTCTCAACCTGAAAGCCAAGATAATATTTACATCTACAACTCAAAGATCTGGACCAAGCATCACACCCAAAAGCAGGCTGATCGAGACATGACTTATTACAAGCGAAAAACAATAAAAATACAGCGAAATAAAACCGATCGCATGCAAGCAAACCCCATACACTAAAGGACGCGTTGGAAGCTCGACGCGGTGGGGGCGCGAAAAAAGGCTTGACAGTAGACGGAATGCGGCGAAACAAACGCGGAGAAGATCGGCAGAACTATAAAGACCAAAAAACACACAAAACAAACAAGGAGGAGCAGTAGAAGGA
Organism: Carpinus viminea; assembly: GCA_013348765.1. Classification (NCBI taxonomy): domain Eukaryota; kingdom Viridiplantae; phylum Streptophyta; class Magnoliopsida; order Fagales; family Betulaceae; genus Carpinus; species Carpinus viminea. Next base: position 39,612,856 of record CP054673.1, on the reverse strand, counting down.
AATACTAAAACAAATACAGGGAAACCCAGCAAAAACAAAATACAAAGAAAAATCAAAACAAAAAATAATACAAAGGAAACAAAATACATGGAAACTAAAGAAAACATAAAATAAAAAGTAGAATGATCAACCGAAGAAGGCTCAGGCGTGATCTAGCTGGAACACCGCTGAGGAAGGTGGCGATAAGAGAATATGACGTGGTGAGGGCGCATAGAAGACCTACCTCAGGTGGAGGGCTGCGTAACGTCAAAAGCCGAAAGACCCAAACAGGGGCACAAAGAGCCCCAAAACCAAATGGAAAAGACCACCGTACAAGGAGGAGGCTGGAGAAAAGGAAAGGGAGGGGCACTGGGACTAGGGCATCAAGTAAATAACTAGAGCCTGATGGGAAAGGGTCTAGCCATCCCTCCTTCCCAGGAGTGACGACGATCTGGAAGGGGGCTACTAAAGCAAAAAAACCTAGAAAGAAAACCTAGAGAAAACCTTTTTATAATTAATATTTTATTTTACTTTGTTGTGCAAAAATGATCATAATTACAGTTAAATAAGGGAATACGATTACACACAAAATAACACCAAAATTTAAGTGGTTCTCTCAATTAGGGGTGGTCACGGGTCGGATTGGGCCGGGTATTGGGTATTTTGGTACTCGTCCCGCAACCTTGCGGGTATTAAAAATTTAGACCCATAATACAGCAATAATGAACAATATCCGCCAGGTTTTGGGTTTGCGGGTTGGGGTGGGTGATGCAGGTTTGGGCAGGTGATGCGGGTTTGCAAGCCTTGTGGGAGGCTGGGAGCTATGCGCCTTTGCAGAGAGCCACATACGAGAGAGAGAGAGAAAGAGGAAAGAAGAAGAAGCTAAAGAAAGAAGAAGAAGATACAGAAGGTCGCAGAGGAGAGAGAGTAAGAGAAAGAATAAGAAGAAAGAATAAGCAAAGACGGCGTGAAGTGAAGAATATGAATGGGTTATTGTGGGTATTGAACAATAACAAAATCCGGCTATAATGAATAATATCCACAGCATTTCGAGTTTTGCGTGGCAGGGCGGGTGATACGAGTTTGGATGGGTGATGCGGGTTTGCAAGCCTTGTGGGAGGCTGGGAGAGAGAAAGAGGAATTAAGAAAGAAGCTGAAGAAAGAAGAAGATGTAGAGGGACACAAAGGAGAGAAAGTGAGAGAAAGAAGAAGAATAAAAAGAAGAAAGTGCAGAAAGTGCAAAAGAAGAAGAAGAAGAAGAAAGAATAAGCAAAAGCGACAGGAAGCAAAGAATATAGATGGGTTATTATGGGTACTAAGTTTTTACGTTTAGGGTAAAGGGGCGGGGCGGGTATTCGATGTTTTTAAAAAAATCAACCCACAATCCGACTCAACCCACACGATATTCAAAAAAATAATATGAATATGAGTTTTTTATTAAGAAAAAGTTGCGAGTCGGGTTGGGTTGGGTTTCACAGGTATTTGCCCACTCCTAATCTCAGTGTGAGGTATGTCGCATTGTTGATCACAAAAAATTTTACTATAAAATATGAATTACAAAAATGTAGCAAAAATTACTCGGAACCCAAAATTCTTACAAGATAACGGTTGGTCTCTATTTTTCTCTCTCATGGTAGTGCCTTTTCTTTTTTCTCTCGTATTTTGACTTTTTCAAAACCAAGAAAAAAACAGTCATCACCTTCTATCTTGTATGGCTCTATGCTTGCCGCCCCTTAAACACAATAGCCGACAAATTACACTTGTGCAGCTCTGTTGATATTTCTCGCACTACTTATAAGAATGAAGGTCGGTTGCTGTTTGTCGAAGGGGGAATAGGCCTACATGCGGTCCTAGATTGTCGGGGGGAAACCAAAGTCTAAGTTGGACAATAAATGTTAGTACAAGCTGGACCCACCAACTTATTAGCCTTTCTATGAATTGCAATTATCGAAGTTTAACTTGGGGGTGACAATTAGTTTTTACATGTGGAACTCAGATCATATTGATACATGATTATAATGTTATTATGTTGGCATAAAAGAACAAATATTATGCCTAAAATATGCAATTGAGAGGATTTAGATTTGCCTCCAGCCATATTTACTCAACCTAATCAAAGAGCCACAACATAAATCCAGTATCTTCTGAATACTGGAATACTTTGGATTAAATTACCGAACACCTGTGATTATGTTTAATTTAATCACGATAAATGCATTTGGCATGCATGCCACACTTTTTAATATAATTAGCACTTTTCTTACGTATAAAATTATATAAGTCAATCCTTATAACCCAATTCATTTAATCAAACAAGCCAAACCTCTTAATTCTAATAAGTTAATTAACTTTATTTTAGGTTCATATCGAATTTACAATTCTTGTAAAAAATGGCTAGTTTAACCTCGTTAATTGAATCCATTGGGTTGATGATGATGATGATGATATATATTTTTCAATTTTTATAAAAAAATTGAAATTTTTTAATTTTTTTTTTCTTATAAAAAGGGTCATTCCTTCTATTTTTATTTTTTTATTTCAATTTTAAGCTTTTTCTATAAGTTTTAGTATTATTTGTTTTTATTTTACTAAGAGTAGTTTCATTATTGGGGGGACATTGATAATGTTTTGATAGTTTAAGGGATATTGTTATAATTAAAAGTTTAGAAATACATTGTCAATTGGGTTGATAGTTTAAGGGGGTTGTATGTGAACTCTTCCAAAAAAAATAAAAAAAATGAAAATCCCCAAGACACTAGAGCCCAGAGAAGAGAATAGAAGAAGAAGCTGGATTTATATTGTAATATATATATTAATTGGTAAGAAAGTGATGATTTATGGTGGAATACGTCGCCCATCCACTGAGGAAGCATTAGACAAATTTAAAAATGGAAATTACTCTGCCGGCCTATTGATAAAATAGTCACATGATGGAGCAAGAAGGGGGGCTGTAGGGCTTCTGACAGATAATTGGGTGGTGAGGCACACCACCCCTATAATATGGAGAGAATAACTGCAATTCGGTCGCGGCAGATAAGAGGGGTTTTCTGCCATCCAATAGGAGTAAGACACCTCACATAAAGGGGAAAAAAATGCACAAAAAAGAATTAGACCATGCTGCAGCTAATTTTTAACTAAAGCAGAAAGAAAAGAGAAAGAAGAGGAAGAAAGGAGAAGGAAGAACGAAGAAACGGGGCAAAGCCAAACCCACGCCGGCCATCAAGACCCACCGTTTCTTGCAGAGCCAGACCCACGCCGGCCGGCGAGACCCAACCGTGCAGAGCCAAACCCACACCGGCCACCGAGACCCACGGCTGGGTCTCGTTGGCCGTGGGTCTGCCAAACCTACGGTATGGTTTTTCTTTAGTTTTTCCTTCTGGTGGGTCTACATGTCATCTTCTTCGGTTGTCTTCTCCGGTCATCTTCTCCGATTTAGGGTGATAAAATTTCCCTTAGGGTTAACTTTTTACCTCTAGATTTTAGTTTTGGAATCCAAAAACAAGTTTTGAGGCATTAGAAACGAATTTTGTGGCATTAGAATCGATTTTTTAGGCTGGGTTTTGACCGGAGATGGTGGTCTGTCGGTTGGGTTTGGCCGGCCAGCGATGAAGATGACCGAAGAAGGTGGACTGCTGCTGCGTTTTCCATTTTTTTTTTCTAGTTTTGTGTTTTGTTTTGATGTTTTGTTTTCACTTCAAGTTTGTGCATTTTTCTTAAAATGTTGATGTGTCATGTGGTGATTGGTGGGCAAAAAACCCATGTTTTTTGCCACATCCGGATAGCAGCAGCTCTCTAGGGGGTTTTTGCCACCAATAAAAAATTGACACCTAACCCAATCTTACCAAACTTAAGTTTACAAGATAAAAACAACTACACAATATTATTACCCAACCCACCTTTCTTCTTTTGTTTCTCCCAAACCCAGCATCGTTGGTTCTTCTTCTTCCCCTAGTTTTTTTCTTTTCTTTTTTTCTTCTTCTCCCTCACCCCTCACGCACGCTTCTTCCCCTTGTTTTTTCTCTTTTTTTTTTTTTTTTTTTTTTTCTTCTTCTTTTCCTCCCTCACCTCTTCGACGACAGCACTCACCGGCGACGGCTGACCCAGTCGTGACCCACCATTTTCGGCCACCCATCTCCGGCGAATTCTTCATTTCCGGCCAAACCGAACCGGAAAACACCAAAAAACTCGAAACCCAACCTCAAAAATCGATTCTAAAGCCTCAAAAATCGATTCTAATGCCATAAAACTCGTTTCTAATGCCTCAAGACTAAAACCTATAGGGGAAAGTTAACCCTTTTTGGATTTAATCATCCTAAAAACCAAGAAAAAACCATACCCACCAGAAAAAAAAAAAAACCAAAGAAAAACTAAAGAAAAGCGCCGGCGAGACACCACCGACGGTCTCGGTGGCCAGCCAGATCAAGGCTGGTCGCCTCTGCACTGTGGGTCTCAGCTTTCTTCCTTCTTCCTTCTCCTCCTTTCTCTTTTCTTTCTTTGCTGCATTGTGAGACTCTTTTCTCTCTTCTGTGTCGTGGTCTCATGCGGTAGGGTGTAGAATTTTATTTTGTATTTTTTTCTCTTTATGTGAGGTGGCAGCATGTGAGTGGTGGGCAGAAAAACCCACCTTTTTGCCACATCCGAATTGAAGTTATTCTCAATATGGATACTGCCACACAACTTCAGGTTTTTTCTCTTCTTTCTTCTCTTCAGCCACGCTTACGATTTCTGCATGCCCGACTTTCTTCCAGATAGTCGTTGCAAGTTTGACGGTGTCAATACCGTCCCCTTTCACCTCTATTTGGTCCTTGTCCTACCCTTTCAAAGATATTGCTTCCACCCCTGGAACGCTAGCTGCAATCCTCAAGGTTTTTGTGCGGGCGTCATGTCCAGCCATAATACAGAAATATGACTTCTGCCCATAATTCATAACCACCCTGAGCACCACAACTTGCTGCAAAAAAAAGAGAAGAATATCAATATATATTATAATTAGAAAAAGAAAAGAACAGGCTTTTCTTAATTATGTTAAACAAAGCCAAGCCATTTCTATACCTTCGTCATGGTGTTGGTTTGTGGGATATTGTGAGGAAGAGTCTGTCTGTGTATTGGGGGCCGGAGGAGAATTGTTGTTATAGCGAGTCATTTGGGATACACTCGTTACGTATTTAAACGCCTTGGAGGCGCCGCGACTCCAAACAGTTGCTCTTGCTCGGGAGTTTCCCAAGTCAACAAGTCAACAAGTCATCAAAGGTTGCGTGCTTTTCTTTAATTTGTACGTGTATACTACTTTTCTGGAGACGAACCGGTTAGTTGCTGAAATGTATCTCCTCAAGAGGATCCTTCACTACTCTCCAGGGCGGCCAATGTATTTTGGGCTTAGACGAAACTTTGAAATATTTTAAAAAATAAATAAATAATATTTATTTTAAAATTTTTATTTAAAAATCAGTTTTCTCACTTTTCGGATGTAAAATCATTGATTAAATTTTTATATTCAAGATTTTTTAACATCTTTTTTTTCAATTGATAATATGGTTAATTCATTTAATCTCTCTTGTGACATTATTGATCTTAGGTAGGATTTTATCAATTTTAATTTTGAAAAACTTCTTTCCACACAAGCAACTGTAACAGGTATTGTCAATAAAATTCTATAAGCCATACATACATTTGGAAAATAATCAAGTCTTTTTATATAATTTAATATATCAATTGGAACACTTTCTTATATTTATAAAATTTCTTTTAAAACTTTTAGTTCTGAAAATAAATCTAAACCATCAAGATTATAATCAATATCATGTTTTAGGAAACCTTCTAGATTAAGACATTTATTTTGCAAACCATCATCATCTAGGGAATTTAAGTTCTTAAAATTAAATAAAAAATCAAAATTATTTTTGTATATTTGAAATTGTTTAAACCTACTTTGAATTGAAGAAAATATCTTGATCTACCATATATAAAAAGCAATCAATTTTAAAAGATTCTTCAGCAGATTCATCATTAGTATTCTCATTAAACTGCTTCTTTCTATGAATTATATGTTTTTCACGAAAAACATGTTCTATTTTCATTTTGGTTGCAATCTCTTTAGATGAAATCATAGCGGATGTAAATCCAATTTCTCTATAGTTTTTAAAATAAGAAATAAGACATTCTAATTGATATATATATATATATATATAGCAACATCAATATGCATATCTTTCGATTGTAAATTTTACTAGCAGTATTAATAGCAAATAAAATATCATACCAAATAGTCATACTCAATAAGAATTCAAAACTTTCCATCTCATAGGTTCCTAAACAATTAGCTTCGCCTTTTGTTTTAGGATTTTCACTTATTTTTGCTAATTGTAACAAAGCGTCTCTTATTTGTGGAGTTTGAAATTTTATTGCTTTTAGACTTTCAATCCGACTTTCCCAACGTGTTTGTGATAATGATTTAAGAATTAAACTTGGCACATTATCTAGTAATATTTTCTATTATTTTGTAAATAAAAAAAAAAACAAAGTATATATATGTTGTACAATTCTAGAAAAAGATATAGTTTTAGGACATGAATTAGCAATATCGCATAGTACAAGATTAAGACTATGATAACCACAATGTGTGTAAAATGCTTTAGGATTTATATTTAGTTGTCTTTTTTGCGCCCCTCATTCTTTTCCCTTCATATTAAATCATTATCATATCCTTGTCCTCGTATATCATTAATATTAAGTTCAAGTTTTTTTATTACATCTATAAAAATATTAAAAAGACCTTCTTTAATAGTATCATTTACTATTATAAATTGTTTTTGTGAAATGTTAGATTCATGTCTAACTTACAAGTCCTATAAAATATTATTAGCTCTAAGAGTGAGTGCAATTGGAATGGAGACCATAGATCCATATTTATGATTTAAGTTTTGTTTTGTTGTTTTTATAAGTAGCATAACATAGATATATATATGCTATTAAATCCTGATTTGATTATACATTACCAAAGACACAAAGTAATGCAATTTACCCTTAATTATTCATTTTGTAATCCAAACCGGCCAATTTTTCAGATTTCGTCGGAATCACTATTCATGGTTATCCGGAATCACTATTGAGGACATGTTGGGAAAAAAAAAATTACTGTTGAGGGCATTTTGGAAAAAAGTGCTTACATTGAGAGAAATTAAAACTTTGGGAGGGGGTACATTGTGAAAATTGAAACATCAGTGGCCGAATTGAAAATCGCTTTAAACTTTAGGGGGGTGATCGGTACTTTTCCCTTTTTTGTAATATTTAAAAAATAAAATAATAATATTGCTTTTAATATTTTTATTTAAAAATTAGTCTTCTCGCTTTTTGGATGCAAAATTACTGATTAAGTTTTTATATTCAAGATTTTCTAATATCTTTTTTTTTTTTTTTTCAATTGATAATATCGCTAATCCATTTAATTTCTCTTGTGACATTGTTGATCTTAAGTAGGATTTTATCAATTTTAATTTCTAAACACTTCTTTCTGCAGAAGCAACTGTAACAGGTATTGTCAATAAAATTATATAAGCGATACATGCATTTGAAAAATAATCAAGTCTTTTTATATAATTTAATATGTCAATTGGAACACTTTCTTATATTTGTAAAACTTCTTTCTGCAGAAGCAACTGTAACAGGTATTGTCAATAAAATTATATAAGCGATACATGCATTTGAAAAATAATCAAGTCTTTTTATATAATTTAATATGTCAATTGGAACACTTTCTTATATTTGTAAAATTTCTTTTAAAACTTTTAGTTATGAAAATAAATATAAACCATCAAGATCATAATCGATATCATGATTTAGGAAATCTTCTAGATTAAGACATTTATTTTGTAAACCATCATCATCTAGTAAATTTAATTTCTTAAAATTAAATAAAGAATCAAAATTATTTTCGTATATTTGAAATTATTCAAACCTACTTTGAATTGAAGAAATAGCTTGATCTATCATATATAAGAAGTAATCAATTTTAAAAGATTCTTCAGCGAATTCGTCATTAGCATTCTCATCAAACTGTTTTTTTCTACGAATTATAAGTTTTTCTCGAAAAGCATGTTTTATTTCCATTTTAGATGCAATCTCTTTAGATGAAATCATAGCGGATGTAAATCTAGTTTCTCTATAGTTTTTAAAATAAGAAATAATACCTTCTAATTTATTTATATATAGCAACATCAATATGCACGTATTTCGATTGTAAATTTTTATTAACAGTAAATAAAATATCATACCAAATAGTCATACTCAATAAGAATTCAAAACTTTTCATCTCATAGGTTGCTAAACAATTAGCTTTATTTTTTGTTTTGGGATCTTTACTTGTTTTTGTTAATTGTAACAAAGCGTCTCTTATTTGTGGAGTTTGAAACTTTATTGCTTTTAGACTTTCAATCTGACTTTCCCAACGTGTTTGTGATAATGGCTTAAGAATTAAACTTGGCACATTATCTAGTAATATTTTTCATCATTATGTAGATGAGAAAAATAAAGTATATATACGTTATATAATTCTAGAAAATATATAGTTTTAGGACATGAATTAGCAATATCGCATAACACAAGATTAAGACTATAACAACCATAAGGTGTGTAAAATGCTTTAGGATTTATATCTAGTGTGCAATGAGTCTCATCTTGCACGACTCAGGTAAGCTTTTGGTACTTACTTGACACATGCATATTTACTTCATTTAGTCGTGAACATATTATTTTCCTAAGGTTCGTTGGACAAAGGATACCTATTCAGCAAGCTCACCGGCAATGAGTCAATGAAGGTCGAGTCACGAGTAAGCCCTACATGCATATTGGGCCCTATGATGCCTAAGGTCGCTATCAAACGTCTTGTGATCAACGCTCCACGCTTGGTAAGAAAAAAAAAGGTAACTATATTTATAAGTTCACCGAAGATTCCTGATGTCTGCCTATTTGCCCAAGTTGGCAATGGGAATCCAGGAGTAACTGTTGAGGAGAAAATATCTCCCTGTGAGTCCCACCTACTTAAACTTATTTACCAATATGCCATCACTTACTCACAAAGTGATATGTGTCCACCTTTATTGCACCTAGGAATAAAAGGAGAAAGGTCTCCCTTTGTCCGAGACTTTTATTCTCTCCTTTAAACCTTTTTAAGGAGGATGAGACTCTTGTCTCTCCCTCCAAAAAAGACCTCTCCATCACACACTTCTCTCTCTCTCTCTCCCTCCTAGAGACTCCTCTTTCCCCCTCGCCTCTCTCTCTCTATCTCTTTCATATATCTCACTCTGCACACATAAATTAATGGATGTTAGTGGCAGGTTATCATTATACCTTTTTATCCATATATCATATGCTAATTTAGGCATTGGAGAGTCTTCGGCCCCAACCATGCTCTTATTTTGTAGGAACACCATAGATATACAGGAATTCCACTTATATATAACTCAAGCATGAAGAAAAATCGTTGGCTAGCAAGTCCTTAGACCGAAAAATGCACCAACAGAACTTATATGGTTTGAGATGAAAAAAAGGTTCAAGAGAGAGCGTGAGAAGCATGGATATGTAAAACAGATTTGAAGAGGCTTGTGGGGGTGAGTACCAGGCGCTACGACGCTAAAGTAACCCATGTCATACTCCCAGGAAAAGCTCGAACGACCTTCAACAAAAGGGATGCTTATACTTGTATAAGTTGCAATGGAACCTAATGATCCTCTCTCTCCCACTTCACATGATGATATGAAACACCTAGAAGAAGATCCATAATGCTTAGAAAATTGTGCTAAATTTTTTTTGTAACTTGTTAACGATTAATCACTACACGACTTGCAAGATTTGTGGATCTTACATAAGTCAATGGTGGACCTCACAATTCTAATAGTTGATCTATTGAATTTATAGGAAAATATAAAGAGAATTATGGGCAAATTATTGACATTAATCATTTATCAATCTTAAATGCAAATACAATCATTGAAATGAAGATTGGTAGTTTTATAATTAATATTTTATTTTACTTTGTTGTGCAAAAATTATCATAATTACAGTTAAATAAGGCAGGTCAATTACACACAAAATAAACCAAAATTTAAGTTGTTCTCTCAATTAGGGGTGGGAACGGGGTGGATTGGGCCGAGTATTGGGAATTTTGGTACTCACCTTGCAACCATGTGGGTATTAAAAATTAGACCCACAACCTGCTATAATGAACAATATCCGCTAGGTTTTGGGTTTGCAGGTCAGGGCGGGTGATGCAGGTTTGGGCAGGTGATGCCGGTTTGCAAACCTTGTGGGAGGCTGGGAGCTATGCGCCTTTGCAAAGAGCCACATACGAGAGAGAGAGAGAAAGAGAAAGAAAGAGGAAAGAAGAAGAAGATACATAAGGTCGCAGAGGAGAGAGAGTGAGAGAAAGAAGAAGAAGAATAAGAAGAAAGAATAAGCAAAAGCAGCGTGAAGTGAAGAATATGAATGGTATGGGCATTGAACAATAACAATATCCGGCTATAATGAATAATATCCATAGCGTTTCGAGTTTTGCGTGGCAGGGCGGGTGATAGGAGTTTGGATGGGTGATGCGGGTTTGCAAGCCTTGTGGGAGGCTGGGAGCTACGCGCCTTTGTAGAGAGCCGCATAAGAGAGAAAGAGAGAGAGAGAGAGAGAGGAAAGAAGAAGATGCAGAGGAGAGAGAGAGAAAGAGAAAGAGGAATTAAGAAGAAGCTGAAGAAAGAAGAAGAAGAAGAAGAAGATGCAGAGGGACACAAAGGAGAGAAAGTGAGAGAAGGAAGAAGAATAAAAAGAAGATAGTGCAGAAGAAGGAGAAGAAAGAATAAGCAAAATTGGCGGGAAGCGAAGAATATGGATGGGTTATTGTGGGTATTAAGATTTTAGGTTTAGGGTAAGGGGGGCAGGTATTCCATGTTTTTTGAAAAATCAACCCACAATCCGACTTGACCCACACAGATATTCAAAAAAATAATATGAATCTGAGTTTTTTATTAAGAAAAGTGGCAGGTCATGTCGGGTTTTATGGGTATTTGCCCATTCCTAACCTCAATGTGAGAGGTATGTCAATTGGTAGAGTTGATCATGAAAAAATTTACTATAAAAGATGGATTACAAAAATCACTAAGAATTCAAAATTCTTGCAAGATGGTGGTTGGTCTCTATTTTTCTCTCTCGTGGTAGTGCCCTTTCTTTTCTCTCTCGTGTTTTGACTTTTCTAAAACCAAGAAAAAAACAATCAGCACCTCTTATCGTGTGTGGCTTTATGCTTGCTGCCCTTTAAATACAATGGCCCACAAATTACACTTGTGCGGCCCTGTTGATATTTCTCGCCCAACTTATAACTTATAAGAGTGAAGGTCGGTTGCTGTATGTCAGAGCATCCACATCAAGTTCTTTATATATAACATTTTTTTAAAAGTTTAACAAAATCTACAAAAAGTCTTTCACATCAAATTCTTTATCAAATGTTAAATATAATATTTGTCAAAGATTCTCTTCAAATTTAAAGTGACCAAAAGCAAATGTTAAAATATTATCATATTATTTTATATTATTTTATTGCATTCTAGCACCACTTTTCATTTTTCTTCCTCTCTTTTTCTATTTCTTTCCCTCAAGAGTTTCATCTCCTCATTTTTTACTTTTTTTCCCCTTCCATTTTTTTTTCGTCACTCCTCTTTTTTCAAATACACTATTGCATTAATTGACATCCATTGGTGTTTTTTTTTTTCCTACTAAATTAAATGCATTCATCAACGAAATCTATTAAATTAATGATGCAATTGTGCACAAAAAATAATTTCATATATGTGAGCATGAAAGTGAGTTTCATGGTAGTTAAAGTAATTTGGTTTCACAATAAAAAATAATAATGGTTGGTAAAAATAACAAAATATTTAAAGAGTTTGATATTTGGCAGTCTTTAAAAGTGACTAAGTATATCTAAAAAAGTATACTTTGAAAGTTAAATTTAACTAAATTTTGCATAACTTGATTTAAATGCTCTTACCTCTGCCAAATAGATATGCGGTAGTTAGGTTGACCGCATGTAAGCCTAGTCTGTTGGGGGGAAACCAAGTCTAAGTTGGACAATAAATTTTAGTACAAGATGGACCCACCAACTTATTAGCCTTTCTATATATTGCAATTATTGAAGTTTAACTTGGGATGACAATTCGTGTTTACGTGTTAGGTTCAAATCGTATCGATGCATGATTATAACATTACTATGTTAGCATAAAAAAACAAATATTATGCCTAAAAAACGCAATTGAGAGGATTTAGAATTGCCTCCCGCCATATTTGCTCAACCTAATCAAAGAACTGCAACATAAATCCAGTATCTTCCGAATACTAGAATACTTTGGATTAAATTACCGGACACTTGTGATTATGTTTAATTTAATCACGATAAATGCATTTGGCAAGCATGTCACACTTTTTAATATAATTAGCAATTTTCTTACGTATAAAACTATATAAGTTAATTCTTATAACCCATGTCATTTAATCAAACAAGTCAAACATCTTAATTCTAATCAGTTAATTGACTTTATTTTAAGTTCGTATCGAATTTATAATTCTTATTGAATCCGTTGGGTTGATGATGATGATAATGATAATATATATATATATATATATATATATATATATATATATATATATATATATATATATATATAGATAGATAGATAGATTGCACGCATACACAAACATGCTTAATTGTAACCATTATTTCAACTAGCTAGTTGGCACCCGGGTAAGTTGTTCTAAAGTGTGGTTGTCTTGCATGTATGGGATATTCCAGGTTTATCCAAAATAAATAAATAAATAAAGTATTTACATACCCCCTCAAATTATCATCAAATTGACAATATATTTCTCTAAATTACTAAAACATTGTCAACGTCCCTTCAAAGCTAGCAAAAAGATAAAAATGCCCCCATATGTTTTTCAATAAGACAAAAATACCCCTATAAATTCGAAAAAAAAAATTAAAACGAAATTTTTAAGAAAATTTTTAAAATTTTTTAAAACAATTTTTAATTTAAAAAAGTGAAATTTTTATTTAAAAAGAAGATTTTTTTTATAAAAATTTTGTTTTTAATAACCAAAAAAATTATTTTTTTTAAACAAAATTTTTATGTAAATAAAATAAATATAAATAGAAAAAATTGAAATTTTTTATTTTTTTTTCTTATAAAAAGGGTCACTCCTTCGATTTTTTATTTTTTATTTCAATTTTAGGTTTTTTATTGAAGTTTTAGTATTTTTTGTTTTTATTTTACTAAGAGTAGTTTCGTTATTGGGGGGACATTGATAATATTTTGATAGTTTAAGAGATATTGTCACAACTAAAAATTTGAGAGTACATCGTCAATTGGGTTGATAGTTTAAGGGGACCGTACGTGAACTCTTACCAAAAAAAAAAAATGAAATGAAAATCCCTAAGACGCTAGAGCTTAGAGAAGAGAAGAGAAGAAGAAGCTGAATTTATATTGTAATATATATTAATTGGTAAGAAAGTGATGATTTATGGTGGAATACATCGCCCATGCACTAAGCATTAGACAAATTTAAAAATGGAAATTACTCTCCCAGCCTATTGATAAAATAGTCACATGATGGAGCAAGAAGGGTGGCCGTAGGGCTCCTCACCGATAATTGGGTGGTAAGGCACACCACCCCGATAATATGGATACGGGGTGGTAAGATTTTCTAACATATTTTTTTCAATTGATAATAGGGCTAATCCATTTAATTTTTCTTATGACATTGTTGATCTTAGATAAGATTTTATCAATTTTAATTTTGAAAAATTTCTTTATGCATAAGCAACTGTAACAAGTATTGTCAATAAAATTCTATAAGTGATACATGAATTTGGAAAATAATCAAGTCTTTTTATATAATTTAATATGTCAATTAGAGCATATTCTTATATTTGTAAAATTTCTTTTAAAACGTCCCAAAAAGGTAGATCAATCGGTTGGGACTACATTTAATGAAGTAGGGGTTACTAGTTCGAATCCCTCCTCCCTTCTCTTGTGCGGATATGTCAAAAAATTATTTTAAAATTTTTAGTTCTGAAAATAAATCTAAACCGTCAAGGTCATAATCGATATCATACTTTAGATTAGGACATTTATTTTGCAAACCATTATCGTCTAGTGAATTTAATTTCTTAAAATTAAATAAAAAATCAAAATTATTTTTGTGTATTTGAAATTATTCAAACATACTTTGAATTAAAAAAATAGCTTGATCTACCATATATAAGAAGTAATCAATTATAAAAGATTCTTTAGTAGATTCGTCACTAGCATTCTCATCAAACTGTTTATTTCTACGAATTATACGTTTTTCACAAAAAACATGTTCTATTTCCATTTTGATTGCAATCTCTTTACATGAAATCATAGCGGATGCAAATCCAATTTCTCTATAGTTTTTAAAATAAGAAATAAGATCTTTTAATTGATCTATATATAGCAACATCAATATGCATATCTTTCGATTGTAAATTTTTACTAACAATATTAACAGTAAATAAAATATCATACCAAATAGTCATACTCAATAAGAATTCAAAACTTTCAATCTCATAGGTTGCTAAACAATTAGCTTCACTTTTTGTTTTAAGATCTTTACTTGTTTTTGCTAATTGTAACAAATCATCTCTTATTTGTGGAATTTGAAATTTTATTGCTTTTAAACTTCCAATCCAACTTTCCCAACGTGTTTGTGATAATGGCTTAAGAATTAAACTTGTCACATTATCTAGTAATATTTTTCATCCTTTTGTAGATGAAAAAAATAAAGTATATATACATTGTACAATTCCATAAAAAGATATAGTTTTAGAACATGAATTAGCAATATCGTATAGCACAAGATTAAAATTATGACAACCACAAGGTGTGTAAAATGCTTTAGGATTTATATCTAGTAGTCTTTTTTACACTTCTCATTCTTTTTCCTTCATACTAGATCCATTATTATATCCTTGTCCTCCTATACCATTAATATTAAGTTGAAGTTTTTTTATTACGTACCTATAAGAACATTAAAAAGCCATTTTCCAATAGTACTATTTACTGTTATAAATTTTACAAAATACTCTTATACTTTTATTGGATTTTTCTGAAATATTAACACATCGTAAAATAAGAGACATTTATTCTTGATGACTTGCATCCGGAGTACAATCAAGTATAATTGAAAAATATTTTGCTTCTCTAACTTTTTCAATAATATTTTTTTTAATTTCTATTGCTAACAAATGTATCAATTCATTTTGTATTTTATGTCCAAGATAATGATTATGAATTTTACCACCTTGAATACGCCGAATATGTTCTTGCATTACTGGATCGAATTCTGCAATAATTTCAATTAGACTTAAAAAAAATTTCATTGTTTTTTGATAGATCTTTTCATTTTGTCATCTAAATGCCTAATTATTCTTACCAAGATTCCTTACTACAACAAAAATTTTCAATCATACCCTTTTCTAGTGATCTTTCTCTTTGTTAATTTGTTTTTGGACATTTTATCAGTTGTTTTATTTTTTAACAATCTAATTTCTAAATCAACCCAATCATTCATATTAGTAATATGTTCATTGGTTGTTTCATGACTTTTAAGTTTAGCACTAAGATTTTTCTAGTCATTAGTTCCTTCATTAGCTAGTTGCATTATATTAGGTTTTGAATTAAACAACTTGCAACAAAAACAAAATACTATATCTAAATCTTTTGAATAGACTAGACATTTTCTATTATGTTACTCCCCATTTGATAATTTTCATATATAAGATGTACTAGAAAAATGCCTAGAGTTCTCATCTTTAGGAAGATATATATTATTGTATCTTATTGGACCATTTTCTACTAATAAATTCCTTAATTTTGCATCAATATTTTTTCATTGGCTTGAGTCATAAATATTTGTAACAACAGAATTAGATACATTAATAATATTGTCATTATCTTCTAATTCTTTTTGATGAATTTCTTGTTCATTTATGAGTTGTTTACCTAAATTATCCTCAATATTTTGTTTATTACTAATAACCAATTAATTTAGAGTTTCTCTTTGAGATTAATAAGTTTTTCTACTTTTCTCTTCTTCTTTTTCTTTTTAAGTTTTTCATAACCAGATGCATATTACTAACCGTTGGGGCGGTTACGGTTAGCGGTTAGTGAAATAGGTAACCGCCCACTAACCGCTTTTTTAAAAATTGAGCTTTTTCTTGGGCTTTTAGGGCCTTTTTGGGCTTTTATTACTATAGTATCATACACTCATACTATGATACTAAGATGGGTAAATTTATAAATGGTTTCACTCCTTATGAAATTATTGCCATATTTACTTATAAACTTTTTTTAATTGAACTTATTATCTAATGGTAATGTTCAAACTCCTAAGTCCTAAATTTTTAATGATCTAATAGTCATACACTCATACTTAAATTATATGATCATATTATCTCACAAATCATAATTCATATTAGTATAATAAAATTATCTTAGATATAAGAATATAAGATAATGTGATATATGTTTTATAAGTATAAAGTATCTAATAATACTTTGATTCAATTGTGGTTATAAGTGACACATTGTTTAATGAATCCAATATTAATTACTTAATTTAATAATATACATATCACATTATCATTGTACATTAATAATATGATTAACTTAAATAAAATATTTGAATTGTCATTGAATCATATGATTAAGTATTGATCTTATACATTTATATTATTCAATATGCATAATTACTTAATATATACTAAATTACAAAATATTATAATAAGAATGTATGATATAAGTATTTACAAAGGTAGTTAATATGTAACTACAAACTAATTAATAATTATGTTACTTATGTAGTTTATGTTATTTGTTGCTAACATATCATATATATATATATATATTATTACATAACATATCCTATATTATTACAAAGTTACAAGCATATCATATATATAAATATTATATATGAATAATTTATTATTATATAATCATATAAATTATAATGATAATATTATAATACTTCAATTATGGTTATAAGTAATAGATTGTTTAATCTAATGTCAATTAATTAATTCGATATTATACGAATCACATTATCATTGTACATTAATAATATTATTAATTTTAATAAGTATTTGAATTGTTATTAAATCATATAATTAAGTATTGATATTTTACATTTATATTATTCAATATGCGTAATTGCATATATGTATAATGTATAATTATAATTTATAACATATATAGACTTATAAGTTGATAACATACATTGGAACTAAGTCTATAGATACTTAATTGTTCATTATTGTATTAATATGAACTTGCATACTTATAACTTATGACTTATGAATATGTATGTATAATTTGTTATTATATAATCAAATGATTTTATGATTAATTGATCATGTAATATAATAATATAAATTATAGTGATAATATATTAATACTCAAATTATGATTTAATTATCTAAAACAAAAATGTGATTTAATCATTAATGATCAATTGATTATGTTATATGTATAAATATTATTATAATTATAATAATAAAAATATAGTATATAAAAAGCGGTTACGGTTAGTAAACCCTATAACCATTAACCGCTAGACGGTTATAACGGTTAGCGGTTAGGCGGTTATAGCGGCTAGGTGGTTAGGCGGTTGGCGGTTATAATGGTTAGCAGTTGACGGGCGGTTAATAACCACCGGCATTGACACCCCTAGACAAATTTGATTCAAAATATTAACAAATTAAATAAACACAATTTATCAAAAAATATATATATTATGACTATAATAAAATAAATTTTAAAAACAGAACAATAGAACTTGATTTGTCAAAGGAACAATGGAATAAATTGATCAACAAAACTTGAGTTAAGCGTGATCAAGAGAACTTGAGCTTAGGGAAAAAAAAATTTGAGCAACAATGACGATGAAGGTTTTGGTTTTGCAAATTGTAAGTATGTAATGAATTTTAAGAATTTCGATTAGGTATAACACTATTTTAATAAATCAACTATCATTATTATCTCTACTCTCTAGAGTAACAGTCTAGAGAGCAGAGTTTGCTTGTGACACAAGCCTTGTGTCTGTTGAAGACGTGAAGTCTAGTCACAGCCTCACAGGTTTTCTACCATGTGCCGTGCGTGAGTGCTTGGGTTTGTCATAATATATTTTTTTTAAAAAAAAATCGTTATTTGTTAAGTAACGTGGGCGAGACTTGAGTGCCACTTAGTGGGTTTGTCATATATATATATATATATATATATATATATATATATATATATATAGATATAGATATAAAATTGTTAAGTGATGTGTGGCCGTGGGTTTGTCATAATTTTTTTTTAAAAAAAATTGTTATTATTTTATCACGAGTCTTATTAAATTGTGGCCTTATTACATTGTGGCTTTTTTAAATTACTTATTTACTATGATTAGAGGTCTTTAATTTTGATTATAAAATTTTAAAAAAAATGGGACTTATTAAATTTTTTTAAAAACAAAAAACAAAAAACAAAATTGGGCCTTACTAAAAAAAAATTTTGGGCCTTATGAAATTGGGGACCCTAGGCGTAGGCCTAAGTCGCCTAGCATTTGGGCCGGGTAGTCTCCTTCATCTACTCGGCCATCTTAACTTAGATATGATGAGATTTTAGATCCTTTTGCCTTAGATATTGTAGTTGACATGGATTGATGCGGTATAAAGTTTTGAATTTTTTGTACTGAGCAGCAAAAAAAATTAATTTGTAGTTTTTTTTATTATTTAAATAATAAAAAAAAATGAATGATGTAATATAAAAAGTAACCAAAATATGAGATAAATGATTGGAAAATCAGTTTAATTTAGCACACACATTAATTAAAAGGGAAGTAGAAATGTAACTACTCCAATTAATTACTTGTTATTGTGAGTAGGGATACTGTCCTGTCAATTCGTATTTGTATGTCATGTCAAGGCATAGATATAGGATTATATATATATGTTAACTATAACCTAACTCATTTAATTAACCGGTCAAACCTCTCAACTTTAGCTCACTAACTTTATGTTAGGTTCATATCTAACTTGCAGGTCGTACAAAATATTATTAGCTCGAAGAGGGAGTGCGATTGGAATGGAGATCATAGATCCATATTTATGATTTAAGTTTCGTTTTGTTGTTTTTATAAGTAGCATAACATATATATATGCTATTAAATCCCGATTTGATTATACATTACCGAAGACACAAAGTAATGCAATTTACCCTTAATTATTCATTTTGTAATCAAATTAAACTGGCCATGCATGCATGATTATAGTAGAATTCAAATACATATATAAATGGCATGAATAATAATAAATACCATGCATGCAGTAGTATATATACATAAATTGGTTGTTGTGGTTGTGGGTAAGCTAGGCATGATGCATATATATCATCATCATATCCAGGCCTAATGCACCATATATATATATATATATATATCGCAGATGATCACAAAAGGCGATCGACTTTTCTTTGTAAAAAAAGCGATAAAACCAACGACGACCCACTTTGTTCTAACCAATCACACAAAAGATCGATCGAAGACTCAAGACGTCACAGGTGGGGTTTACATTGGAAGTATATAAATACAATTCAAATTTAATGAAAGAGTTAATTTAGGTGGGGTCGTCTGCTTCGTTAATCTAATTTTGTTGTGGGGACTGTTTGTCGTGTTTTTCTACAAAAAGTAAAAGACCATGCTGATGATTTATGAGTACATGTCGTTTGGCGGAATATTAACGCGGCTAGTACGCTGACTCGTGATTCACGAGTCGTTAGTCAACCTTTTAACTTACATACCCAGCCAAGGAATTAATCAAACCAATATTTTCTAAAAAACGTTTTTAGAAAAATCTTGGTTTGATTAAATTCCTTGGATGGGTAACGACTCCGGCCCGCCATGTTATTTAGCTACCCGTAAACAACATATATAACCTCATTTAAGGTTTCATAAACTTAACCCAAAAAACATATCACCTTCATTCATTTAGGACATTTAGGTGGGCAATATTATCCTTATTTTTTGAACAAATTTATCATCATAAATGTACTAAATGAGTACTTTCCATTTCATTTAAAATAGAAATAATCCATTTCCTATTTTTGGAACCCTTTGAATAACATTTTCCAAGAACATGAGATCTTAATTGGAATGGTCTTAATTGCAGGATAATTAAAGCGCATAACCTTGCCATGGGACGGCAACCTGCATCAGCAGAAGACCAGATCTAACCTTGCCATGGCATAAGACTGCCCAAGAGCATAACCTTGCCATGGTACAAGACTGCCCAAGAGCATACCCTTGCCATGGTACGAAGACGACCCATCTTAGACCGAGAGAGTGATCAGCATCCATAAAAACTCTCTCTGGCATAAGACTAAGGACACATCCTTGTCAAAGAGGTGGGGCAGTCTAGTTTTTTAGAACTCTTGTCTCTATAGTCTCGGCTCTACACACACAAATTAATTGATGTTAGAAGTAGATTATCATTATATCTTTTTATCTATATATCATATGCTAACTTAGGCATCAGAGAGTCTTTGGCCCCAACTGGAGACCCTCTAACCATGCTCTTATTTTGCAAGAACACCATGCATAAATATATAGGAATTCTAGTTATAGTTCAATCATGAAGAAAAATCGCTGGTTAGCAAGTCCTTGGACCAGAAAATGCATCAACAAAACTTATAGGGTTTGATATGGAAAAAACAAAAAAGGTTCAAGAGAGGGCGTGAGAAGCATGGATGTATAAATCCGATTTGAGAGGTTCAAAAAAGGCTTGTGGGGGTGATGACACTAATGCTTATACTTGTACAAGTTGCAATGGAAGCTAATTATCCTCTCTCTCTCCCACTTCACATGATGATATGAAATACCCAGAAGAAGATCTAGAATGCTTTGAAAACTCTGCTAAATTTTTGTAACTTGTTAACGATTAATCACTGCACCACTTGCAAATTAATTTTTCTTCTTGGATTTCTAAGTATATCGATTTTTTAAAAAAAATTCTAGACCTTTTTTTTTTTTTTTACATGTCCACATAAAGGAAAGGGAAGGGATCGAGAATTCGAACTAATAACTTCCGCTTCATTAGGCATGGTTAACCGTCAATTGAACTACATACACCTTAGAGACTTTTTAATTCTAGACTTGTAGTAATTTAAAAAGCATTGATCAGGCTTCTATTTATATCCATAATTATTATACATACCGCTATATCTTAAAGAGAATTGATTGGTTAGTGACGTACAAACATGCTTAATTGTAACCATTATTTCAACTAGCTGGTTGGCATCAGGGTATGCTGTTCTCAAGTTTAGTTGTCTTGTATGGGATATTCCAGGTCTATCAAAAAAAAATAAATAAATAAAGTCTCCATACACTTTAAACTACTATCAAGTTGACAATATACCTCTTTGAACTACCAAAACATTGTCAATATCTCCCAAGGCTAACAAAAAGATAAAAATGCCCCTATATATTTCTCAATTAGATAAAAATACCCCTATAAATTCGAAATAATAATAATAATTAAAAAAAAAACGAAAATTTTTATTTAAAAAAATGATTTTTTTTTATTTTGTTTTTAAAAATGAAAAAAAAAATCAAAAAATTTTTATTTAAAAAAGAGAAATTTTTATTTAAATAAAATAAATATAAATAGAAAAAATTTCAATTTTATAAAAAAATAGAATTTTTTTTTTAAAAAAAATTCTTATAAAAAGTTCCACTCCTTCGATTTTTTTAATTTTTTATTTCAATTTTAGGGTTTTTTTTTGGAAATTGTAATTTTTTTGTTTTTATTTTACTAAGTGTATATATATATATATATATATATATATATATATTTCATCATTGGAGAGATATTGATAATGTTTTGATAGTTTAAGAAATATTGTCATGATTAAAAGTTTGAGTAGTATGTTGTCAATTAAATGATAGTTTAAAGAGATACGTGAACTTTTCAAAAAAAGAAATGAAAATCCCTAAGACGTGAGAAGAGAAGAAGAAGTTGGATTTATATTGTAATATGTATATATATCGGTAAGAAAGTGATGATTTATGGTGGAATACATCACCAATCCACTGAGGAAGCATTAATTAGACAAATTAATAAACAAATGGAGATTACTCTCCCGACGTATTGATAATGTTAGTGTATATGTGGGGCTTGTCCCACATTGGTAAGATTGGAAGCTAAGGCAAGGAAAAGAAAAATGAAAAATAACCTAACATAAAATAATATTCATAACATCCCCCCTCAAACTCAATGTGTAAACTTGAGTTTGGGTAAAAGAAAAATGATAAATGAATTTGCCAAAAGAGCTGCTTGTGCCGAAAGAGTTGCGAAATAGCCATAAAAGAAGAGCTTGGTTCACTTGGTTGTAATTTGACTTGAAAACCATATACTAGTAATGAAGAAACTTGCATGCACAGAAACCCATGGACCGTCTACTTTGGTGGGTTGAGCTAAATCGACCCAAAATTCTAACTAGTAGATTGACTCGGCCGGTTAAAGAGGCTAATCATGCCTGAAACCCATGGACCGTCTCGCCTAGTGGGCTGAGCTAAAGTCTGACCCAAAAATTTTAACTAGTAGATTGACTCGGTCGGTTGAAAAGGCTAATCATGGAGAAAAAGGGCCGGTTAAAAGAGGCTAAACATGCCTGAAACCCTTGGACCGTCTCGCCTTGTCGGCTGAGCTAAAGTCTGACCAAAAAAAAAAATTCTTACTAGTAATGGACCAATGGCCTAGGAGAGGCTGCAGTGTCCGGTGATGGCGGCATTTGACAAGGCATAAGTGGGCCAGTTGAAAGAGGCTTCTTTGGCCCAAAAAAAAAAAATCATTTGACCTGAGAGTGCCTACCGCAAGAAGAATGAACCGGATTGAACCAATGCATGAATCGACATGAACCGCAAAAAAATGCCTAACTTTGGAGAAGAATCTTGTTTTCTGCCATATAGAGATGCCAAAAGCAAAAATAGACCAAAAATTTGAAATCAGGATGAAAAATTAAGTTGGAAACACCTAGTCAACTTTTGGATTCCCGGTCAAAGTCAACAGTCAACTCTTGCAAAGTCAAAAGTCAGCGAACAAAGTCAACGACCCTCGTGAGGCGTGGCACTAGGGCGACGTGGTGGTAGTGACATGAGATGTGGCAATGATGTGGCTAGCGGTGGTGTCCCCGAGGACACGTGGCGGTGAGCAACGCCGGAAAAGCGGTAGCGTGTATTACACGCGCGGAAGGGAGGCCGGGCGCGTGAAACCCACGCGCGGGAGCATCACCGCGCGTGGAAGCGCGTCGATGTCGGATGAGGGCGTTCTTGGTGGAGATCGACCGTCGTCACCGGATCTATAAGGTGGACCGGCAACCTTCCTATTCGGGGCGTGGTGGCGCGGTGGTGGTGGAGCGGCGCGTGGGCAAATGGCAACAACTTCGGGGCGTTGCGTGGCGTGCGTGTCTCGGATTGAGACTAGGAGATCCACCGATCCGGGCAGACACCACTTTTGGTGGTTGTTTTGGCGAGAGGGTCACGGTGGTGGCGCAATTGGCTCGGGCAAAGCTGCCGGAGGAGCTCGGAGGGCGATGGCGGTGGACCTTCCTGATCTGTAGATCTGAAGGAGTGGAAAACCGCTTTGAGGCTGGGCGACTAGAAACTACCGGAAAAAGGAGGTCGCTAGAAGGAGCGCAAAAAAAAAAAAAAAAAAGAAAAGAAAGCGATACCATGTTGAATATATTGTAGAATATATTATAGAAACGGAAGGAGAGAGAGAGAGCGGAAACATATAATAGACTACATTGTATTGATTGAGTAGCGTATTTAGAATGGATACAAGAGCCTCCTTATATAGGAGGGAGATAGGAGCTTTAGCTTCCAATCTTACCAATGTGGGACAAGCCCCACATATACACTAACAGATAAAATAGTCACATGATGGAGCAAGAAGGGGGGTAGGGCTCCTGACTAGTAATTGGGTGGTAAGGCACACCACCCCCATAATATGGATACGTCCACACAACTTCAGGTTTTTTGTCGTCTTTCTTATCTTCTTTCTTGTCTTCCTTCACGCTTACGATTTCTGCATGCCCGACTTTCTTCCGGATAATCGTTGCAAGTTCGACGGTGTCAATACCTTCCCCTTTCACCTCTATTTGGTCCTTGTCCTTCCCTGTCAAAGATGCTGCTTCTACCCCTTTTACGCTAACTGCAATCCTCAAGGCTTTGGTGCGGGCGTCATGTCCAGCCATCGTACAGCAAAATGACACCTGCCCATCCATGGGCACCCTGAGCACCACAACTTTCTACAAACAAAAAAAAAAAAGAGAAGAATATCAATATATATTATAATTAGAAAAAGAAAAAGAAAAAGGAAAAGAAAAAAGGCTTTTTTCTTAATTATGTTAAACAAAGCCAAGCCATTTCTATACCTTCGTCATGGCCGGTGTTGGTTTGTGGGATCGATATTGTGAGGAAGAGTCTCTCTCTCTGTGTTGGGGGCCGGAGGAGAATTGTTGTTGTAGCGAGTCATTTGTGATACACTCGTACGTATTTAAAGGCCTTGGAGGCACGACTCCAAACTGTTGCTCTTGCTCGGGAGTTTCCCAAGTCATCACAAGTCATCAAAGCTTGAACGCTTTTTCGTTTGTAATTCTGTCTACGTACTAATCTCCCTTCGTCGATCTACTCCATAGATATGATGAGATTCTAGCTCCTCTTGCCACGTGGATGGATGTGATATGATACAAAGCTTTGATTTTTATTTTTATTTTTATTTTTATATTGAAAAAAAAAAAAAAAACATTTATAGTTATTTATTTATTTATCTGAATAATAATAAAAAATAAATAATATAATATAAAAAGTAAGAATGTTTTAATGTTAATTTTTTTTTTTTTGTGAAAAAGTTTATAAAAAGGGAGAAAGGGTTTGCTAATTAAACAGACTGATTTTGTATTGTTTAGTAATCACTATAAGTGACCAAATTAAATATATATGAGATGAATGATGGGGAAATCAATTTAATTAAGCACAAGCATTCAAAGGGAAGTGGGAACTAATGTAACTACTCCTATTAATTTGTTACTGTGATGAGTAGGGGTACTGTCGGTTTGTATTTGTATCTCGAAGCATAGGTATATATATATATTAACTATAACATAACTCATTTAATTAAATTAGTCAAATTTAGCCTCTTAACTTCGATCAACTCAATAATTTTTTGTTAGATTCATGTCTAACTTGCAAGTCGTACAAAATATTATAATTTTATGTTAGATTTATGTCTAACTTGCAAGTCCTACAAAATATTATTAGTTCTAAGTGTAAGTGCGATTGAAATGGAGATCACAGCTAGATTCATTTTTATGATTTAGATTTTGTTTTGTTGTTTTTATAAGTGTATGGTTAACATATACGCTATTAAATAAATATGTGAAATTAATAAGTAGCAGAAAATAGATTTGTTTATTAAATTATGGTGCAAATTCTTATATAAAATATAAATGGCATGATCGATGAATAATAAATAGCGGTAATATATATACATAAATTGGTACTGTTATGGGTAGGTCATGATGCATCATCATCATCGTATATATCCAGGCAGGCACGTATGCATGCAGATGATCATCAGTTCATCGCTTTCCATCGGTACTTTTCTTTGTAAAAAAAGCGACTTTTCTATGAAATAAAAGCCACTTTCTTCTAACCAATATTATTTAAAAAAAAAAAAAAAAAAAAGAAGATAAGTCACAACGCATGGCTATATATAATGCTACTTTTCTTAAGACCGATTGACAATTATTATTATTATGTGATGGACTGAGCAATTAGAACTTAGAACACAAAAGACGACAAAGGTGGAAAGTATATATCATCAATTTATTCGTAATTGGAATATATATAAAGATAGATACAATTCAAATTTAATGGCCTAGATTAATATTAATGGTTGATGTTAACGGCATGGTCGTCTGCTTCCTATAGCTAGAACTGATCCTCATATTAATTTGGTTGTGGGGACTGTTAACTGCTGTTAGTCCGCTGACTCGTGGGTCAACCAGGCTTAGTCAAGTCACTTACCTATCCAACCCAGGGACCCAGACTTAATCAAACCAAGATTTTCATAAAACGACTCCTGCCCGGCCGCCGTGCTACCCGTAAACCGGCCTATTCTTCCACTGTTCACACACAAAATTATATTATAATTTATATCATCATAATCATCATCATCATAGAAAATATGGGTGATGGGTCAAATTGAAAATGGAAAACCGTACATTCTTTCACTGACCCGGTTGGCCACACGACAGTGACGACAAGACTTAAAGCTTGAGTTGGGCAAAATTCCCCAGTCACCACGGCGACGGCCAACGGCCAACCTATTCTGGGGGGCAAGTACTTGTTCCTTTTTTCCGATATCTCCCTTTATTCATGAATCATCAGAAAAGTCCAATATTATATTATGCTTTTTTATATTTTGATGTTATATTAATATTTGTGCAACTCATTACACTTTTTCAAAGAAAGACATTGAAATTTCAATAATAATTTATGATCATTTGCTTGATATTTTTGTCATTGAATCTTACTAATTAATTACCTCCCCATGCATGTACATTGTTATCTTTTTATTTTTCCTATTTTTTAGTATTAATATTGTTCATGCTTTAGCAAAAGGGATAAATAATTAAAAAATGAATACAGCATTTTATTTTAATTATGAGGTTCAAAATATTCTCACTTTTTATAGTTTCTCATTTACTTTTTATTACTATTAAAATAAAATAAAAATTCACTACAAAATAAATTTTTTTTACTTTTTATTTTTTTTTAATGGTTTATACTATTCATTATTCTCTTTTTTTTCACAAAAAAAAAAAAAAAACACGAACAATGCTAGGAGAAGAGGGTGGGGGTTAACAAACAAACCCCTAGATTTTTTTTTTTTTTTATATATATTTTTGATATTCAAACGTTTTTCGTGTTAAACCAATTATGTGAACAAAAGTTGTCCATGTGTCAGTCTAGCGAATAAAACAAAAATGCCTTGATTTGATTGATTTAATTTTATGAATTGATTGGTGCTATGTCATGGATTTGTGTTAGTTATTTATGTTATATCTATCAAGTGAGCTATAATTACAATTAAATTTAATTATTTAATAGTATATAAAAATTATTATATGTATTGTAACACTAATTTATAATAAGTCATTAATTTATGTTTAAAAATAGGGAATTTATATCAGATAAGCATAAAATGGAATTAAAATTATTAAATCAAGTAAGTTTTTTTGGAATGAATAAAGACGTGGTATATCGTGCTATCATAAAATCTTTTTAAATTTTTGTTAATAAAATATTATTTTTAAAAATTTAATTTTAAAATAAAATATATAAAATTAAAAAAAGAAAAAAAAAAAGAAAAGAGCGAACCACCCCATAGGGGTGGTCAGCCATGGGGTGGTTCGGCCACCTCGACCATGATCTGAGGTGGCGAACCACCCCTATGGTTTAAGGGGTGCCGAAACCACCCTTTAAGTCTATGAAAAGAAAAAAATAGAGGGTGGTTTGAACCACCCCATAGGGGTGGGTGGCCAGCCACCTCTATGGGTGGTTCGCCACCTCTTTTTTTCTTTTCTTTTTTTTTAATATATTTTATTTTTAAAATTAAATTTTTAAAAAATAATGTTTTATTGGTAAAAAACGGTGCGTTTTAAAAAAAGGTAACAACAGTTAACAAAATTGGATGGAAGGATTTTACGATAGGCGTCGATATACCCATGTTGTTATTTGTCAAAAAAAAAAAACTTACGGATTTAATAATTTTGGACCTCCAACCCATGCCTATCTGATATAAATTTCCTTAAAAATATTCTTAAACCTAATTTTTAGACAAAACAGTTATTATATATGATCATCAAATGTTCGGCACAAGTACTGATTAGGGGTGAAATTTAAAACCATCTAACCGCTAACCGCTATCCAAACTAACCGCTAACCGCTATCCACACTAACCGCTAACCGCTTTAAAAGCGGTTAGTAAAAACCACTAACCGCCTTAGTGGATTTTGAAAAACCGCCTAACCGTTAACCGCTAACCGCTTTTTTTTTTAAATATAATATATATTTATATTATATATATTTCATATAATAAATAACAATAAGTTATTGTAGCATAATGATTATTGTGCGTCTCTATTACTTACGAGTCTCAATTTCGATTCCCACCACCTTTGACTTTTGTTTGGGTTTTATATTTTTATTATTTATATAATATAGAAGTGCAAAACTGTATAATATATTCATTTCTTCATAACCCAAAACAATAATTTTGTTGTAATTTTATTCGTATGTTATATGTTGTGGAAAGTAACCAACAAGATTTTGGTATAATGGTCCAACCTATAATACTTACTTTAAACCAACAATTTTTAATGCTAAAATGGTAATGAAAGAGGAAAAAAATGTTTAAAGTGACCAAAACAAAGGTTTAAAGTGAACCCAAAATCGGCCCTAAAAAAAAAAACCCAATATAAAGCGGTTAATAGAAAAGCGGTTAACCGCTAACGGTTAGCGGATGCGGTTAGTAGATTTTACTAATCGCAACCGCTATTTCACTCCTAGTATTGATTAATCAAAACACGTACTCATTTTCCAAAATGTCTTAATTATACTCATTCTAACATGATTTAAGGTTTTAATCTTGTTTTAAGCATAAACTAATCATTAATACATTAACCAAACTTCAAAGCTCCAACTTTTCAAAAAAAAAAAAAACTTCAAAGCTCTAACCTTTCTCATCAAACATCAAATCCAAAAACGAATCTACCATATATAATATATCTCTAAAACACATGGATCTACATTTAATCTCTTTAAATATATAGTAGATAAACATCATGAAAAATATAAGATATTACTTGCTTAACAAAAGCTATAACCTAGCTACCAACTCAATAATCATCATCTAACCTATAATGCTCATCCTATAACTATATATTAAACAACAAACTACGAAAATACAACTAACATAGTAGCTTGCAGACATCATAAAAACATGCTCATGGCAATATATAATGAACACGAAATTAGAGCAAAAGGTTACCTCTCTTGAAGGTAAATTTCAAGAATTCTCCTCTTCTTTCTCTCTAGGGTTCTTTGGACCGAAAGGCAATGAAAATGAGTGAAATGGGGTGTAATTATGAATTTATAGAGAGCATTATTGCCAAAAAATTAAATTTAACATTGAGTAGTAGAGAGTTTGTTTGTTAAATGGTGTATTAATTTTGTGAGTTTTGTTAAAATTTTAAAATAAAACTAACACTAGAGTTCAATGTTAATGTTGTAACAAATCTTCATTTGAGGTTTTGTTTAATATATAAGCCCCGCGAATACTCGTAACTCAAATTTTTGGGTTGGCTTGTTGGCCTCTCTAAACATAATAAGTGAAAATAAAGGGAAAAATATTGTATTGAAATAGACTTCTTGCTTGATTGATTTACAAACAATATAAGGGTATTATATACTGCGCATCATGTCTCTACAAATCCAGGAACATCTCACACCAATGAAAGTTCAATACCAGGTCCCTCCACTGAACAATACCGCCAATTGATGGATCTTCTCTCACCCACTCCTTCAGCCAACCTTGCTGGTAATATCCCATCTCACTCTTGCAATTTAATTTCATCTTCACATTCCTCTGATTGGGTCATTGATAGTGGAGCATCCGATCACATGACCTATATTCATTCCATCTTTGAGACTTCTCACGAAGTCAGCAATGCTAGCCCCATTAAACTTCCAACAGGTGAAGTCGCTCCTATCACTCACATTGGCTCTGTCAAATTATCCCCCACTGTCACTATAGCCAATGTTTTATACGTTCCTGATTTTAAGTTTAATCTCATTTCTATTAGCAAAATCACTTGTGCTCTAAACTGTGTTGCTATTTTTTTCTCCACCTTTTGTGTCTTTCAGGACCTAGCCATGAGGAAGCTGATTGGAATGGGTGAACTTCGTAATGGACTATACTACAACAAGGCATTTGCACCACCATTTTCCTCTGCAATTCCATCTGCCATGCATTCCCAACAGAACCTTGACTTCTTTTTGTGGCACCAACGTCTTGGACATCCATCTCCATCCGGCATGAATAAATTTATTTCCATTCCTAATTCTTGTTATCACTGTGATGAATGCCAACGAGCTAAACATACTCGTCTCCCTTTCTCATTAAATCACAATAAAAGCACTGTCATTTTTTCTCAAATATATTGTGACATTTGGGGAGGTTATCCTACTCCTTCACACACAGATGCCCATTATTTTTTGACAATTGTTGATGACTATTCAGGTAACACTTGGGTATATCTTATGCATTTCAAATCTGAAACTTATTCTTGCTTAAAGCATTTTTGCCTTATCATCCAAAATCAATTTTCCTGCCCAGTTAGACACATCTGAACTGACAATGGGCAAGAATTTCTATCACACCGTATCCAACAATTTTTTTTCACGATGAAGGTATCATCCATGAGCGCACTTATGTGGAAACACCTCAACAAAATGGAGTTGCAGAGCGTAAGCATCGACACCTACTTAACGTTGCACGGTGTTTACGCTTCCAAGCTCATCTTCCCGTCTCCTTTTGGGGTGAGTGTATTTTGACTGCAACATATCTCATCAATAAAATCACCTCCCCTAGCCTTGGAAACAAATCCCCCCATGAACTCCTTTTCAATTCCCCTCCCGAATATCATCATCTTCTGGTGTTTGGCTACCTTTGCTATGCCCAAACTCTTCGTTCATCTCGTGACAAATTCTCACCCCGTGCCTCCAAATGTATCTTTCTTAATTATCCGTTTGGTCACAAAGCATACCGAGTATATGATCTAACTACAAAGAAAATCTTTATATCTCGAGATGTAACTTTTGTTGAGAATGTTTTCCCATTTCAACATCATTTTCCTTCTCCAAATGCACCTGTTATCCCTTTACCCTCTATGGATCTTTCTCTCCCTATGCCTAACCCATCTACTCCAACCACTTCAACATCCATTTCTGCCCCTAGTTCTGCCAACCCAAGTGACTCACCTCGTCCTCCTACACCTCCTGCACCTTCACCCACACCACCACCCATTCCCTCTCGACCTACACGCACCATCTCTCGACCCACCTATTTGAAGGATTTTATTTGTGCGCCTCTACCAAACAAGTCCATCACGACGTCCCCCCATAAGCACTCGGCAGGTATGGTCCATTCTCTGTCTCATTTTCTGTCATGATCGTTTTCATCCCAAACACTTGGCTTTTTTATCTGCTTTGTCTCACCATAAAGATCCCATCAATTATGCTCAAGCGGTCCAGCACTCACACTAGCGGGATGCCATGGCTTCTGAAATTCAAGCCTTGGAGGCCAATCACACTTGGACACTTCAAGCCTTACCATCTAGCAAACGACCCATTGGCTGTAAATGGGTCTTCAAGACTAAACTTCAAGCAGATGGCTCCATTGAAAGGTACAAAGCCCACCTTATGGCTAAAGGCTACACACAAATTGAAGGGATCGATTACGATGATACCTTTGCACCTGTTGCCAAGCTTGCCACCGTCCGTTGTGTCCTTGCCGTCGCTGCAGCCCGTTATTGGTCTCTCCATCAACTGGATGTTCATAATGCTTTCCTACATAGAGACCTTGATGAAGAGGTCTACATGACCCTTCCACCCAGTTTTTGCAAGAAGGGGGAGAATTGAGTTTGTCGTCTCAACAAATCACTTTACGGACTTAAACAAGCCTCTCGCAATTGGTTTTCCAAATTTTCTTCAATCCTTATTGCTGCTGATTTTCACCAATCTCCAGCTGACCATTCTCTATTTACTAAGTCACAAGGCTCTTCTTTCATAATAGTTCTTGTCTATGTTGATGACATCTTGGTGGTTGGTAACAATCTAGATTCCATTGGCAAACTCAAAGACTTCTTAGCTCAAAAGTTTCGCATCAAAGATCTTAGCACTTTAAAATATTTTTTGGGCCTTGAAGTTGCTCGACCACCAACCGGTATCTTTCTTAATCAATGAAAATATGCTCTGGACATTCTCAATGACAGTGGTCATCTTGGTGCTTGGCCAGCTACCTTTCCCATGGAGCAAAACCTCAAGCTTACAAATGAAGAAGGTATTGTCCTCTCTGATCCCAGCCCTTATCAACATCTTGTGGGCCGTTTGATTTCTCTCACTATCACTAGGCCCGACATTGTGTATTCCGTCAACATTTTGAGTCAATTTATGCATCAACCCCGCCAGCCACACTACGATGCTGCCATTAGGGTTCTCCGCTATATCAAATCATCCCCTGGCAAAGGTATTTTTTTCCTTACTGAATGTGACTTCCAAGTTTATGGTTATTCAGATTCAGATTGGGCAAGTTGCCCCACCACTCGTCGATCCACCACCGGCTATTTTACTACACTTGGCAATAGTCCTCTCTCATGGAGAACCAAAAGGCAAAACACTATTTCCCGCTCTTCTGTCGAAGCTGAATACCGAGCTATGGCAGCAACCACTTGTGAACTCCTTTGGCTCAAGATGCTTCTTCAATCTCTCGGGGTTCCTCATTCTCAACCCATGAAGCTCTTTTGTGACAATCAAGCAGCCCTTCACATTGCTGCCAACCCCGTTTTTCACGAACGAACGAAGCATATCGATATTGATTGCCACCTTGTCCGTGAAAAACTCTGTGCTAAGATCATCTCCACAGCTCACGTTCCTGCTAGCCATCAACTTGCTGATATTTTCACTAAAGCTTTGGGCCATGACAACTTCCTTAGTTTTCTTAGCAAGCTGGGCATTACGGACCTCCATGCACCAACTTGAGGGGGAGTATTGAGATATGATTTGATTCCCCTTGATTACCTACAATTTGTTTCTCTTAATTAGTTTCCATGTATATAGAAGTACACCTGTACATCATTATTAGCTTTTATATTTTGAATTGTATTTTCCTTTTTCTTAGTCCATAGTTTATGGGATTTTGTCCCTTTGCTATATTATAAAATATAGCTCAAAGATGTAGAATAACATATCAGAATTCATTCTCTTGCCATGTCTCAGTTCAATCTCATTCCAAATTTTATTTCTTAACATATATCATATGCTAATTTAGGCATTAAAGAGTCTTCGGCCCCTACCGAAGACCCTCTAACCATGCTCTTATTTTGCAGGAACACCACAGATATACAGAAATTCCACTTATAGTTGAAGCATGAAGAAAAATCGTTGGCTAGCAAGTCCTTGGACCGAAAAACGCACCAACAAAATTTAAATGGTTTGATATGAAAAAAAAAAAAAAAAAAAAAAAAAGGAACAAAAGGTTCAAGAGGGGCATGAGAAGCATGGATATATAAAACCAATTTGAAGAGGCTTGTGGGGGTGATAACACTAATGCTTATACTTGCACAAGTTGCAATGGAACCTAACAATCCTCTCTCTCCCATTTCACATGATGATATGAAACACCCAGAAGAAGATCCATAATGCTTAGAAAACTGTGCTAAAATTTTTTTTTGTAACTTGTTAACGATTAATCACTGCATGACTTGCAAATTAATTTTTCTTCATGGATTTCTAAATATATCAATTTTTTTTAAAAAAATAGACTTTCTTTTTTTTTTATATGTCCACACAAGAAGGGGGAGGGAGATTCGAACTAGTGACCTCCACTTCATTAAGTGTGGCCCCAGCCGATTGAACTACCTCTTGGGGACAAAAAAAATTAAAAAGCATTGATCATGCCTCTATTTTTATCCATAAATATTATACATACCGCTATATCTTAAAGAGAAATGATTGGTGTCAATTTTTATTTTATTTTATTTTATCTTATTTTACAAATTAACCATTAGATTTGTGGACTTTACATAAGTTAATGGTGGACCTCACAATTCTAATAGTAGAACTATTAAATTTATAGGAGAATATAGAGAGAATTATGGGCAAATTATTGACATTAATCGGTTATCTATCTTAAATGCAAATACAATCATTGAAATGGAGATTAGTAGTTTTATAATTAATATTTTATTTTACTTTGTTGTGCAAAAATTATCATAATTATAGTTAAATAAGGCAAGACAATTACACCCAAAATAACACCCAAATTTAAGTGGTTCTCTCAATTAGGGGTGGGCACAGGTCGGATTGGGCCAGGTATTGGGTATTTTGGTACTCGCCCCGCAACCTTGCGGGTATTAAAAATTAGACCCATAATCCGGCTATAATAAACAATATCCGCCAGGTTTTGGGTTTGCGGGTTGGGGCGGGTGATGCGAGTTTGCAAGCCTTGTGGGAGGTTGGGAGCTATGCGCCTTTGCAGAGAGCCACATACGAGAGAGAGAGAGAGAGAGAGAGAGAGAGAGAGAGAGGAAAGAAGAAGAAGCTGAAGAAAGAAGAAGAAGATACTGTAGAAGGTCGCAGAGGAGAGAGAGTAAGAGAAATTAAAGAAGAAGAAGAATAAGCAAAAACGGTGTGAAGTGAAGAATATGAATGGGTTATTGTGGGTATTGAACAATAACAATATCTGGCTATAATGAATAATATCCACAGCATTTCGAGTTTTGCATGGCATGGCTGGTGATACGAGTTTGGATGGGTGATGCGGGTTTGCAAGCCTTGTGGGAGGAATTAAGAAGAAGCTGAAGAAAGAAGAAGATGTAGAGGGACACAAAGGAGAGAAAGAGGAAGAATAAGAAGAAGAATGTGAAGAAGAAGAAGAAGAAGAAGGAATAAGCAAAAGCGGCAGGAAGCAAAGAATATGGATGGGTTATTAATTGTGGGTATTAAGTTTTTGAGAGCCCCTTAGGTGCAGACCATCTGTAAAAGCTGTCTTTTGCAGCCCCCAATCTTATCTTGACAGATAACCGGTTGCAAAAAATTAAAGTAGAATAAAAACAGCAAATAAACCCACAGAAAAGACCAAAACGCCCCTGCTGGCGAGATCCACACCCATCGTCCACCCGTCATCCAGAGTTGCCAGGGTTTGGAGAGACCCACGGTGGGTCTCGCCGGACCCAGTCATGGGTGGGAGAGCTCCTGTGTTGCCGAGCTTTTTAAGCTCATTTGAAACCCATAGCTGTTCAATCTCCTAGAAAGCTCAAACTTTCGGCGAACTTGTAGCAGTGTCAACGAGAACTGCTTCAGCCAATTGTTGGTGTTCAAGTAGAGAGGTGTTGGAGCGTAGAACCAAGGAAGAGTGAGAATCGCTTCATGACCAGACCCGCAGCGCCGTTGGCTTGGGTCTCGCCGGCAGGCCGTGACCCGTCGCAACCTGACTCAAACCACGCCGTGACCCACCGAAATCCACTTCAAACCTCGATTCTAATGCCCCAAACCCGTTTCTAATGCCTAAAAACTTGTTTCTAATGCCTAAAAACTCGTTTCTAATGCCTCAAATTTCGTTTTTGGATTCAAATCTAAAACCTAAAAGTAGAAAGTTAACCCATTAGGGATTTTATCACCCTAATTGTCGGAAACCGGCGTCGGAGAGAGATGATCCACGGCAAAACCCACCCACAGTTCTGGCCAAGTTCACGAACGGGTCTGCACACCCCTTCGGCCTTCACCAAATCACCGTTTCCTTCATCCTTTCTTTTTTCTTCCTCAAAGCAATTTAGTACAATAGGATTTATGTTATTATGGTGCATTTTTTTAGTTTTTGCTTATGTGTCAGTTAGAAATTGGGTGCTATAAAAATAGTGTTTTGCCGACATGACCTGATTCAAGGTTTTCTCTAAGTTTTTAGGTTTAGGGTAAAGGGGCGGGGTGGGTATTCTATGATTTTAAAAAAATAAACCCAAAATCCGACTCGACCCACCCGATATTCAAAAAAAAATATGAATGAGTTTTTTATTAAGAAAAAGTTGCAAGTCGGGTCGGGTTGGGTTTCATAGGTATTTGCCCACTCCTAATCTCAATGTGAGGTATGTCAAATTGATAGAGTTGATCACAAAAAAATTTACTATAAAAGATGAATTAGAAAAATGTAGTGAAAACAAAAATTATTTAGAACCCCAAATTCTTGCGAGATGGCGATTGGTCTCTATTTTTCTCTCTCATGGTAGTGCCCTTTCTTTTTTCTCTCGTGTTTTGACTTTTCCAAAACCAAAAAAAAAACAGTCGGCGCATCGTATCGTGTGTGGCTCTATGCTTGCTGCCCCTTAAACACAATAGCCGACAAATTACACTAGTGCGGCCCTGTTGATATTTCTCGCACTACTTATAAGAATGAAGGTCGGTTGCTGTATGTCAAAGGGGGAATAGGCCTACATACGGTCCTAGTCTGTCGTGGGGAAACCAAAGTCTAAGTTGGACAATAAATTTTAGTACAAGTTGGACCCACCAGCTTATTAGCCTTTCTATATATTGCAATTATTGAAGTTTAACTTAGGGGTGACAATTAGTTTTTACATGTCGGATTCAGATCACATCGATGCATGATTATAACATTACTATGTTAGCATAAAAAAACAAATATTATGCCTAAAATACGCAATTGAGAGGATTTAGATCGAATTCCCTCCAGCCATATTTGCTCAACCTAATCAAAGAACCGCAACATAAATCAAGTATCTTCCGAATACTGGAATACTTTGGGTTAAATTACCGAACACCTGTGATTATGTTTAATTTAATCACGATAAATGCATTTGGCATGCATGCCACACTTTTTAATATAATTATCAATTTTCTTACGTATAAAACTATATAAGTCAATCCTTATAACCTAATTCATTTGATCAAATAGGTCAAACCTCTTAATTCTAATCAGTTAATTAACTTTATTTTAGGTTCGTATCGAATTTACAATTCTTGTAAAAAATGGCTAGTTTAACTGTCATTAATTGAATCCATTGGGTTGATGATGATGATATATATATATTCAATTTTTATTAAAAAAAAAAATTGAAATTTTTTAATTTTTTTTTCTTATAAAAAGGGTCACTCCTTCGATTTTTTTTTTAATTTCAATTTTAAGTTTTTTTTAGAAGTTTTATTATTATTTGTTTTTATTTTACTAAGAGTAGTTTCATTATTGGGGGGACATTGATAATGTTTTGATAGTTTAAAGGATATTGTCATAATTAAAAGTTTAGGAGTACATTGTCAATTGGGTTGATAGTTTAAGGGGGTTGTATGTGAACTCTTCCAAAAAAAAAAAAAAAAAGAAAATCCCCAAGACACTAGAGCCTAGAGAAGAGAATAGAGTCCCCAAGAGGTAGGCTTCAATGTAATACGCTTTATGAAGCGTACAGATCGAATTTCCCTCTACCCCTTGTGTGGACGTATCAAAAAAAAAATAGAGAAGAGAATAGAAGATGAAGCTGGATTTATATTGTAATATATATTAATTGGTAAGAAAGTGATGATTTATGGTGGAATACATCGCCCATCCACTGAGGAAGCATTAGACAAATTTAAAAATGGAAATTACTCTCCCGGCCTATTGATAAAATAGTCACGTGATGGAGCAAGAAGGGGGGCCGTAGGGCTCCTGACAGATAATTGGGTGGTGAGGCACACCACCCCCGTAATATGGATACTGCCACACAACTTCAGGTTTTTTCTCTTCTTTCTTGTCTTCAGCCACGCTTACGATTTCTGCATGCCTGACTTTCTTCCGGACAGTCGTTGCAAGTTTGACGGTGTCAATACCGTTCCCTTTCACCTCTATTTGGTCCTTGTCCTGCCCTTTCAAAGATACTGCTTCCACCCCTGCAACGCTAGCTGCAATCCTCAAGGTTTTGGTGCGGGCGTCATGTCCAGCCATAATACAGAAATATGACTTCTGCCCATGATTCATAACCACCCTGAGCACCACATGCAACTTGCTGCAAAAAAAAGAGAAGAATATGATAATATCAATATATATTATAATTAGAAAAAGAAAAGAAAAAAGAAAAGAAAAGGCTTTTCTTAATTATGTTAAACAAAGCCAAGCCATTTCTATACCTTCGTCATGGTGTTGGTTTGTGGGATATTGTGAGGAAGAGTCTCTGTGTGTGTGTGTGTTGGGGGCCGGAGGAGAATTGTTGTTATAACGAGTCATTAGGGATACACTCGTACGTATTAAACGCCTTGGAGGCGCGCGACTCCAAACAGTTGCTCTTGCTCGGGAGTTTCCCAAGTCAACAAGTCATCAAAGGTTGCCTGCTTTTCTTTAATTTGTACGTGTATACTTACTACTTTTCTGGAGAGGAACCGGTTAGTTGCTGAAATGTATCTCCTCAAGAGGATCCTTCTCCACTACTCTCCACGGCGGCCAATGTATTTTGGGCTTAGACGAAACTTCGAAATATTTAATAAAATAAATAAATAATATTTATTTAAATATTTTTATTTAAAAATCAGTTTTCTCGCTTTTCGGATGCAAAATTATTGATTAAATTTTTATATTCAAGATTTTTTAACATCTTTTTTTCAATTGATAATATCGCTAATCCATTTAATCTCTTTTGTGACATTGTTGATCTTAGGTACTATTTTATCAATTTTAATTTTGAAATCTTCTTTCCGCAGAAGCAACTATAACAGGTATTGTCAATAAAATTCTATAAGCGATACATACATTTGGAAAATAATCAATCTTTTTATATAATTTGATATGCCAATTGAAGCACTTTCTTATATTTGTAAAATTTCTTTTAAAACTTTTAGTTCTAAAAATAAATCTAAATCATCAAGATTATAATCGATATCATGCTTTAGGAAACATTCTAGATTAAGACATTTATTTTGCAAACCATCATCATCTAGTGAATTTAATTTCTTAAAATTAAATAAAAAATAAAAATTATTTTCGTATATTTGAAATTTTTCAAACCTATTTTGAATTGAAGAAATAGCTAGCTTGATCTACCATATATAAAAAGTAATCAATTCTAAAAGATTTTTCAGTAAATTCATCATTAGCATTCTCATCAAACTGTTTCTTTCTACGAATTATATGGTTTTTCACGAAAAGCATGTTCTATTTCCATTTTGGTTGTAATCTCTTTAGATGAAATCATAGCAGATGTAAATCCAGTTTCTCTATAGTTTTTAAAATAAGAAATAAAACCTTCTAATTAATCTATATATAGCAACATCAATATGTTTGTCATTTGATTGTAAATTTTTACAAACAGTATTAACAGCAAATTAAATATCATATCAAATAGTCATACTCAATAAAAATTCAAAACTTTCCATCTCATAGGTATTGTCAATAACATGAGGTCTTAATTATTGGAATGGTCTTAATTGCAAGATAATTAAAAGTGCATACCCTTGCCATGAGAC
Organism: Carpinus viminea; assembly: GCA_013348765.1. Lineage (NCBI taxonomy): Eukaryota > Viridiplantae > Streptophyta > Magnoliopsida > Fagales > Betulaceae > Carpinus > Carpinus viminea. The sequence goes on along the minus strand of CP054673.1, from coordinate 39,573,442 downwards.
GGCAACCTGCATTAGCAGAAGACCAGATCTAACCTTGCCATGATACGAGGACAACCCATCTTAGACTGAGAGTGATTGGCATTCATAAAAACTCTCTCTGGCTTAATACTGTCTAAGGACACATCCTTGTCAAAGAGGTGGGGCAGTCTAGTTATTGAGAACTCTTGCCTATGTAGTCTTGGCTCTACACACACAAATTAATGGATGTTAGAGGCAGATTATCATTATATCTTTTTATTCATATATCACATGCTAACTTAGGCATCAGAGAGTCTTTGGCCCCAACTGAAGACTCTCTAGCCATGCTCTTATTTTGTAAGAACACCATAAATATACAGGAATTCCAATTATAACTTAATCATGAAGAAAAATCGCTAGCTAGCAAGTCCTTGGACCGGAAAACGCATCAACAAAACTTATATGGTTTGATATGGAAAAAAAAAGGTTCAAGAGAGGGCGTGACAAGCATGGATATATAAATCCGATTTGAAGAGGCTTGTGGGGGTGATGACACTAATGCTTATACTTACAAGTTGCAATGGAAGCTGATGATCCTCTCTCTCTCCCACTTCACATACATGATGATATGAAATACCGAGAATAAGATCTAGAATGCTTGGAAAACTCTGCTAAATTTTTGTAACTTGTTAACGATTAATCACTGCACAACTTGCAAATTAATTTTTCTTCTTGGATTTCTAAGTGCATCAATTTTTTTTTTTTTAATTCTAGATTTTTTTTTTTTTTTTACATATCCATAGGAATGGGAGATTCGAACTAGTAACCCCCACTTCATTAGGCGTGGTCCATAGACGATTGAACTACACCTTGAAAACTTTTTAATTCTTGACTTGTAGTAATTTAAAAAGCATTGATCAGGCTTCTATTTATATCCATAATTATTATACATACCGCTATATCTTAAAGAGAAATGATTGGTTAGTGACGTACAAACATGCTTAATTGTAACCATTATTTCAACTAGCTGGTTGGCATCAGGGTATGTTGTTCTCAAGTCTAGTTGTCTTGTATGAGATATTCCAGGTCTATCCAAAAAAATAAATAAATAAATAAAGTTCCCATAAACTACTACATACCAAATTGACAATATACCTTACCTCTTTTGACTACCAAAACATTGTCAATATCCCCAAGACTAACAAAAAGATAAAAATGCTTCTATATATTTCTCAATAAGAAAAAAAATACCCATATAAATTTGAAATAATAATAATAATTTTTTTTTTTTTAAAGAAAAAAATTTTATTTAAATAAAATAAATATAAATAGAAAAAATTTTAATCTTATAAAAAAATTGATTTTTTTTTTCTTATAAAAAAGTGCCACTCCTTCGATTTTTTTAATTTTTAATTTTATTATTATTATTATTATTTAGAATTTGAAGTATTTTTTGTTCTTATTTTACTAAGTGTGTATATATATATATATATATATATAGTTTCATCATTGGGAAGATATTAACAATATTTTGATAGTTTAAGAGATATTATTACAATTAAAAGTTTGAGTAGTATATTGTCAATTAGAAGATAGTTTAAAGAGGTACGTGAACTTTTCAAAAAAGAAATGAAAATCTCTAAGACATGAGAAGAGAAGAGAAGAGGAAGTTGGATTTATATTGTAATTTGTATATATATTGGTAAGAAAGTGATGATTTATGGTGGAATACATCACCAATCCACTGAGGAAGCATTAATTAGACAAATTAAACAAATGGAGATTACTCTCCCGGCGTATTGATAAAATAGTCACATGATGGAGCAAGAAGGGGGGTAGGGCTCCTCGCAGGTAATTAGGTGGTAAGGCACACCACCCCCATAACATGGATACGTCCACACAACTTCAGGTTTTTTGTCGTCTTTCTTATCTTCTTTCTTGTCATCCTCCACGCTTACGATTTCTGCATGCCCGACTTTCTTCCGGATAATCGTTGCAAGTTTGACGGTGTCGATACCTTCCCCTTTCACCTCTATTTGGTCCTTGTCCTTCCCTTTCAAAGATGCTGCTTCCACCCCTTTTACGCTAACTGCAATCCTCAAGGCTTTGGTGCGGGCGTCATGTCCAGCCATCATACAGCAAAATGACACCGGCCCATCCATGGGCACCACCCTGAGCACCACAACTTTCTACAAAAAAGAAAAAAAAAAAAAGAAAAGAGAAGAATATCAATATATATTATAATTAGAAAAAGAAAGAAAAAAAAAAGGCTTTTTCTTTAAATATATTATGTAAAACAAAGCCAAGCCATTTCTATACCTTCGTCATGGTGTTGGTTTGTGGGATATTGTGAGGAAGAGTCTCTCTCTCTGTGTTTGGGGGCCGGAGGAGAATTGTTGTAATAGAGTGTCATTTGGGATACACTCGTATTTAAAGGCCTTGGAGGCGCGACTTCAAACAGTTGCTCTCGCTCGGGGAGTTTCCCAAGTCAACACAAGTCATATCAAAGCTTGAATTGCTTTTTCATTTGTAATTGTGTCTACGTACTAACCTCCCTTCATCTACACCATAGATATGATGAGATTCTAGCTCCTTTTGCCACGTGGGTGGATGTGATATGATATAAAGCTTTGAATTTTTTTATATTGGAAAGTTAAAAAAAAAACATTTATAGCTATTTATTTATTTATCTGAATAATAATAAAAAATAAATAATATAATATAAAAAATAAGAATGTTTTAATGTTATTTTTTTTATTTTTTTATTTTTTGTGAAAAAGTTTACAAAAAGGGGGAAAGGGTTTGCTAATTAAACAGACTGATTTTGCGTTGTTTAGTAATCATTATAAGTGACCAAATTAAATATACATGAGATCAATGATGGGGAAATCAATTTAATTAAGCACATGCATTCAAAGGGAAGTGGGAATTAATGTAACTACTCCTATTAATTTGTTACTGTGATGATTGATGAGTAGGGATACTGTCAGTTTGTATTTGTATCTCGAAGCATAGGTATATATATATTAACTATATATAACATAACTCATTTAATTAAATTGATCAAATATTTAAATTTTAATTCAAAAATTTTATATTGGGTTCATGCAATTTAACTTACAGGTCGTACAAAATATAATCAGCTCTAAGTGTGAGTGCGATTGAAATGGATCAGATCATAGATTCATTTTTATGATTTAGATTTTGTCTTGTAGTTTTTATAAATGTATGGTTAACATTGTTAAATATATTGTATAAAGCGGAAGAATAAGAGAGAGAAGAGAGAGCAGAAGCGTAAACACACAATGGACTACATTGTATTGTGTTGTGATATTGATATTGAATACAATAGACTCCTTATATAGGAAGGAGAGAGGAGCCTTGACTCCCAATCTTACCAATGTGGGACAAGCCCCACATATACATTAACATCCCCCCTCAAACTCAATGTGTCTAAACATTGAGGTTGGAAAACAAAAGTAAAGGGTAATAAAAAAAAAAAAAAAAAAACACATTTAAAAAAATACATGATTTTTTTTTTTTTTTGAAGTCCGCCGGAAAAGTTGCCGGAGGTGGCCGGAATTGGGCGGCCGGTGGCGGTGGAAGGCGGCTGGCAGCGGCAGTGGTGGTTGGAGATGGCTGCTGGACCCAAACCATTGGGCTTGAAACTTGTATTGAAAGCCTTATTATAGGCTAATTGGGCCGGTTAAATGGGCCAAAATTTGGCCATAACCCATGGACCATTGAATATGGTTCACCCAACAATGAAATATGAATTGGGTTAAGGATCCGAACCGAAATAAGACCTTATTTGACGGATAGGATTGCCAGATTGGTGGATCTGGGTCCAACCCACTAGACCAGCTCAATGATTTTGGATCCTTAAACCGATTTGAATGGGCCGGTTTAAATGGGCCTAAAAGACCGAAACCCTTGGACCAATTGAAGGTCTGACCCACTTGAGAAGATCCGGTTCTAACCCGTTGGATCGGGCCGAAAATATTGGATCCGGATCTTTTTTTTTGAAGAAGAAGAAGCTTGACACGTGGCAGAGCTAGGGCTGACGTGGCGGCTCTCTGAGAGACACGTGGCAGCAGGATAGTGATGAGGAGCGCCTGGCGCGTGTAGAGCACGCGCCAAAATATGCTGGCTGCAAGGGCGCGTGCATCTCACGCGCCAGTAAGCGCGTGGACAGGGAAGAACGCCTGGCGCGTGTGGTGCACGCGCAAAGCCTGTGGCTGCAAGAAGCGCGTGCAATTCACGCGCCAGTAAGCGCGTGGACAGGGAAGGTTCCAGAGCGCGTGGGAGCGCGTGGGTGGTGTAGCCGGAGAGTGACGGCGCGTGGGAAGACCTCCCGGCGCGTGGAAGCGCGTGGATCACCATGGAGGCGCGTGGGAGCGCGTGAAGCGCGTTGGCAAACGGACAGATCCTTCTGGGGGCGCGTGTAGGCGCGTGGAAGCTTGGACGGCGGTGATCTTTTCGGATCTGGACTCGGAGCGTCTGATCTGTCGTTTGGTGAGGAGCGTAGTGCTCGTGCAACGCCGGAATAGGCTGAGATTGCACAGATCCACCGATCCGGGGCCAAGACACCACTTTTGGTGGTTCTTTTGGCCGAGAGGGGTGTCGGTGCGATAGGCTCGGGCAGAAGTTGCCGGAGGAACTGACGGCGCGGTCGGCCGGAGATGGGCGGCCGCCGGAGGGAGCGCCGGAAAAGGAGCGGGAATACCGCTTGGTGCGCCGACGACTAGAAGGTCGCCAGTAGGAGCACCGAAAAACGTCATTGACGTTTATTAGCCGCGAAGGTGGGCTCGATACCATGTTAAATATATTGTATAAAGCGGAAGAATAAGAGAGAGAGAGCAGAGCGTAAACACACAATGGACTACATTGTATTGTGTTGTGATATTGATATTGAATACAATAGACTATATAGGAAGGAGAGAGGCGTGACTTTCTTACCGATAATGGGAATGACCCCATATACATTAACAAACATATACGCTATTAAATAAATATGTGAAATTAATAAGAAGCATAAGATAGATTTGTTTATAAAATTATTGTGCAAATTCATTTATAAAATATAAATGGCATGATCGATGAATAATAAATAGCGGTAATATATATACATAAATTGGTACTGTTGTGGGTAGGGCATGATGCATCATATATATCCAGGCAGCACGTACGCATGCACCATCGCAGATGTTCATCAGTTCATCGCTCTCCATTAGTACTTTTCTATGAAATAAAAGCCACTTTCTTCTAACCAATATTATTTAAAAAAAAAAAAAAAGATAAGTCACAACGCATGACTATGAAGCTACTTTTCTCTAAGACCGATTGACAATTATTATTATTATTATTATGTGATGGACTGACCAATTAGAACTAAAAACACAAGCGGAACAAAAAAATTAAAAAAAAAGAACTAAGAACACAAAAGACGATACAGGTGGGGTAGTTGTATATATCATCAATTTATTCGTAATTGAAAATATATATTATTTTTTTGATATGTCCACACAAGGAAAGAAAAAAGGAGGGTTCGAACTTGTGACATTCACTTCATTAGACGTAATTCACAATCGATTGAATTATTCCTTGAAAATATATAAAGATAGATACAATTCTAATTTAATGGCCAAGATTAATATTAATGGTTGATGTTAACGGCATGGTCGTCTGCTTCCTATAGCTAGAACTGATCCTCATATTAATTTGGTTGTGGGGACTGTTAACTGCGGTTAGTCCGCTGACTCGTGGGTCAACCAGGCTTAGTCAAGTCACTTACCTACCCAACCCAGGACCCCGACTTAATCAAACCAAGATTTTCATAAAACGACTCCTGCCCGGCCGCCGTGCTACCCGTAAACCGGCCTATTCTTCCACTGTTCACACACAAAATTATATTATAATTTATATCATCATAATCATCATCATCATAGAATATATGGGTGATGGGTCAAATTGAAAATGGAAAACCGTACATTCTTTCACTGACCCGGTTGGCCACACGACAGTGACGACAAGACTTAAAGCTTGAGTTGGGCAAAATTCCCCAGTCACCACGGCGACGGCCAACGGCCAACCTATTCTGGGGGGCAAGTACTTGTTCCTTTTTTCCGATATCTCCCTTTATTCATGAATCATCAGAAAAGTCCAATATTATATTATGCTTTTTTATATTTTGATGTTATATTAATATTTGTGCAACTCATTACACTTTTTTAAAGAAAGACATTGAAATTTCAATAATAATTTATGATCATTTGCTTGATATTTTTGTCATTGAATCTTACTAACTAATTACCTCCCCATGCATGTACATTGTTATCTTTTTCTTTTTCCTTTTTTTTAGTATTAATATTGTTCATGCTTTAGCAAAAGGGATAAATAATTAAAAAATGAATAAAGCATTTTATTTTAATTATGAGGATCAAAATATTCTCACTTTTTATAGTTTTTCATTTACTTTTTATTACTATTAAAATAAAATAAAAATTCACTATTTTTTTTACTTTTTAATTTTTTTAATTGTTTATACTATTCATTATTCTCATTTTTTTTTTCACAAAAAAAAAAAAAAAAAAAACGCGAACAATGCTAGGAGAAGAGGGTGGGGGTTAACAAACAAACCCCTAGAATTTTTTTTTTTAAATTTTATATATATATATATATATATTCAAACGTTTATCGTGTTAAACCAATTATGTGAACAAAAGTTGTCCATGTGTCAGTCTAGCGAATAAAACAAAAATGCCTTGATTTGATTGATTTAATTTTATGAACTGATTGGTGCTATGCCATGGATTTGTGTTAGTTACTACTGTTATATCTATCAAGTGAGCTACAATTACAATTAAATATAATTATTTAATAATAATATATATAAATTATTATATGTATTGTAACACTAATTTATAATAAGTCATAAATTTATGTTTAAAAATATTCTTAAACCTAATTTTTAGACAAAACAGTTATTATATAGGGGTGGACAAATTAGCCGATTGCCGATTAACCGATATTAACCGAACCGATAAAACCATAACCGATAGTTATCGGTCGATAATTGGTTAAAAAATTTATATCGATAAACTTATCGATCGGTCAAGAATTTATTATCGATTAACCGATAAATATTTTTAATTTTTAATTTTTAATTTTTTTATAATTTTATATTTTTTACTTTTTTGATTTTTTTTTTATAATATAAAAAAGATGTAGTGGATCAATATAAAAAAAAAAAATCAATAAGCTAATTTAGCCATATATATTTAGGCCCCCAAAAGGGCCAAAACAACTAATTTTTAATAAGTTATTTTAGGCTTTAACCCAACAAAAAGTATTTGAGCTCTCAAAACAACTAATTTTTGGCTCAATTAACAACCAATAAAAATTGAAGAAAAACCGATGTTTAACTGACATCGATATGACCGATTAATCACAACTTATTTGATCATCGAAGAATCGGATTAAGAATCGATAGTTTATCGGTCACAAGAATTCCAGAATCTCTATTAACCGGACCGATATGACCAATACCCAGCCCTATTATTATATATGATCATCAAATGTTCAGTGCAAGTATTGATTAATCAAAACACGTACTCATTTACCAAAATGTCTTAATTATACTCATTCTAACACGATTTAAGGTTTTAATCTTGTTTTAAGCATAAACTAATCATTAATACATTAACCAAACTTCAAAGCTCCAACCTTTCTCATCAAACATCAAATCCAAAAACGAATCTACCATATATAATACATCTCTAAAACACATGGATCTACATTTAATCTCTTTAAATATATAGTAGATAAACATCATGAAAAAAAAAAGAAAAAAGATATTACTTGCTTAGCAAAAGCTATAACCTAGCTACCAGCTCAATAATCATCATCTAACCTATAATACTCATCCTATAACTATATATTAAACAACAAACTACGAAAATACAACTAACATAGTAGCCTGCAGACATCATAAAAACATGCTCATGACAATATATAATGAACACGAAATTAGAGCAAAAGGTTACCTCTCTTGAAGGTAAATTTCAAGAATTCACCTCTTCTTTCTCTCTAGGGTTCTTTGGACCGAAAGGCAATGAAAATGAGTGAAATGGGGTGTAATTATGAATTTATAGAGAGCATTATTGTCAAAAAATTAAATTTAACATTGAGTAGTAGCGCAGAGAGTTTGTTTGTTAAGTGGTGTATTAATTTTGTGAGTTTTGTTAAAATTTTTTAAAAAAACTAACAGAGTAGTAAAGAGTTCAATGTGAATGTTGTAACAAATCTTCATTTGAGGTTTTGTTTAATATATAAGCCCCGCGAATACTTGTAACTCAAATTTTTTTTGGGTTGGCTTGTTGGCCTCTCTAAACATAATAAGTGAAAATAAAGGGAAAAATATTGTATTAAAATAGACTTCTTGCTTGATTGATTTACAAATAGTAAAAGGCCAACAAGGGTATTATATACTATTACATATGCGTGTAAGAAAAGCAAGGAAGTAAATACAGGACAATAATTGACAAAATATCTTAAGATTTGCTGTATGAGAATAATTTCCTTACGGACATGTGAGTGTGGCGCAAGGCATGGGTGAGTGTACTGCAAGGAGGTTGACTAGTCAAATATTGCTTTCCTTTATGAGATGAGTCTTGCGAGGCAATAACTTTTGAGGATGCTGCATGATCTAATGAGGTGGCATGAGTGGATTTATCATCATAATTAGCAACGGGTCTTGTTATGTTAACAATAAGATGGAGTTGTCCCCAAGAGGTAGTTCAATCGGCTGGGACCACACTTAATAAAGTGAAGGTCACTAGTTCGAATCCCCCCTCCTCCCTCTTGTATGGACATGTCAAAAAAAAAAAAAATAAGATGGAGTTTAGTGAGTAGCACTTGTGTTTTCCTAGGGCATGCGTGGTCCCTCTCATGTGGGTTTAATTCTATCAATTTTATATCAACAAATATAATTAATGTTTGGTACCCTACAAAAATTGTCCAGCCCACAAACTTATACCTCAGAATTCCCTCCCTCTTCCTCTTCTCAGTTGACACTAGTTGGTCTCCTCTTCTAGAATTGATCAACTCACAGACACTTTGAGCCCAACCACTCGTTTTGCTCAACCCACGTGAGCATCATCTTCCTTGTCGACCCATCCTGCATGTGCCTAGGGTTGCTTGTGTATATTTATGTTCCACGCATGCACCTGTTGCCGGCTTGTAAGTTGTAAGTTGTAACTATTTCAACCAGTTCAAGTTTGCTTTTTATATATGTGAGAACCAACCTGCAGCAAAATATGAATATTTGAAAATCCTTTAGACGTGAGAAACAGAATTATATATATATTGTAAGAAAGTGGTGATTTATGCTCGAATATTAAGTCGCCCACCGGCCACCACTACTGAAGAAGCATTAGACACTGGGCGGCTCTTCCACTACGCGACTTAGGCAGTCCCCCATAAGTCAGGCTGTTAAAAAAATATAAGGCCTAATTAATTATGAGGGTTAAATGCAATTTTAGTATATGTGATTTTTTTTTTTTTTTTTACATGTCCACACAAAAGAGGGGAATGAGGATTTGAACTAGTGACCTTTACTTAATTAGGCGTGGTCCCAACCGATTGAATTACCTCTTGAGAACAATATATGTGGTTATTAGGTTCAAAATCAAACAAACCCTTTGGTTTCAAAAAGTGGCACTTGTGAATATTGAAAAGACACACTTAGCATTTTCGTCTATGATCCATTCAAAAATTTAAGGAAACTACGCTTAAAATGGTGACTCATGTCTCGAATGCCACATATTAATGTCTAATCAACAGATTGATTGACGTGTCATTATATCATAGGTGCTACCTATGCTTTGGATGCCACATATGCTTAATAATAATAATAATAATAATAATAATAATGAAAAAAATCATGTACCAAGATTGCATTTAACCCTAATTAAAATCTGCAACAATTTTGAAAAAATAAATAATGTGCATTATCTCTTCTTTTAGAGACTCCTTTTAATTTTTATAAATAAATAAAAAATCAATCGTTATAGGCCCAGGAACACAACCATTAATTGTCTATCCTATTTGGGTCCTGGGAGACTCTAATTATCACAGAAAATCAACCATAAAGGCAACAATTGTTGCAGATTTTGCAACAATTTTGCAACCAAAAAAAAAAAAGAAGTCCATTATCTCACCTTACTCTACAACTCCCACTTAAAAATAAAAATAATAATAAAAAACAAACCGTCAGAGGCCAGAAATACAAAAACATAAAAAACACACACACAGACTACACAGTCAACTCTTATTCTCTGAACAATCGATCCCAAAAAATTACCAAAATCACTTTCTGAAATGGTAAGAGACCCCAAGGGGTCAGGAGCTAGTGCCCTTGACCCCGGCCAGAAAGGTGTTACCTCCGGCCTCTCAGCCTCCCCTTGAGCAATCTCTCACACCTATGACTCTAACCACCGTGGCTGTGGTGAGAGTTTAACTATGGCTCTTCTTTTTTTCTTTTTCTTTTTTTGAAGGGAAACTTCACTTAACCCACTGAACTTTCGTACTTTTTGTAAACATCTCCCAATGATTAAAAACTCTCATTTACCTCCAAACTTTGATTCTTTCTGATTTGAATCCAGTATAAATTAGACATAAATTTTTAAAAAGACCAAAATATCCCTGATTTTTATTTTTAAAAAAATAAAAAAAAATATCTGGAAGTTGGAATTTTATACAAAAGTCACCGTTTAAAATTCACTATTTAAAATTTTAACTTCCAAAATGTTTTTTTTTTTTTTAAAAAAAAAATGAAAATAGGGGTATTTTGATCTTTTAAAAATTTCTACTAATTATGATGGATCAAATAGCGATAAAGTTTAAAAGTTTAGAGATAGTGAGAGTTTTAAACTTTAGAATATTACTGAAAACGCAAAGTTCAAAAAGATTAAGTGAAATTACCTTTTTTTTTTGTTTTTTAAGTAGCGACGATGGTTGTTACCTTTCTTTAAATTGTTTCAAATGTTTTGTGTTCAAACCCCAAAATGCAAGAGTTTAGACAAAAATGTGTGGCTGTACGTGGTACGTACAGCTACACTTTTTCCTTGTGTTTTATGTCATCAGGAACATGTGGCTGTGGAACAACCACATTTTCCCTTCTTTTTTCTTCTTTTTCTTCTCTTATATCATGTTATCATTTTTGTCAACAAAATATAAGTTCTTCAAAACAACAAAAATTAATTAAATCAACTGTTTTGTACCTCCCAATGTCGGTAAACTATCTGGATCATGAAATAATCTATAGCATTGCTTAGGTAAAAGGGCCTTATTAAAACACATAAGGTCCTTGAAGCCCATTCCCCCCCAAGACTTAGAAATTCTCATTTTCTTCCAGTTCATCCGGTGAATTCAGGACTCATTTTTTTTGTGGCCCTACCAAAACTTTTACATCAGAGCATTTATTTCTAAGCTTAATCCTTTAGGGAGCTTGAAAATACTCATGCTATATGTGAGTATAGCTTGAACAACAGCTTTCAATAATACCTCCTTCCCAATTTGAGAAAGAAAATTCAGCTTCCAATCTTGCATTCTCTTCCATACTCGATCCTTTATACTTTTAAAAGCCTGAGACCTTGATTTACCAACCAAAGCTGGCAACCCAAGATACTTGTCATATCTACTTGTTTCTAGGATCCCCATTAGAACCAACATAGTTTGTTTAACTTCAGGCGAAGTATTACGACTGAAAAAGATATATGTCTTATCCTTGTTCAATTGTTGCCCCAATGCATTCTCATAGGTTTGCAATAAATCTGACATCTTCCACCCATGGTGAGGGTTAGCCTTACAAAACAAAATGTTGTCATCTGCAAAGAAAAGATGATTGATCCGGAGGCCTTTCTTTGAAGTAGGAACACCTGTAAGTGTACCTCTGGACTCTGCTCTTGTCAATATGAAACTTAAGGCTTCTACACATAAAAGGAATAAATAAAGAGAAATGAGGTCACCTTGCCGTATTCCTCTCGATGGAACAATTCTACCCATGGGAGTACCATTCACAATAACTGAATAAGTTGTTGAGCTAACACACATCAAAATAAGGTGAATCCATTTGGCATCAAAGCCCATCCTTCTCATCACTGCTTCAAGAAATCCCTACTCCACCCTATCATAAGCCTTCGACATATCAAGCTTAACTGTCATATACCATCTTTGCCCCACATCCGTGCCTGCATAGTGTGCAGTGTCTCATAGGCTGTCAGGATATTATCTGAAATCAATCTGCCTTGAATAAAAGCATTTTGATTTTTCGAGATAATATGAGGTAGAATTACTTTAAGTTTACTAACTAACACCTTAGACAATAATTTATATAATACATTACATAAGCTAATAGGCCTAAAATCCGTTACACAAACAGGAATTTTCAACTTTAGGATAAGAGCTATATAGAATTAATATAAGGAATCAAATTACCAGTATTTAAAGATTCAATCACAGCTCTACTAACCACTGGACCCACAGTACCCCAATGTGTTTGGAAAAAATTTACAGAAAAACCATTTGGCCCAAGTACTTTAAGTGGAGACATTTGATTAAGTGATGTTGAGACCTCTTCAATCGTGAAAGGCTGCACAAGGGATGCATTTATTGCTGGTGTAACGCAACTCTTCAAGCTCCTCAAGCAATTTTCCAGATCTAACATTGACTCGATGGAGAACAAATGACTATAGTACCGAATGAAGGCTTGGCCGATAGAATTTTGCTCATCACACACCCAACCCTCAACATCTAAAATCTTATACGAGTGGCTGGATTTTCTCTTCTGATTTGCACTTTCATGAAAAAACTTGGTATTATGATCTCCTTCTTTCAACTAGTGCTCCTTCGCTCTCTGTCTCCACTTTAGCTCCTCTTGTTCCAACAAGGAATTTATTCAAGCTTCAAAGTATGAATACAGTAAGTTTCCAATGGACCTTCACGCCCTTGGAGTGTAACCAATAGAGCTTCTTTTTGTTTGATTATGGCTCCCACCTGATTGCCATGATTATGCTGCCAAGCCAATAATCCCTTCTCACTTTCATTTCATCATATCTCGTAGACCCATAGAAGAACCCACCCTTCTATCTTTTACACGCCATATCTGCTTTACTATCTTGTGACAATTGGGTTCCAATCCCCAACTTGCCTCATACCGAAAACCTCGCCTCCTTCTCACACCTTCTTTTCTTTGCACCCTTAATAGAATTGGGTTATGATCTGAATTAATAGTTGCTTCCATAATAGCTTCAGCTCCAAGAAATAATTCACACCATTCTTGCTTAGCAACAATTCTATCCAATCTTTCTTGTGTAAAATCAATTCCCTCCCGACCATTAGTCCAAGTATATTTTGGACCCCTATAACCGATATCATGCAAAACACAAGTTTCCAAAGCATTTTGAAAATCATTCATCAATCCCCTAGCACGTCCACGTCCTCCACACTTCTCAGAATTACTCAAGATCTCATTAAAGTCCCCTGCACAGACCCAAGGACTTGGTTCGAAGGTTCTCAGATATTTCAATAAACTCCATGCCTCCTTTCTTTTATGAGGTTCTAGTTGCCCATAAAAACCCATAAATTTTCACGGGATTATTGAAGAAGGGGATATAACTGTCACATTTACATGTCTACTATAATTCTGAATATCTACAGTAACTTCATCGTTCCATAGAAGAGCAAGGCCTCCACTTCTACCCAAACTCTCCACCACAAACAAGTTTTTGAAACCTGTTTTAATCCTTACTAGTTACTAGTTCCATTCTTTTCTTATGTAGTTTAGTTTCTATTAGAAAAACCAAACTGGGCTTCTTAGTATTCTCCAAACGGCGAAGGTCTTTGATTGTCTGGAGGTTCCAAGCCCCCGGCAATTCCAGCTTAAAATTCATCTTGGTTGGCAGGGTTGAAGAGGCGGTGCGCGTGCTGATCAAATATCACCATCTGTAGAACGGCTGCTTGGCCATGATGAGAAGAGGAAGCAAGCTAATTATCTGGGTGATAGCTCGGCAAATGATGTGGGTCAAGCTACAAAACAATTGGGGATAATTAAGTTCGAAAAAAAAAAAAATCACCCCCTTGTCTTTGGGTTCCTTCACTGCTTGGAATTGAAGGGCCCTAGAGACTCGCCCTGCGTAGCCTTAGCTACATGTCCATAATTTTGTAAAACCGTGGGACCCCCCACATGGGTTGGTATTTCCTAAGGCCTAGACAAATCGCCTTTAGAAACCAAGTTGGTAGAGGACACATATTCATCTGAAATAACTTCATAATAATTCCCTCTACCCACGGAACACGTAGAGCCCCCTCCACTTCCTATATTACATGTCCTAGATGGACACCCAACCGGTTAGCAAGCAGTACACCACTATCACCCCCTTGCAGTTGAGAAATCTCGTTAACCGTATCACCCATAATTGCCCCACGTTCCACAACTGTGGAAAACTGAATCTTCTCCTTCCCCTGATCTGCCAAGACTGCCCTCTCATCGGACTCAACCTGCATTTTGTCGTTAACCACCACCGGATTTCTATCTTTTTGCTGGCCACTAGTTGACCAATGAGGATTTGACATTCTCATTGGTGAACTTGATGGAGACCCATTGTCCCATCTTTGGGTTCCAAGCCACTGCCGCCCTGAATCCTTGAAAAACGCTAAACAGATAAATATCACAGTTTATGCGGAATTAACGGATATTTAAATCTAAGCAAGCAATCACCAAAATATGAACAATCAAACACAAAGGATTTTGGTGACGAAGAGGAAACCTTTAGAAGCAGTTTAAAAGTAAAACCTCTCATAGACGTAACCAAAGCAGAAATCACTATCAAAAGATTATCGGAGATTACAGACACTAGGAACACTTACAACCCTTTGCAAGACCTTGGCTCACGTAAGATCGACAAGCCTTCAACTCGTCTCCTTGCTCATAATCTTCTTCAACGTGATTCTCCTTTACCGGAACCTTCGATAGACTTCTCAATTTACGCTCATAAACAAACTAACAAAGATCCTCTAAGAGAACGACAAGGCTTACAATAATTCTTTCTTTAAGTACCTCTCACGAACTCTCTGGGTGAAAATCACACCTCTAACATTCTATAGAGGTGTATTTATAATAGCCCCACAAAACCTAAACCTAGGACACGATTACAATCCAAATAAAAGCGCTACGGTGTAGGTAGCATTGGACGGAACATGGGCCGTCCGGACGACTCTTTAAAACACGTGAAAAGGCTTCATTAAAGCTTGGCCGTCCGGACGGTCATGATGGGAGTCTGACGGCTAGGGCTCCATCGCTTTCTTTCATCGCGTTCTCCTGAGCAGGACTCGACGGAGCTCCGGGATTTAATCTTTGGAGTCCTTAATTGCATCACGTCCGAACGGCTATGAATCCCGTCCGAACGCTTGGCTCTTTTCTTTTCATTTTGCTCACGAACATTAGCCAATACTTCAAACTAACAATCCTTCTGCCGTGCAGATGGTGTAACTCTAAGCCATAGACCAAATTGCGGTTTCGCCTCTTTAATGCCACTACACCCTACCACTCCATGGCGAAACTTTTCACATAGAAAACAAAAATGAGGAAGCCTTTCATATTGAAAAGGTACCCACACCGTGTTCCCTAAGAGAGTAATATGTCTACCTCGAGATATAGGCTTAGTCAGATCTATCTTCACCCTCACACGCAAATACTTTCTCACCAATTCCTTCGTCATCAGTTTCAACTTCTTCTACCATCCCCATTGTAGAACCAATTTGAAAACCCACCGCTTGACCCATACATGCTAATGGAAGGTTGAACATCTGCACCCAAAATGCCGCCTTTTCAAACGGGATCTCCGGAGGAGGCGTTATTCCATCAAACTCTTCCAAAGAAAACAAACTACCTTCAAACACCCACAGTTAGCCCTCCAACACCCAACTCTTATCCCATGAATGCTCAAAATCGATCAAAAACAAATTCTCCCCTTTCACTTTAACGACGACCGTGGGTCTCCATATTCACACCATATTAGATCTTATAGTATCCTTACCAATAATCCTATCAGCAATTAGTTTCCCCACCAAACAAGAATTTCCTCTTATCGCAACCTCTTCAACTGCTTGTTGTTAGACTATTACCTCCACACTTTCGCCCTCCGAAAGGTTGAAATCTTGCCACATATTGGTCAAATCATCAGCCATCTTACTCTCTTCCAGTTCACGCACTACAAGAAAAAGAGTCATCAGCGTCGACAAAAACTCGACGCTAATAGGCAAAAAATGGACGCTAATAGTATTTGCGTCGACATCTGGACGCTAATATAGTCGATGCTAAAAGTCCGACACTGATGGTATTATCAGCGTCGACAACAGGTGGACGCTACTAGTCGACTTTCAGCGTCGACTTTGTCGACGCTAAAAGCCTGTATGTGTTGTCGCTGATATGTCAATGGACAAAGCCCAAAGTCGACGCTGATGGTCAACTATTAGCGTTGACTACTTGTGGACGCTGATAGTTGAACTATTAGCGTCGACATCTAGTCGACGCTGATATTATTAAAAAAATTTTAAAAATTAGTATCGTCCGACTATTTGTGAATGACGATAGGAACTATTAGCGTCGACATATAATCGACGATATTATTAAAAATTTTATTAGTATCAGCGTCGACTCAATGTATGATAGGTTTTTTGGTTTTGGTTTTTGGTTTTAAAGGATTTTTTTCTGTCCTGGAATTGAAGCTCCATCTGGTCATTTGAAACACAAACTAAAATTATGTATTTGAATAAACAAAAAGCAACAAATCATGAATTGAATGAATTACATATACAACTAAATAACGTACAATAATTTCCCTAATTAATAGAATAATGGACTAATTAGATGCTTTACAAATTATCCACCTATGCTTTACAAGAATTTCCCTAATTAACAGAATAATGGACTAATTAAATGCTTTACAAATTTCCCTAATTACAGAAGGTTTGACAAGTGCCAAACTTTGACAAGGCCCAAGTCCTATCAAAATTGTGCATGCTTTAAGTGCTATCCGTTCAGATGATAAATATTTGGAAGAAAAAGGGATACAAAAGAAGTATACAAACATCAATACCTTATCAACAATATGCAAATTAATAATGAAAGTGAATTCGAAGTAAAGTTTAATCATTCAAACAATTGAATCATAATTAACATAAGAGTGGAAGAACAACATACTGGGGCTGACTCATCCAAAGATGCCCCAACTGACTTCCTCTCATCAGCCTGCAGAATATAAACACCCAATTTCTTGGTTAAATTCTTGTTACACAAATTACAACACCAGTGAACTAGCACAAGCAACAACCAATGACAACTTCACTAGATGGAAAAAATATCCCACATGAGACAACTGCTCAAGAGCGCCACCCCCAAAAGACAACATTCAACAAAAAAATTCATAAAAGATTCAAATGAAGATGGAAAAACAATTGTGATTATCCATGCACCTACTCTAGGACTGTCCACATCTAGACAACCAAAAAAATCTCTACACTAATGCTGCTAAAGTTAGAAGGCAAACAAGGGGGAAAAAAAGTCAGTAGTATTGTTTCAAGTCACTTATGGTAATATTTCATAAGCAAATTTAAATTTTGTTTTTGAGTAATTATGGAATACAGTTTGGTCTCATTTTGCTTTTACCTCTTGGTTGCCCAGTTGGTTTCTTATGCACATATATTAGACCTATTGCATTTAGATTACAATCAAAGTGCCTAACTCACAAAAATGATTAAGAATTAAATGTGTCAAACCATTCACTAAGGAAAGAAGTTATGGCCCATCCATCTACTCAATCATATAAACTATAACGAGAAAATAGAAAAAGAAAAAAAATACCACCATGGCACATCTAATGAACACGAGTACACTTTTGAAATATTCCAGAAATATTCAACTGTTTTTCAAATACTTTCCGAAAATATTCCAGCATACACTTTTCGAAATATTACACAAACATTCCGTAAATATAACCAACATATCCAGTCATAACCAATTCCAATAAATGATTATATGCATAAAGAAACATCCTAATTTGTAGATATGTGCAATCATATTCACACCAATGGCATCCAAGAAGTGATACAGGTTGATAAATGAAAGAAGTCATTGCCCCAATGTCTCGCTCAATCATATCAAGTATAACAGAACAAAAAATGTATCACAGAGAAAAATCAGATGTTTACCTCGATTGCACATTGCCTGACACTTGCCACCTCAAATTCCACAAAGCCAAACCAAAATCCTGTGGTATTGAAACATTGAAAATAAACATTAGTGGAGGAAACGTAGCAATGAACAATGATATTAAGTTGACATATGACATACTTTTGGCTTCTAACTTGAATACCACCACTCTTAATGGGTCCAAATTTCTTGAACTCATTCTCAAGTAGGCGTGAGTAGCATTCAGGGAGGCCTTCTCAACATTTTTTCAAATTGAACACTTCTCAACTTTCTATCGCATCAAAACATTTTCAAATCAAGACACCAAAAACACTTTTCAAAACATTTAACAAACATACCCCTAGTTTTTCTATAAGTAGTTAAGAGAACTCTTTCTTGGACATGTTCATCGCTAACCTTGCATACTAGCAATCTCAAATGTCAACACATGCAATTGCCTTGTAAGCTTTATGTAAGTTGAAGTAATAATATGCACAAAAAGATGTATAATGATGGATAAGGCAGTAAATTAAATAATTTTAGGACAGATTAGATTGTCAATGGCTGAAAATTGAGATTAGATTGTCAGGAGCTGAAAATTGACTTACAATTCAATTTCAATGTCACAATCACTTTCAGATAGTTCCAAAGAATCGCCTAAGGATCTTGATCATATAAAACTTTAAAAATATCACAAGAAGTTCACGCCAAAATACTAATTCAGTAAAATGAGTGCAAAATATGTGCTGAAATTGAATAATAAGGAAAACCGTAAAGGCAAACCCTCATATGGTAGAAGTCGATCACTAGGTTCGACATTAGCGACTTTATATATTTTAGAAGCCAGTTGAAGAAATTTGAAAACTGAAAGAAAACACATCAGAAATCTAAAACAAGAAATATACAAATCCAAGAGGATTGTCCTCTCATTTATTTTGCCCAGTTTCCACAATTATCTTCCTAACATCCAACAATTAATATACACCTTTTTGGTCAAACAAGTTAAATTATTTTAATTTCATAAGGAGCAATTCTTGCTTCTTAAGATGTCCATTCAATGCAATCTTCTTGGTGAAAGGAATATATAACATACGCTTATAAAATATATACAAGGAAGAAGCAAATCTGAGAACAACTTTCAGGATTTCAAAATAGAATATGGCATGAACATCCAGAGAGAAAGCAAGAGAGGTTATTACAAAAATTGTCTTGAGGCTTCATTGACATGTTGGTAATATAATTCTATGGATATATGATAAGGGAGAGTGGAAGGGGAAGAAGACCCCACCACTGGCTAAAATCAACTGTCCTCCTACCCCTCAAAGCAGAACCATTTTAACAACCAAAGAAGATAAACCAACTTCACATACCTCCAAAAGCCAAACTAATTGGATCATTATGCCCTCCACCAAAACTTTCTAATGCACTAGCAAAAGCAATGTCCCCATCATATCCCTCACCAAGTCCTTCACTGTGAGAGGAAAAACATATGCAATTAGAACCCACACAAACCAAAAGTCCATAGGATAACAAAATACTGGTTTGATGCAATAAAAACACGAGGAATTGTCATTAGAAACTGCTTGAAAAATGTTATTTTCATGGTGGCAAATGAAATCAATGTAGAGATTCTAGTTTACTCTGTCAACATTGTAAGTCAAAATGCTAGCAATAGCTAGATGATACATACACTCTGAGAACTTTCTATAATGCATAGATCTTGAATTAAAGTATTGATGAATAATATAGAAACACTTTCATAAGTGTATACATACGTATATTTCCGACATCCTTTGTAGAACTTTAAACTTCTCTCCCTTAATGATTCAGCACTTTCCTCCAAGCTTTGTATCTGTTTAACAAGAAGACACCAATAAGCCACAACACTTCACGAGGACATTTAATTTATCATGTTGGCTCTTCAAAGACCATTAGCGATTTGCTTAGAACGTGGAACAATACAAACAGAAAGATGGCACAAAGGTTATCGTAGTCTTATTTTAGTTTCACAAACAATCAAGAGTGTTTCCTCACCTAGCTCAACTCAACTAAGCGTTAAAATTAACTACATAGGTCAGCAACAATAGTTCGTCCAAGTTATCAATAAACAAAACTTCACAAGGAGATTAACCAACTCAAAGTCTAATTGCATAGTATTTGAAGCTTCGAAATAAGGAAGTAGGATTCATACGGTGGG
Source organism: Carpinus viminea (assembly GCA_013348765.1). Classification (NCBI taxonomy): domain Eukaryota; kingdom Viridiplantae; phylum Streptophyta; class Magnoliopsida; order Fagales; family Betulaceae; genus Carpinus; species Carpinus viminea. The sequence continues at coordinate 39,553,037 of CP054673.1, read as the reverse complement.
CTCTTAAAATGCTTCAAAGAAGTAACATTATTCGCCTAAACATGTTAGCATTATATATTTTATTAATAACAAGAAAAACCATAAAATTCTGGAAATGAAAATCTGATTTCCATAAAATGTCCAACCGGTTAGCAATTATGGACGGTGACAATCAAGAAAACTACAAACTCTACAACCATAGCTCTCCTATTACTCATATCTGCTTAATTAATGAAACTTTCTTACAACTTTCAAACTTCAAACCATTGGTATGCAGCAAACCTCCAATTAAGTGAAAATTCACGAAGTTTCATTTCTCTTCCTAATTATTGTTCACAGCAACCAAACAGAGCTTGGAAAGTTCTCTTTTCTAATGCACAAATTTAAGATAATCAACCACAGCATGCATAGCGAGAGAGTGAGAGACAGAAATAGAGAGGACACTGCTTGCGAAACATAGGAGAGTCATCGAGCTTTGTACATCAACAATTCATACATCAACACCACCACCATTCGCAAGCGAGGCTATTATGATGAAATCCAATGATGCCATACGATTAGTAAGTTTATCTGAAACCAATTAAAATAGGCATTCCTAATAATTTTTTGTATCTTGACAAAGATAGAAAGCAAATAATCAAGAAAATACGAAAAAAAAACTAACCTCAAAAGGAGCAAACCTGATCTGTCCATCCAGGTTAAAGATTGAAAAACACATCTCCAACAATAGATACTCTTGTAATCACCAACATTTGCTATCATTCCCTCCAACTATTGTTATCCTGCATATACTTAAAAAGAAAATTTAAAAATATATTATTACTCCCTTGCATTGTTTACTCAAAGTTCTTTAAACTTGATAAACATGTCAAGGGAGATTTACTAACTCAAAAGTTCTTAAACCGAAAATGTTGCGAATATAAACCAAATATAATGTACCAACAAATACAAATTACTAAACATAAAGTATCAACAAGTACTTAAATACACAGTACCAAACTTAAATACATAACCAAAATACATATTATCATCACAAGAAAATCCTAATTAGATAACTACTCAGAAGCTCCATCAATTGTTGGCTCCACTTGAATCACCGCTATTGAAGCAACCTTCAGACCTAAGAAAAAATTTCATATAATAATTAATAAACTTTCTAACTATTACTTAATATGTGCGTATTTGTAAATTAATACATAAGTAAAGTTTCACTAACCCTCCAAGACGTGATAGTAGCAAATCAACAGTTGCTTGCAATCTCTGTGTTTGAGCGACATTTTCTTGAAGAGCTTCCTTTGTTTGTTGATGTTCAAGCTTAGGAGAAGTTCATTTTCAATTTCTTCACTCTTCGCTTGCACTCATCATGAATGCTATTTTGGGCCAACAACAGTCTTTATTTGAAGTCGCCGTAGGTATAAGACCGCACCCCATTCCTCTAACGTGGCGGATCGTGGTCCCCAAGAACTTGTGTGACTACTTCTTCAATGCGGGCTTCCACACTTCTTCCCTCCACAGTGTCTTCTTCTGTGGTCACATTGCTTGTTTTTTCTTTCATTTCTTCCTGTGGAAATCATAGTTAGCATTAGTTTAATACATAATTTATGCAAGTACATTTATTATTCAAAGTTGTTCACTAATAAAATTAATGATCGGAGAGTAAACATTTACTTACAAATAGAGCTCTACATGTGGGGGTCACAAACTCTCCATCCTTTTTTTTATGGGTGTACTCGTATAGGTCAAGACGGTTGGGCTTCACTCTCGTTTCTTGTTCCTACACACAATACATATACTCAAACTTTACACTAAATAATGTTAATTAGAATAAATTATGGTACGAAACATTTACCCGTTTATAAATGAAATTGACAAAGGAACGAGTGCCAGAGGTATGATTTGTTTGCAAGCAGCTTCTATTTCTTTTATTCTGTACCGACTTGGTCTATGAAATTTGAAAAACAAAAATACGCATCAATAAATAAATAAATACAATTATTCATATAATCTATATAATAATATATGTTTACCTTCCACGATTCCTTATCAAATGAGTCACAGATTTGTTTCCATTGATCAATTTGATACCCTTTTGGCACTGTTTTCCTCGCAACATCCTTAGCCTTAGCAATGGCCTCAGCGTCGTTGGCATCAATGCCGACAAAATGCTGCTTGTAATCCTTTCTATGCAAATTCGAACGAATTCTAGCATATGCACGACCCATTTTATTCTCAATGGCTGATGTGTGCTCATACATGTCCATGCGCAGATCAAAGTACGACTGATACATAATAAAAAAGAAACCAATGGTAAAAAATGTCATATTATTTATTCAAGAAATAAGCATATTCGTAAATATTGATAATCATACCCGAATATGGCATAATAACCGGGCCTTTTCCTCAGCTGGGACCGAACTCCATTCATCGTGATGGAGTTCACACATGTTGCGGACAATTTCCCCAACCTTGCTTGCAAACCATGAGGCATTATCGCCTACAGGTGCCCGGTGATTATGTGGGATGTTCAAATTGATGGGGCCATTCTTATCTACATAAATACTCAAATTCTTGCATTTCGCCTTACCCCTTCCCTTTTTGATTGTCGTATTAGTCGTTACACAACACATGGTAACGTAATAAATTATATTTAGAAAATATATTGTCAAATGTCTATAACAATCCAAAATAATACAAAAACAAAAATACCAATTAATAAAACATTTACTAAACATATAATTCATATGCACTTACAAGACGCAGAGGGGCGGTTCTAGACCCTTGTGTTCCGCCATCGAGTAAATTGGTCCCAAACCTCATGAAGGATGCCTCTCACGACATCCTCATATCTCAGATTACCAAACCCAGAATCGGGAGTCAAAGTCGAGCAGAGTCGGAGTCGAGTTGAAGCCGAGTCAAGTCAAGTCTCGAGCCGAGTCGAGTCGAGAGTCTCATGCTCAATAAGGCCTCGGCCTTGATCTTGGCCTCAACCACGCCCTACTCGAACTGGTTTGCGCTGGTCGCCATTATTTTGATCAACTCGCTAACAATTCAAAATCAAGAAATTATATTAGTCAAATTATAGTCATATAGCATGTTCAATATTTTAAACAAAAATATAATAATCATGCTACTAGTTCTTTACAAGAAATATTTTGTCAAATATAGTAGTGTGTCAAAATGCAAGAAAAACCAAAAAAAAAAAACACAATATATGTAAGTTAAGGAGATAGAGAGACATAGATAATTATATAACTAAGATTGAACAAAATGTGAGCTTACGCTCAACAAAATGTATCATCATGATTCATATTTAGAATCAGATCATTGTTACTTGAAGATGAGTGTTCGTGTTCAGTCCTCTTCGTGTTTAGAATCTATATCATTGTCGCTAGATAAATCCTCTTCCTCTTCCTCGTCAAGTTTGTTTCATGGTCCTCATCTAGCAAGTTATCATTGGCAAATATACTTGCATCAAGTTGAACATATAATTCATCAATTGGTATTGTCGCATCATTTCTAAGTAATTGAGTGGATGCTTCAACATTTACTTCATCAACATGGAACCATATTAACCCCAACACATTCACCTTCGGTATACGCCATCGCTGCATCCTTCGTCATCATCTGAATTATCTCCATTGTACATCGCTTGGGATATCATAAATGTCTCTATTAATCCACTTCGCACCACTTTCCAACTACCACCTAATTTACGATCTTCCAAGTAAAACACTAAGCTTGACATGCTAAGATGAAGGGTGGACTCGCACCATTTATTTAGAAGTATTCACAAAGGTGAAACCTTGTTCCATTCATAATCCAGCACTCCCGGTCCCACCAATCGCAATCAAACAAGTACACGCGATTTTGGCCAGGATAATGTAACTCTAAAATATTTTTAACTCGCCATAATACTCACATCGAGTTGCGCCATCACCAAACAAAATGCCAATCGCTTTGGGTAGTACGTGTTTCGCATTCTTTGTGGTACCTAACCCCATTGACAATGCAACCTCTATACGATCTAATGTGACGATGAGGGCCACATGCAAGATCATATAACCCGCTTGATTCATTATCACTACGCTTACTATTGTATAAACATTTATGGAACCAACGTTCAAAATTAGCCTCATGTTTTTTTCAATGTCAAAGCCTCCTTCTCTTCGATCATCTTGTAGTGTTCAGCATTAAAATAAACACATTCGTAAATGATCGCTAATGCTAGAATTCTAACATGTCATAACATGTAAAACACAAAGACGCTTTCTTAAAACTTACTCCAAATATGGGGCCGTTTACTTGCTTTGGAAAGCACATACCATCGCGCCCTATCAAAATCATTAGCGCCCAAAGGTTACTAATTTGGCTGCTCCTAACGGCCGAACTCTCGTGAGAACACATCCAAGCGCTGGCCTGCTTCCACGATATCAACATCAACATTTCTCTTCACGGTTCAATCTTGTCTCAATCCTCAAGATACCGGAACAAAAGGTCAAGCTCTCTTCGCCTAGGTAACACTCGGCAATACACCCTTCGGGCGCTTTGTTACGCTGGCCCACTTCTTATATCTTCCGAAGTTCCCTTTCAATGGATACATCCAACGGGTTTGTACAGACCGCCAAGCTCAACCTCCCGAGGTAAATGAAGTGCCGATGAATCATAACATCAAAAAAGTCATGGAAATATCTTTCCATTTTGCATAAAATTATTATAATGTCATCTTGCATTTGTTTCAAGATATCAACCTTCAATGTCCGTGCACATAATCGGATAAAAAATTACTGAACTCGGTCAATGTCGATCGATTTCGGCGAGATAAATTTCTAATTGCAACAGAAGCAAGCCAGAAGAAGACATGGCAATCGTGGCTTTTCATTCTCGAAATTTTACCGGAACCTTGTTTACACATCGACCAATGTTAGATGCATACCCGTCTGGAAATTTAACACATTTCAACCATTCACATAAACCTTTCTTCTCATCTCTTGTTAAGGTGTACTTCGTAAGTGGCATCCTATAATTTTCACCATTTTGCTGCACATGTAGTTCTTTACGATACCCATCAATGTAAATCGCGTGCCTTGACTGTGTCCTTGGTCTTCCCTCAATATTCATCAATGTACCTAATATCTTTCACATATATTCTTCTCAATATGCATTACATCTAAATTATGACGTAATTTTAAGCTTGACCAATAAGGCAACTCAAAAAAAATACTTCTCTTCTTCCAATTCAACACAACATCTTTGTTCTTTTTCTTTGTCCCACCGGTTTGTCCAAATTGTAAACCTTCAGCATCCCTTAGTTGTTGCAACAATCGACTAGTAGACAATTCTTGAGGTCTCGATCTATGCTCATCTCTGCATCATCAAACAAATCTCCTCTTTGTGCCATGGATGCTTTGTGAAGCCATCGGCATGACACATGAAGCACACCTTACGACCATACTTCAAATACCTGAACGATGTATCCTTATTATAGATTGGACATGCAAGATTTCCATTTGTAGCCCACCCAGATAATTTGCCATAAGCAGGAAAATCATTTATAGTCCACAATAATGTCGCATGCAATTGGAATGTCTCTTTCTTTGATGCATCGTACACGCCAGATACCTTCATTCCACAAATCTTTCAAGTCATCAACTAACGTCATAAATACACATCAATATTCTTTCCGGTCAAGGCCCAGGGATAATTAGGGATAACATTAAATTTTGACTCTTCATACACATCCACGGAGGGAGATTGTACACCGTTAACATTACTGCCCATATGCTATAGGTTGTACTCATATTACCATATGGGTTAAAACCATCACTTGCTAAACCAAGCCGCACATTACGGGAATCACTAGCAAACCACTCATATCTTCTATCAAACTCTTTCCACGTAATAGAATCAGCTGGATGTCTAAGAGTATTGCCATCATCTTCTCGACCTTCTTTGTGCCATCGCATTTCATTGGCCATTTCTTTTGTCATAAACAACCGTAACCTTGATTTTATTGGGAAATTAACACCTTTTGAGGAATTTTACTTTTTTGCCTTTACGATCAACCAATCTTGAAGTGTTACACTTTGGGCATGCCACCTTATCTGCATGTTCCTTCCAAAAAAGCACACACCCATTCTTGCAAGCATGTATTTTATCATAACCAAAACCCAAGTGTCGCCTAAACTGTATTGCTTCTCTATACTAACATGGCAATGTCTTTCCGTCTGGAGGGCCGCCTTTATCAAATCAATCATCATATCGAATGCCTTATTACTCATATTGCGTAATCCACTTTATATGAAGCATCTTTAGTACAAAAGCAATTTGAGTAAATTTTTGCAACTGGATAAAGTTCCGTAAACCATCTTCCCGAATTGGTAAAACGAGCTTGTTTGTTCATGATCATCCGTGTGGGACCTCGTGAAGTAGATGATTCTCCAATGTTATCATCAACAAATGTCCCCATACATACATCATCAAATAATTCGTTAATCGCATTAACCTCTTCCATCCTTTCACTTGCTTGTGTGCATGTTCAGTAGAAGTGCTTATAAAAATCTTCTTCCCATGAAATATCCATCGAGTGTATGCCGGAGTAAATCCATTCATATACAAGTGACCCTTCACCTCGCTAATATGACAATAATATCGATTTGCACAATTACGACATGGACACTTTGTCATATCATGTGCATCCACCGATTTAATTGCAAATCTCATGAATTCTTCCACACCGCTTGAAATCGCCGTAACATCGATTGCTTTCCGCATCCAACTTCTATCCATATTGATATCCCTATAAGAGGTAATTCATTATGTACAAGTAAGCACAATTACCCAAGTTGGTCACATATCAAGGTGAAAGATCCAAATTAACATCTTAGATTTATGACCAATGACATGCCTTCTACTTCATTTATGACCAAAGCATCTTGTTACTACTTTTACATGAGTAAGAACAAGTGCACTTGCTACCATATTTAAATTTTAGTTTCAAGTTCTTTAATCTCATTTTATTCCAAGAAATAGAAGTTAGAATAAAGAGTATAACATATAGTGATGATCGTTATATATAAAATGTTGACCCTTATGTTCTCCCTTTCTTTTAAGATTTGAATTAATTTTGAGACATGAAACTCAAGCAATTGATGAGGTATTGCAGTTATTTAATTTACATTAGAGGAAAAGGAGACTAAAAGATCTGAAAAATATGGCTTATGCATTATCTTAGTCATTTTATTTTTTATAAGTATCTTAGTCAACTAAAATTGTTTCCAAGGAAAAGGAGCATGAAAGATCTTAAGCATAATGAAGGTCACCCACATTTCTCTTTATAAGTATTCATTGTAACCATGATGTAGCTTCATAATGGTAGTCTACCTTAGGCTGATAGTGTTGTCTAGGTCTAGGTACAAAAAAAGAAGATTGAGAGAACGGGGGAAGGCTATAGGTTGGTTGTCCTCATATTTGTTAACTGGTTAGCCAGCCCTTAATGCTACTCTATTTAATGCCTTCCAGCCATGTGGTTCTTCCATTAGAGACAATGGATACTTATCTTCAGTGTTTTGGGGGCCTATTTCTCTCACATTCACTTTATTTTAATCAGTCAACACATGCACCTCATGTAACTATATTACTAAAAGCACTTCAGCTGTTTTTTGGTCCCCTTCTCTAATAATGATCTCAAATTGATCTTTATTTTTATTTTGCTGTTTTTCCTCAAGTTTATATAGTCTATTTAGGGCTCAACCATACTCTCACTTCAAAATATCATCACCAGCTGCCATTTAAGCTTTATAATATAAGGGTTATTGTTAAATAAACAAATATAATTAGTGGGTGGCAAAAGAATTAGAAGCAAATGTAAGAGAAGGGCAATGAATGTGTCAACTACCCAAATCCACCTTTCTTTATTTGAAAACTCTAGTGTACTTTCTTTATTTGAAAACTCTAGGCTTATGACCAACAAGCAGTGATGAAGCAAGAAAAAATATTTGCAAAGTATCACAAACGCTCTTTGTTACTATGTTAATCAAGCAAGGGATGCTCAAAGGTTAAGTCTTGACTCTTCAGATGAAGTTATTAAAAGATTTGGTGACGGTGAGAAGGAAGTCGTGTATTCAATGTTAATGACAAGAATCAGATGACATGATTCTTATAGAAACAAACCGGAAAGAAGTATCCGAAAGGCATGTGAATCTCTTTGCAAAGACGATGATTGAAAAATATACAGTTGTTTTCCGCTTATGAAGGAAGTGGTATTCATTTGAATCCTCAATTGGAAGCACCAAGCTAGGCGTTGAAGTATGTTCGTTTCTATTTCAATTATCGCATACACTTTAAGGTCGAAAACTCTAATTTCTAGAGAAATTGAGAAAATTGATGTTAGAGTCAAGGTAAACTTTAAGGTATAAAATTACATTCTTATTGTTTTGAATTTGTGCTCATATGAATCTTTGCACTTTTGTTCTACTTTGTTGATGTTTGACTATGGTTTTTAGTTGGGGGTCTAGGGGTCTATTACTAGTCTATGTTTGACTATGTTTGACTATGTTTGACTATGGTTTGTGCTCATATGAATCTTTGTTGATATTTATTTTAGTTTTATTTTTATTTTTATAAGTAATTCAATCTTCTTAGAACTAAAATGGGTGCAACCCAAGTACATAGGGACCATAAAAGAGAGACACCCAACTATGTAGCAAAAGAAGAACACAAATTCAAAAATTCTTTTTCGTAGAGGGAGAAATAGAAGGAAGTGGTCGTGTCATGTTTGATTGAGCTTCAAACCGCAAATGGTACATCTGAAGTGCTTGTGAACATTCATTTATTCCACTTTGTCAGTTGCTACTCATCTTTTCCAACCAACATTATATATATATACACACACGAGCATGAATGAGCCAGCTTCAACACCACCTATACTCTTAATTATAGACAAACATGCAGACCTCAACATGAAAGGATGAACCTGGTATGATTATTTGTACGCATTTGTTTAACTCACTCTTAACTTCCCTAGACATTGCAAAGAACACATAATGAAAACTGCTGTAATGTATAAGGAACAAGAAAGGAGTTTGGGAATGTCCTACTTAGTTAACAAAAGTTGAGTTTGGAATCGAGAAGCATGGATATGATGAGACTATTGATATGGGAAATAATATTCATATATATTGGGTAAGTATCATTATTTATATTCATGATGCTTTCATCCTTCCCAAAGAGGGTAGTGAATGGAAAATGAACTCATGGTTGGCACTGACATTTTCTAGATCACCAAAATGTGCTTATGATAGTTTAATTTTCCAAATTGATAAGTCTTTAATGATGGTTATGGTGTTATATTCATGTATTGAAATGGTACATAGAATTTCCACATATGTTCCCAAAGTCACCTATTCAGCAAACTTTTGTCACTTTACCTTTGATTACCAGTTTAGTTGTTGGAAATGCAGAAAGTCATAGAATTTTTTGACTTAAGTAAAAATGAGCATTGTGTATGAGTTCTGCACCCAATTGATGTCATACTTTAAGATTTGTTTTTGCAGTATCATTGATTCATATAATTTTGATATTGTATGTCATATCATGCTTCAAAGATATATTGGAAGTTTGAAAGCATAAAAACTATGTAGAAAAATATCAAGAGATGTTTGACTTTCGTTACTTATGAAAAGAGAATTTTTATTTAGAGTAGAACCTAACTATAAAATAGAACAAGAAGGATATCTCGAGCCCTTGGGCATTGGCTCAGTTGTAAATTGGTGGTGGGCACAGTGGATGGGGAGGTCTGTAAATACATCTTATTGATACAAAAAGGAAAAGGAAAGAAGAAAAAAGGGTCAAATGAAGAGGAGATAGAAATTGAGATGTTTTGTTGCTTACAATTTTGTGGTCCTGAATCAGACGTGGCTTCTTTTCTATCTTTAATTTTGAAAAATTCTGTTATAGGTCATTTCAAGAGAAAGCACCCACTGAACTGCTCAGCTTTAACATCTAGCAATCCAAGAACTCCTCATCATCCGATCCATCACGACATGATTACTATTCTGCATGAATCGAGGGAGCACACATTGAGGAAGTCTATGGAATAGGAAGAAGAAATTGATCCATTAGAAGTGTGTCTTCCATACCACCAAAAGAAAAGTGCTCTGAGGAGCTACAAGTAAGTTCCTTGCTTTCTTATTTTATTTTATTGGTGTGAAAAGATCACTTGTGTTTGAATGTGAGGTTTCTTGTCACTTAAATTCTTATAATTTGACAAAGAAAGGATTAAGTGGATGATTCAGAAGCACAGGACTATTAACCTTGAAATTGTTACCTTAATCTCTTCCTAGTCAAATCATAAGCTTGAGGTAATTCATTTTGTTTTTTAAATAATAATAATAAGGTTTTGTCCACTATATGAATTTTGGGCTTTCTGGTTTTATAGAGACAATTTTTTTCTTTCTATTCTTATTTTTACCAGCGTACTTTATTTATTCATGTATCTTTTTTTGTTTGGGGTTTGGTGGGTGGCATATAATTAGAATGCAAAGAATGTGAATAACTCCTTATACTTCACTTTTTACATTATCATGTTCTTTTTAAAGTGCTATCATAAATATCAATACAAAACTATCACATGCTCGGCATGTTCATCTATGTTGAATTTTAAGACAAATTTGTCTGCCAGATGGAATTATAAAGTTTAAGGATTATGTCAATTGAAAGAGATATAGGCTCCATTTGTTAAACTTTTCTTCTTGTCTCTTTTGTTTTATATTCTCAATAGAAAAACATTAACAAACAATTCAAAACACAAAGCACTCAAAACTATTTTCACTTTTATGTCATATTATAACACTTTTTCAAACATAAAACAAAAAACACCCCTAAAACCATTAACAAACAGAGTCATAGGTTTTTGAGGGTTACAAGGGTTAGGTAAAAGCAACATATATTTGTGGTGGAAACAACATTAACTGATTACAAAGCTGTTGTACCCTCTCTGAAATTAGGGCCTGTTTGTTCCAGTACCAGTTAATATAACCTAGGCTTCTCACTTATCACAATATAGAATGTGTGCAATTTTAGGCTATAGATTGTAGGGATACGCCCTCCTGTTGTAGAATTTTGTGGTGTCTTTCTCATTTTTCCAATGTTGTTAATTTGGATAAAGGAATGGCTTGTTGGGATGTGTTTGGTAAATTTGGATTAGAAGATAATTTTGTGTGCATTATATATGCTTGCTCGGGGCTTAAGCGAAATTAAAGTCGTAGAGATTGCATGGAGAATTGGCGAAACTAAAGTTGAGAGAATCTATGTTATTGATTCGCTTCATACTTCAATAAAATTCTGCTCTATGAATTACTAATAATTTTGGATTAGAAGATAATTAATTTACATCTATGCTAGTGCTTTCAAATATGGCACATTTTATTTTCTTTTGATGTCTTTAGCCTTTCTATTATGTTATGAAGAACTAATTTTTCTTTTCCTTTACAAGAACTAATTTTTCTACATTCTTCCTGCATCATAAGTCTACTTAAGAATCATTGAATATTAGGTTATGAAGGAATTGTATAAGGCCATAAGCATAGGTAACAACTGAAAAAATCACAACCATAACTCACAAAACACGAGCTGTACCAAATCCAAAGGGCCCTACCGACCTTAAAAATAATATAATAGTAGTTTAAGTGAATTGCATATATATAAGTAACTATATTCTCATGAAGGTGATAGAGTTGCTCAAGAAAACCAGCTTTTATTTTCCTCTCTAAACATGAAAATAAAAGATGGCAAGATGATAAGATGAGAAGACACAATAAGAAGTAAAGAATTTCTCAACTAAACAATAACAATCTACATAAAGCAAACAATAGAAAAATACATATAAACAGTAATGAAATACTATATCTTCAAAGATAAAACATTGTGAGTAGAAAAGCGTTAGACAACTCAACAAGATGTACATTGGAATCCATAGAAAAAATCCGCCAAATATAATTTTGGCTAAGTACCTTAACTTTCTCATAACAGCAAAGATCTTAATGTTTTATAAAGGCAATGCTAGTGAACGCCAATGATCCGCCAAAGAGATCATAATTAGCGATTGACCACAGAAAGTAGTAATACCAAGCTAGTTTCAAAGCAACACAGGAGAAAATCTAAAGAATTGCAATTAATAATTTCTTGGTTAAATTCATTATGTCTTATATGCTAGATATTTTGCTAAGTTTTTTAGATATATATATGTTTTGGTTTGAAAGTTTTGATTTAACATATTTCTCAAGGACCACATTTTCAGATTTAACCACAAACTATTGGATGAACTTGCATGCAAGCTTGGTGAAAATAATATACCTGCAATTTAAAATTCAATTATAAACTAAACCATGCCTAGGATTCTTTCTTTTGTTCCAAAATTTGATGAACTTCTGGGTTTTACAGTACTCCTCAAGTTGATGAACTTCCTAATAGAAATTCTGAAAATAAGGGCACAAAATCCCGGTGTCTGCATACATTTCTCCAACACTTTAAGCTTCAAATGTAAAAGAGGTTTTGTATAGAAAGTTCTATCACTCCCTCCAAGAAAAACAGAGTAACATAAACAAGGACAATAAACCAGAGGAGCCAAAAGCTGTTGTTGGTTGTGTTCAATTGTTGGGTTTTCATTCAGGACCAAGGAGAGAGAATTCATATATATATATAATAAAAAGGGGTAGTAATCAGGGTGGATTTTATTTTTTCTGTAAAAGAGTCATGATGTAAGAAATGGGAGTAATGACAAAGAAGGGAAAATGACATTATCATTTTTATAATGCCACTGTCCCACTCCAGTGTCTCTTACCATGCTCTTTTCTTCCTTTTCCTAAATTTCGTTTATGAAAATTTTTTAAAGATGTGATCTTTTTTTGTATTATTATATTGCAATTTCTAAATTTTGTAATTGATGAATTGCACCCTCCCAGCCAAAATTTGGCCTGGATACTGAAAGGGTTCCCTATCCAAAGGCCATCATATTGAAAGGGGGTATTTCATATGCTTCTACCAGATTAATTAAGAAAATTATTGAATCCAACAATAACATGATTCAAAGTACATTCACTGTATCTATTCAGCCTCCTTCTACAAAGAAAAAAATAACCCCAAACCTCAAATTGATTACCAATTAACAAGCTAAAACCCTAACCCCGAGCATGAAAAATAAATAAATAAATAGATGTACATACGTGATGGTTGATGAGGAGGCCAACTGGTGGAGCGAGGATCGCCGATGGAGAAACAAAGGAGGATTTTAGCTCGGGGATCGTAGCTGAGAGAGAGACGGAATGGAGAGAGATTGAGTCTGAGAGAGGGGTGAGAGGGAGAAAGCTAGGGATTGAGAGAGAGTCTGAGATAGAGGCCGAGAGGGAGAAAGGGCGATAGGGTTTCGGAGAGTGAGAATCTGAGAGATGACGGGGAGTGAGAATCGATGAGGAGACAGAGCGAGGCGGTTAGGTTTTTGAGTTTTGGGAGGAATTCAGGGCGCTGGGAATAATCTGTAAACGCTGGGGGTAAAATTTATGCTTCACTATTAGCGTCCACATGTAGTGGACGCTGATAGTCTTAACATTTTTTAATTTTTTTAATTATTTTCAATCACTAGTAGCGTCCACTATTATGGACGCTGATAGTCTTAATTTTTAAAAAAAAAAAAAAAATTTCTTTGAATGACTATTAGCGTCCACTTGTAGTGGACGCTAATACTCATATAAGTCGACCCTAATAATTTTCCCTCGTTCGAAGTAGTTCCCGCCAGTGTATTTGCGTCGGCTTATTAGCGTCGACTTTATAGTCGACGCTAATACTCATCTTTTAGTGCTACTATTAGCGTCGACCTCAAAGTCGACGCAAATACTCATACATTAGCGTCCACTTGCAAGGGTTAAACGATATCCTAATGTCGGGTCGACTCTCAAGTCGATTGACGATAATAGTGTCGATGCTGATGACAGTTTCTCTTGTAGTGACGGTACTACAGATAAAACCCAAACCTTCTCCCACAATCTCCAAAGACTTGAAAAACTTTTCACTTCTCCTCTAGGAAGTCTAGACAAACGGTTTCATCATTTTGAGTTACTTGTTAATATATTACACAATTGTTACTTTATATAATTAGTCGATATATAGTTACTAATCATTAATGAAATTTGTCTTTGCTTGTGTAAGTTGATATATATATATATATAAACAAATGTCTTATTTAACAATTATCACCTCATGGCCCAAATATATATATATAGAGAGAGAGAGAGCCGGCCCGATTAGACAAGTAATGAAAATGTATGCACTGAAATGACTCTCCGTATGATGGAGGCAAGCAGGGTAGATGCCCTAGAAAATATTTGAGAAACTCTTCTTAACCAAAAACAGATCGTATGACAATCTTATTTATAAACAAATTACATATATAATATATGCATGAGTTATGAAACTTTTCAGTGAACAAGACAAATTAGACAAATTAAAAAATGGAAATTACTCTCCCGGCTTATTGATAAAGTAGTCACAAGATGGAGCAAGAAAGGTAGCCGTAGGGCTCACCACCCCCATAATATTGATAAGGCAACACAACTCCAGGTTTTTTCTCTTCTTTCTTGTCTTCCGGGCGCCACGCTTACGATTTCTGCATGCCCGATTTTCTTCCGGATAATCGTTGCAAGTTTGACGGTGTCAATACCTTCCCCTTTCACCTCTATTTGGTCCTTGTCCTGCCCTTTCAAAGATGCTGCTTCCACCCCTGGAAGGCTAACTGCAATCCTCAAGGCTTTGGTGCGGGCGTCAACATGTCGAGCCATGATACAGAAATATGACTTCTGCCCATTCATAACCACCCTGAGGCTGAGCACCACAACTTGCTGCAAAAAAGGGTAGGGCTCCCGATAGATTGGGTAGGAAGGCACAGCACCCCCATAATGATACCGCGGCAGCCACAACACCAACGCTTACAGTGTTGTATGGGCCACTTATTGGGCCGATGATTACCATTATGAACCGAAAGTTTCTGAGCTTAATTGGGGGAGAGAATGGTGAAAATGACTGGAGTCTGGAGATCAGAATTGTTGTTATGGCTGCTCGTGTGGGATACGTCTCCAATTTAAAGGCGTAGCTTGGAGTTCCCTTTTTCTTTTGAAAGAAGTTGCTGGCCATGGGAGTTTCCTAGATCGAACACGTACAAATTAAACGCGTCGTGGAGACGAAAGATAGCCCTAGTCTAGATAAGGTAGAGAGAAGCTTCGATTCTCTTTTAACTTTTTTAATTTTTTAATTATTTTTATAAAGTTAACAAACTCTCAATTTAATATATTTAATTTTCAAATTATTGTAATATTACTCGTACGTCCATTATGTTTTTTCATTAAATCATAACAAATGAGTATCAAAATTATTAAATTACCTCTATTTAAAAAAAAAAATTACAAATATTCAAGCATTGGTAAAATTTTACGAAATTGATAAAAATACTCATGCTTATGCAGCTTGGAAGGCTACGATCCTTTGCAGAGATCTGGCTCTTCGCAATGCCTAGAATTCAATTTATGTTGTGATGAGTATAAAAATTATATATGTTAACTCAAATTTTATCAATTTAATTAAATAAGTTAGACCTTTCAACTCTAATTCATTAATTTTGAGTGAAATTTAATTGTATATTATGTAAAAAATTGTTAATCTTAAATATTATACGTCATATTTAGGTTGTGTCAAAACATAAGCATTATAACATATAAGTCGATAATAATTCAATTCATTTTAATTAAATGTGTCATATAAATTGGACCTAAAGTAACTTATTTAGTGTTGTATTCGTAACAAATTCACAAATTAAAATAAAAAATTATTAGCCCCAGAGGAAATATAGTACTATTTGGAATTGAAATTATGTGTATATTTATGGAACCGCTTAAATAAATTTTACAATGGAAGCCAAGATTTGGGACCCATATTTATAAAGGCCCCACTGTCATGACTTACGATCTACGCCAATTTATGGAGGGCAGTAATGGTAATGGGTGTATAGAATATTAGAATGGATGCGTCAAATTGAAAATGGGAAACCGAACATTCTTTCACTAACCAGGTTGGCCACGCGGCTCATGACTAATGCTCATGGAAAGACAAAGGAAAACGCTGGGGCAGACCCCAGCGTTCGCCATGGCTCATGCTCAGGAAAAGGGAAATAGTTGAGTTAAAATTAAGGAAAAATCTAAATTAGTTAGTGGTCTACTTGATTTACAATTAGCTATACGTGATATTAAAATTTACTTAAAAGTTCCTGACATATACTAAAAATGTAATTTTTACAATCAAATTTCATTCACTAATTTAATAGAATTTAACAGATTCTATTAATGTGAAACTAATTTAAATAGGACAAGTATCACAATTTTATTAACTATAATGTTTCACGCTATCAAAATCTGTTTAGTTAGTGAATATAATTTGACCGTAGAGACTAAAACTTTAAATTACAATAATATCTCAAATGGATTCTAGTGATGGCTTGACCCAAATCTCACAAGTCTTGATTGGAACCCAACAATGTCTCGACTAGGTCCAGCGGTGTCCAAGTAAAGTCCCTGTAGTGGCCTGGTCTAGCCTAGTGGTGTCTTGATCGAGTCCTAGTAATGACCACATGAAATCTCAACAGATCCCAATGACATCTCGATTGGGTCTATTAATTTGAAAATGAGAAATTTACGCACAAAAAAAAATGGTTTACAATTTTTTTTTTTTAAATTATTATTTTTGAAAATTAAAGAAAACTTTTTAGCCAAACCAAAAATATTTTTCATTAACTTATTTTCCATCATCAAACACTCAAAAATATAAAAACTATTTTGCAAAACATTGGAAAATATAAAGTGAGAGAGATGGATGGAAAACCGAAAATACCAT
Organism: Carpinus viminea; assembly: GCA_013348765.1. Taxonomy (NCBI): domain Eukaryota; kingdom Viridiplantae; phylum Streptophyta; class Magnoliopsida; order Fagales; family Betulaceae; genus Carpinus; species Carpinus viminea. Next base: position 39,536,129 of record CP054673.1, on the reverse strand, counting down.
CGCAAGGCGGTTCCTTCCCGCCAAAAAGCGTGATGTGGCCTTTATACCGACTATCTTTTCGGGGGTATAGTTCACGGATTACAGCATCCGTGGGTGGCCACGTTTCGGCCGAGCCACCATATTTTGCCACGTTTACAGTGTCACAGTCCTCCCCTTCACAAACAAAAAGCTGTCCATTTTCTTTCCTCTTTTGCACGCACTTTTTTGCTTTGTTCTCCAAACGATGCGAAAGAGATAAAAGAGAAGCCCCATCTTCTCTGTCTGTACTTGTATTCCTCTCATGGAGGTTCCCACTGGGCTCTCCGCAAAGCTATGCAGCTTTCTCTCCTTCCTGCCCTTCTTCTTCTTGCTCTTCATCCTCGGCCTCCTTAAAGGTTTCATTCTCTATAACTTTTCTTTTTTATTTATTTATTCTTTTTTTTTTATGTATTTATGATTAATTGAAGCGGGTATTTGAATGCATCTGCAATTAGACATGCATGGGCTATAATGGGTGATGGGTTAATGGATTATATGCTATATATGTGTTTATTTCATATTTGATGAAATGCATAGTTGAATGGATTTGTGATCTTGTCCTTCTTAACAATTAATTCCTTTGGCAGCGGCACTTGTTGGACCGATAGTAGCAGGCATCATATTGATTGGAAACTCAGCAGTTATACTTGGGCTGTGGACTGCACATTTTGTATGGACTTACTACTGTGCGGTAAAGTATGTGTATGGTTGTTCAAATCCCAAGTTCATGTTTTGTTTTCATGCCATGTGCTTCTGATTGGTTAACTTTTGGGGCCTATAATTTCAGAACCAAGAAGCTCGGGCCAGTTCTGAAGGCTGTGGTGCTGGTTTCATTGCCAGTTCCTCTGGTCCTTTGGCCAGTCTTTGGAATTGTTGGAAGCCTTTTAGGGGGAGTAGGATATGGATTTTTTGTGCCTCTTCTTGCAACTTTTGAGGCTGTTGGAGAGAATGTCACGGACAAATTATACCACTGCTTTCTTGTAAGTTTCTGTGTCTGCCTTTTCCTCAGTTTTTTGTTTTTGGGGTCTAGCTTTTTTACTGAAATCCATGTGCATGTCTTACCTGAATACCTCAATGACAAAACCATTAGGCCCCAATTATATCTAACTTCTAGAATCCTTCATATGTACGTGTCACCGAGTCAATTACGAAGATCAGATCACTGGTTTAATCCATAATGCAGCATTGCAATCAGTAAATCCTGATCAATAAACCTACGCTAAATCCTCAAGGTAATCAGAAGTCTAATTATATCCCTCGATATTCTGCCAGATTGCCACTCTAGTCCTATTGGATAGGACACGTATACGTATACAGCCTATCTTCTATCTGAAAGTTCATTCTAATCATTATCTTAACCACAGTACTAAAAATTTTCAAGTCAGGTTTCCTTCCCCGGATTTACACTAGGTCTGGTACAGGAGGCTGTTCCCGAGCTAAGCTAACTTGTCCAGACGAATGTTTTTAATTCGGCACAATGTCCCAGAGAAGATTAATGCGAGAATAATCTCTTTGTCCAAAGGTAAGTCAAGCAATCTTTGAGTGTGTCGTAGAGTTCCTCCCATGGTGGGGATTTCCTCTGCTTGTCGCCCACCCTACCATGAACCCTGTGGCTCTTGTCTTGCAATCAGGGTATTGGCAACTCTTGGACCAAGCTCTAGCCTTGTGCTCTGTTGAAGTTAGAGTCTCCGATTTGTTGCAACAAACGTTGTTTTCACTAGGCGGATCAATAAACAGAACAGGTATAGCAACATTGGTTCGTTAACATTGACTCAATTACTAAAAGCATACTCAAAACTTGGACTTTACTTGGCCAGAATGTGATTTCCCATTTTCCCTCTAAATCTATCCTATTGCTCTGGCTCCTAAAAGTCCACATAACCTTATAACCTTTTCTCTAATATCACAACTATAACTCTCCTGCCCGTTAGGGTTAGATTCGTCATCTTAGTCTCTTAGAGGTGCATAGTATTACAAGGTTTACCATAGCAACTAACTAAATGCAAAAATAAATGCATGATAAGGAAATAAGATTAATTAAAAATCATCATTTAATGCAGAGACGCTTGTGCAACTGCATTAACATATATATACTTTTTAAATGTAAAGTTTCGTGCTGAACTCTATTCATCTCCTATATTCCCATCCCGCCCCTATGGCTTCATGCTTATAACCTGAAAAACAAAATAAAAAGGGTTAGCAGAAAGGTTCAATAAGAAAAATCTCCTACCTTGAAAACGGTTGGATTAAGTTCATTTTCTTTAAAACCACTTTTTCCTTAAAACCACATCAAAGCACATTTATTTATTCTAAACATGTATATATAGTTACTCATACAACATTCTCTTAGTATGGCCGATGTACACAATTACTCCCCACGTATTGGGATTGCATGTAATCCCAATAAGTGTGAGAATGAGGTTAATTGAAAATTTAATTTTTGATGAAAAATAACCCAATAGACATGAATAGTAGTAGGTTCTAGAATTTTGGTTCTAATTGGCTTAGTTTAGGTGGCCAATCCAAGGGTTGTGGTGATTTCACACTAAGAATCTTGGCCCTTGTTTAATAGGTGCAAGATATTTATTTTGAATTACATTTTTAATGCGGAGACCATATATGGCTGGCGACAAACTTTTGCCTTAGGTGATTGATTCCAACTTAATGCCTACCATTTATTTCACTATGGATGTAATCTTCACTAAGACTAGGTTCATAATTGAAATTTTATTCTTTCCATTTCTTCTTACCTTTTTGGTCATCAACTCGAATATTAAATTTTGAGAGCCCCTACAGTCCGGATGCCCTGCAAAACAGGCTGTTTACAGCATCCAATAGGAATGTGCCACACCAGCAAAATGCACAACATAAAATAGATAGGAAAATACCATAAAACAACTCAAATCTTTTAATATTAAAAAACAATATCCCCCACCCCCACTCACCCTCATCTCACGCTCTGTAGATTTTTTTCTTGCATCATCGACAGAAACAACCCAGAAAACCCAATTCTTGCATTTTGTTGTTGGATTGAACCAACCCAGAAAAACCCCACCCCCACTGGAACCCAACCAAATTCTTGCATTCATCTCCCTTTGCTTCCTCCCCATCATTGCTAGCGTCTACCTCTCCCACGTCCACCGGCAGCATCGACACTTCAGAACCCACACCCTCCACATCTCCTCTGTCTGATTCCATCTCCAAAACCCAATCAGCCATTCAATGTTGCCTCCTATGGCTCCTGCCAGATCAAGAGAATGAAGGAAGAGAGAGAGAGCTGGGAGAGGGACGAAGACAGTGAGGCGAGAGAGAGAGAGGCGGAGAAGCAGAAAATGACCCACATATGGCCACGGTGGCGCTGTCCGGCTAGTTCACGCCGGACCCAGGCTAGGTCACGGCCAGACCCAGTGGGTCTGGCCAGTCTCTTTCCTCTTTGTGCAATTTTTCGGGTGTATTTGTTTTAGAGTAGTTTTGTGCAATTGTTTTGCTTTATCTAAGGTGTCAACAAATCATTGGATGCTGTAAAACAGCCCTTTTACGCCTCATCCGGACCTAAGTTAAACTCTTAAATTTTATAGGAGGTGGTTTTTTAGGTGAATTTTGTAGGAGATGTTATGTATTGGCGGCTTGGGTAATTGGGGTTAGGATTATGCATTGAACTTTTTCCTTTTAGGAAATTAGGCAAAAGTTGATGCAATATAGAGTTTTGTTGATCCTATGCTAAAATTATTGTTGCTAATTATTTTATTAAACTAACCATGTCATTCAAGATAATACCTTAAAAAAATGACGCTCACTTGGCAGAATAATGTGACATGGGGATACTTCTCGCTCTTTGATAGGCCTTGATGTGGTAGGCTTAAGTTTTTTGATGTAACACAGACGGAGGGACCAACTGCATTTATAAGATGTTTGCAGGTACAATTTGTGATACTTTTGTAAACTGAGGTGGCTATTTGATACCAAGGCAAACCTCGTGTACTAAAAAAGTATTTAACCCTAAAATTAAATTATTTATTTTACACGTAATTGATGTTTTAATCTACTCACTAAGATAATTCCATCTAATAATGGGTTTGCACACTCTAAGCTCATCTACCTGGGCTAGGCCTACAAATAACTTTAGCTTAGGATTGGGGTCGTTACAATGTTATTCTCAAATGTTTCTTATGGATAGAAATGGTTTTTTACTTCAGTTAAGCTGTGCCCGTTTCTCTTGAAGAGACATAGTGAACCACCTTTTTTGTGCGATGTGTTTGTAAATACATAAATGCAACTAATTCTGCTTTAATGTCACAGCTTTGGCTATTATATGGGATTATAATAAGGAATAGCCCAACCAAGAGCTGATAAATTTTCTGACTTGTTCTTATAAGTGTGATAATTGTTTTTACTATAATTTCTTAATTGCTAAAAATTTTGTCATATCAATGTCTTTAACTTTAGTTAAAGATCTTAAATGATCCATCAAGACTTGCATATATTTATTTTTGGCTTATTTGTACCAAATATGTAATGACTTAGAGAAAGTGTTAGCCATATTTGCGCTATTACTCTAAAAAGTAGTGAGATTTCAATTAAAATTCACTAGAATAATTTACAAAGCCCAATATCACCTATTAAGGAACCAATGTGGGACTTAGCATCGTTGAACATTTTTATAATGAATTCATCCAATGTAGGCAATTTATCTTTCCATTATAAGACTAACTTTTTCAAGTGTCATAAAATAGCTGGTATAAAGCTTTGCTTAATTGAGTTTTCCTTAAAGTTTTAGCAATTCATCTGGGTGGCTTGCTCTTTTTACAACAGGATGGTTGTTGTTCTACGATTAAAGGAGGCTGCATGGTAGTGCAGGATTTCACAGACTTTTGCTTCCACTCATACTTCTCATACATGGATGAGCTAATTGAGACAGTGCTTCCGGATGAAAAGCCTATGGACATTAAGTGAGAAATATTCTTTTTGATCCTATTCTGTATGGTTACAGATTCTTTAAGACATATACCATTTTTTCCTTGCTAGGTTATCGAAATTGCCTAGTTGTTTGCTTGCAAGCCTGATTGGTGTGCCAGTAGATATCCTTTTAATTACCACTGTTGCTCTGTGGAAAAGCCCTTACATGCTATTCAAGGGCTGGAAGAGGCTGCTAGAAGACTTGATTGGGAGAGAAGGACCATTCTTAGAGAGAGTCTGTGTTCCATTTGCTGGCCTTGCTATCATCTTATGGCCATTGGCTGTTGTGGGAGGCGTGATAGGTGCTATTGTCTCGAGCTTCTTTTTGGGGCTCTACAGCGGAGTTATTGTCCATCAGGTCTGTCATAAGTTGCTTTTCTCATTATGACAGTGAATTCAGGTTTTGATGATGTAAGAAATGTATATTTTGATGAATTTGTATTGGTTTGAAGTTGTATTTGAAAAGTTATAAAATTTCCAGGAAGGCTCGCTTCAGTTGGGACTTGCGTACATCGTGGCTGTGGTTTCACTGTTTGATGAATATGTAAATGATTTACTCGCCTTGAGGGAGGGATCCTGCCTTCCGCGGTATATTTTCTTCTAATTAGCTTTTTTCTCTTAGCCCTCACCCCCTTCCATGGCGGGATTCTCTTTTCAGTAGCAAGTGAAAAGAAAGCAAGATGAAAAAAAAAAAAAAGTTTTGGGAATATTTTAGTGAAATCTTGTGTTGAAGAGAGAAGAAGTGGGGACATTAGTTTTTAGAATTCAAGTCATTATTATGGCTCGCGAGTAATTATTCATAATTTATATGGATTGATTTGATTCTGTAAAATTGTCGACAGCCAGGCCTAAATACCAAAGAAACATGAGCCACAGCTCAGAGAGAAAAAAACTAGGTGACAATCATATCGTTGACTCAAAGAATGTGAGGGATAACCCGTGCACGTCAAAACTTGTCTCAGAGAAATCAAGAACTATGAAGTGGACAATTCAACAATACAAACCAATGCAGGTAAGAACTCATGAGGTACTTCTTCTAATTAGTATCGGTCTTGTGTGGATTTCATTGATTTTGTCAATGCTGCAGGTATGGGACTGGTTGTTTAAATCCTGCGAGGTTAATGGTCGGATTCTCCTCCGTGATGGTCTGATAACTCTCAAGGACATTGAGGAATGCATTCTGAAGGGTAATTGTAAGAAGTTGGGCATCCAATTATCCGCTTGGTCTATATTACAGTGTCTGCTTGAATCTGCAAAGTCCAACTCATCTGGGTTGGTGATCTGTATGTCTCTCAAATTTTTGTTCTTACATACACATAATTATCAAGAGGTCCAGTCATGATCATGCAATTGAATTTCCCAGCTGACGGAGTGGAGTTGACGAGGATGAACGGGCCAAGGGATAAAGTGTACGAGTGGTTCATTGAGCCCCTATTAATCATGAAAGAACAAATAAAGGGACTCCAACTAAATGAAAATGAAGAAATATGCCTGAGAGAGCTTGTTATGAGAGGCAGAAATGAAAAGCCCGAGGAGTGGGATGACACTGAATTTGCATCCAGTGACAACGTCAGAAGAGCACAGTTGCAGTCCATTATTAGAAGGTACATTTTTAATATTTTATCTGAAATGGATCAAGTGTTCATGTCTTTTCCATTAGAAATTAATAAAACTCTTGAGTGTGCATTTAATCCAAAATTATTAGAATTACTCACAGAAAATTTCAGCTATCATCTCAGTACTACATGCTATTAGAACATAAAAAGCCTTGGCCATAATTTTCTAATGTACCTCCAAACTAGGCAATTAATTTTGTTTCCTCATCCCCATCCCCCTCCCTCTCTCCTTTTTGACAGACTACAGGGAATTGTAGCTTCAATGTCCCGGATACCAACCTTCTGGCGCCGGTTTAGGAATTTGGTGAAGGTGTTGTACATAGAAGCAATTCAGGCTGGAGCTTCAGCTAATCATATTGGGGGAATCTTGGAAGCCGGATATGGCAGCAAGAAGTGGATTCAAAATGAAGACAGAAACAATGGAGACGAAAGTGTAAACGAGGGAGAGCGTAGGACATATGACAATGGGAATGTAGTATGAATGAGTTTGTAGAAAGGATACAGACATACAGTAGTAGGGGCTTTTGATGCAATTAAGATTTTGTCTTGGAGAAAACGAAAATATTCAAACAGGTTGGTTATTTTGCTCGCAAAAGCATATGCACCTCACCCCACCCCGCCACACCACCCACGGGCTTGGTTCTATATTTACACCATAATCTTTTAGGGACTTTTGTTTTTGTCATTTACAACATATATTGACTATTTTACATCAAAGAGAGGATAAAAACAGTCTTTTGTATTTTGACTTCCAGCGGATGCACCTTGTTTGTCATCTTGTAAATTATTTATTTTTGTTTGAATACAATGAAATGAGACCCAATGGATGAAATATTTAAAAATTAAAATTAAAATTAAAATTGTAAATAATAAATTTAATTAATATTTTAAGACAAGACTGACAATGACAAGATCATCCCAACAGAAGTACACCACCAAACAATGGACAATTGGAAATTAATAAGCATATAAATTATATATGCTTCTTCCAATTATATTGCTGACAGATGGAAAATGGCAAATACTACTCTTTTTTTTTTTTGGTGTAAATAAAAGCCGTTAATTTTTTTTTGGCAGATATAAAAGCCGTTAATTGGTATATATTGAGTGGACAAAGAAACTGCATTTTGTGGAAAAATAAATTTTTTTAAAAATCTGTAAGTAAGGAGGTTCCCATAACCCCTTGTCTTTCGGTACCCCAGAGTTTTCAGCCTCAAGAAAGAGACTTTTTCTCCAACAAAACAAACTTCCATGCCTATTCCCCGGCCCCTACCTACCTTTCTTCCTTCGCCAAAAAGCTCTCTCAAACAAATTTCCTAAGAATCTTCCAATATTTCCCTTGAGCTCGGCCCCTGTATAATTCTAATTGGCGGGTGGTTGAATTTTCCTATCAGATTCATGCTCGTTAAGGTAACATTCAAATCTCTACTTTCATGTCATGATGAAATTAATGATGTTATGATTGGTCTTGGGGCAACAAGAAGAAATGGAACCCAAATAGGTTGTCCTGCGGCCAGATGTTCAAACTTCCTTCCAGAAAAGATAATACGGCCAGCAGCTTCCCAGCCGGCCTTTTGGCTTTCCTAAGACAAAAAGCACATACAAAAATGTCTTTTGGTCGCTCCTTTAGAGCACAGTCATTGAATCAACAATTTCCATTAGCAGAGAGAATAACTGTTGAAGAGCCTGCAGCAGCAACAACAAACAAAACTGCTCAAAGCACTGTCACCTGCGTCTACCAGGCCAACATTGCCGCGTATTGGCGGAGAGTGACGGTCTCATGGTGCAAGAACCTGATGAACCATTCCTTCAGCATTAAGGTGGATAGTTTAGAAAGCGACTTTCATTACTCCTGCAAGATTGATCTCAAGCCTTGGCATTTCTGGAGCAAAAAAGGGTACAAGTCGTTTGAGGTCGAAGGGAATCAAGTGGATGTGTATTGGGATCTCCGTTCGGCTAAATTTGCCGGCGGCCCTGAGCCGTGCGCGGATTATTACGTGGCTCTAGTATCGGATGAAGAGGTGGTGTTGTTGTTGGGAGACTATAAGAAGAAGGCATACAAGAGAACAAAATCCAGGCCGGCCCTAGTGGACGCCTTTCTAGTGTACAAGAAGGAAAATGTATTCGCCAAGAGAAGTTTCTCCACCCGGGCTAAATTCGACGAGAGAAAAGAACACGACATTGTGGTCGAGAGCTCGACATCCGGGCCTAGAGATCCTGAAATGTGGATTAGCATAGATGGGATTGTGTTGATTCATGTAAGGAATTTGCAGTGGAAGTTCAGAGGGAACCAGACAGTATTGGTTAACAAGAACCCGTTGCAAGTGTTGTGGGATGTGCATGATTGGCTGTTCAGCAGCCCTGGCATGGGGCATGGCTTGTTTATATTCAAGCCAGGCGCACCAGATCATCAATGTGATCAAAGTGACACTAATGAAGGCAGCAGCCATAATGGAGATACTCCAACATGTACTGTTGACAGCGATGGCAGCACAAGTGGGTATTACTCTACTCGGAGTAATGCTCATGTAACATCACCTGAATTCTGCCTTTTTCTTCATGCTTGGAAGATTGAGTAGTAGTTCATGAATATACATATATGTATGTATATTCATCAATTCATGAGCTAAACATTTTGGGAAGATCAGCAATATTGTAAACTTGATTAATTAGTTCTATCCATGGGGTTTTAAAAACCATTTTATTGTTGTAAATTATGTTACTAATTACATTTTTTGAAATTATTTGGGCTGAACACTTCATATATTTATGCAATGTCAAACACACTCTTAATGCTGCCTTGTTGTAATGGAAATTGTCCACAAATATGTAGGCCATAGGGGTCTGAGCTATAATAGTACTCTTAAGATAATTCAAAAGGATTGTTGTATAGCGAGAGTTGGAACAGTTTTAAATCTCCTGAAGAATTGTATAAAAGACCAAATAAAGGAAAAATCAAAATAAATAAAAAAGCCAAAGACCAATGTTGTCACTGTAATGCCCCAGAGAAAACCTAATCTCATTGAGTAAACAAACAATATTAACACTTAATGAACACGTTTATAATTAGAATATGAAAAATTAAGCGTCAATGTTATGTGCGATCACATTACAAATATGAACAAATGGTACCATCATTTGTCTAATTATAAACAAATGCTCCTATAATTGAAGACTGCCATTAAAATTTATAGAAGTGCTAGTCATTCACCACATCAGGTTGCAAAATGAGCCACTTCCAATAAGATTTTTAGAAGAATTCCTAGCTCTTCTCCTTATCTCTCTTCTATTAGAATTAACGGTAAGAAATATCCTTATAATCCCCATTTTTATTATTGATTAGGAAAAAAAAATCATTTAAAGATTAGGAAAAATGTAAAATTAGTCAATGTGATTTATTTGATTTACAAATTAACTCCATATGGTATCAAAATGAATTCAAAGATCCCTGAAATATGCTAGAATAGTAATTTAATCCTTATAGCCAAAGTACCTGCAAACTGCAACCACATTCCTTTCAAATTGTTTGGTTATAGGGATTAAATTATTATTTTTTTGCATATCTCAAAGATCTTTTTGAGTTTATTTTGAAACAACATAAAACTAATTGCAAATTAGGTAAACCACGTGGACTTATAGTTATTGGACTGATTGTACATTTTTTCCAAAAAATTATTCCAGAAATACTAAGGAGACAGAGAAAGTGCTGAACGGTGCCGTTCAGAAGACCGCATAAAACAAAGGAACAGGAAGGAAAGGCCCTCTCTCCCGTGCAGTTGTCTTTCATTCTGGGGGAAGAAGAGAAAGAGAAAATGAAGGTAGTGTTCCTTTTCAGAGATTCAGAGGGATTGGCGTCTGCCATCTACGATTCTCTCCGCCCTAACCCTAACTCCTCTCTTCTTCAGGGCCCGCGGTAAGCTAATGCTCTTATGGTACACCATCTGATCTCTCTCTCTCCCTCAGTTGCTCAGTTGCTTCCTTTCTGTTTGCGTGTGCAGAGAAGAGTCGTTGGAGGTCTCATTGGAGCCGTACGGAATTAAGGATCAGAAAGCGTCTGCCAACGTCATTCACTATGTTGATCAACAGGTACTCTTCTCGCCACCCCCAGAATCCTAAATTTTCTTTGCTTCCTTACAGGAAATTTTTTTTTGTTACTCGGTGATTAACCTTTTAGAAATTCGGAAGTCTCCCCTTAGCAATTACAATTAGGCCATCGATTATGTTTAATGGGTTCCAATGTTTGATTACTTTTGATCTTGGATTGCTAAGTGTGTCATGTTTTAGAATGAGGGAGTTGTAGTTGGTTGAAATAAGGGACTTTTGATAATAAAAAAAACCAAGGTAGAGTTCTCTGTCTTGTCGAAGCATCCCAAATATGATATGGCCTGTCCAAACGTAGCTTTATCTATTATTTGTAGCATTTGTTGTGTTTGGACGGACGACGATTTTCTCTTTTGTTCTTTTGACAAGGGATTTTAATTTTTCACTTTGACATTGTGACATGAGCAATGCACTTAGAAATGATGTTGCCCTGTCGCAAACTACGTAATAGAATTGAAATATATCTGGGTTTTGTAAGATTTATGTGAAATCTAGAGCGGTTTAGTTATTGGTGGTTTCCGTGAATCATCCAGTGTGGTTCTCACTTCTCATGACTAGAGAGAATAGGAGAGAACAACAACCACCTGCAAAATTTTGTTACTTTGCTCCAGTCCCACCCCACACTCCATTTTTCCCCTTGATATCTTTTAGTTAATTGTGAAAGCTCTTGCCTGACCATGTAGACAGGCAAATGGCATATTGTGTAACTCAATCTTACAGCTTCATTTAATAGGTAATACCCTTACTTGGATTATTTTTTTCTTCTCTTTATTTTCATTCAGGTTTCACTTTTGTTAATGGAAACTTATGAGCCACCAGTATTGGCCTGTGCTGTTAATGAAGTTCTATCGCAAATAACAGGAGAAAAATCATCCGCAATGCCCACCCTTATAGTCCCATTTGTCCTGGCATCGTCAAAGTTTAAGTGGGAAAGCAAACCTTTAACAACAGATGAAAGCAAAGCTTCCATTTATGGAATACAGATGGGCCCAGAAACAGATGTAACTCAGGCCATGGCTGCCAGAACCCAGAAGGTGCCATCATCATTGCAGATTCATCACGAACCTTCAGCCTGCCTTCTTCATTTGGTCCGTGTCTTGAAGTTGCCAACTTATGTTCTCATTGGGCCAATTAGAGGTCGACCTACATCTGATAAAGCTCTTGGAGAAGAACTTGAGGTATGCTGGCGGATATAGAAATTTGTATTAAGAGGGGTGGGAGAAGGAAGAGCATGGGCTAGGATAAAAAAAACTAGAAAAGATTACTTTTAAAAAAAAAAAATTAAAATTAAAATTTGGGGGGGCATGCGCTGCCCCCCTTTGCATCCGCCACTATAATGCATACTCTATTTAATTTTACATGTTTTTCCTGTGGAGATTACTGATAAAAACTGCTCTTCTCTTCTTTTTTCCCACCATTTTATAGTTGTTCTGGTTATCTGGATTTACCGTCTGATTCGTGGCCGGTTCTTCTACAGATCCTTTATGAGATGGGGGAGCTTTTGGCAAGTGCTTCTGGCCTGTGCTTTTTGAGAGACAGGGTCATGTGGCAACCAACAACAAATACATCAAAGGATAGTGAGGAGCCATGGCGTGCATTATATGGTTGAATCTCAGGTGTTAGTAAGCTTTAGATGCTGAGACGCAACCTATCATGTGATGGATATGGTTGAAACTTGAAAGTACCATAGTCTTATTTTTGAGATTCATGTACCAAAGCACAATGCTTAGAAGTTAATTTCCTTACTTCAGATTGTCTGGTTCTGAACTGCCAATACAAAAGATGCTTAATGTTGTATGCCACTAACTATACGGTTGGTCTTTTTCTTCATTGCAGTGGAGATTACTTGGTCTAGTGCCTTTGTAGAAATCATTTAGCGTTTCAGGCTATATTTTTTTTAATTTTTTTAATTTAATTATTTAATTTTTAATTTTCTTTATAATTGCCATTTTAATGGCAAAAAACAGATACATTAACAACTTTAAAGCATGTAATTTAAAAATAGTGCTTTTTAAAATGTATGATTTAAAAATGGACACAGTTTTCTCCATCTTTCAAAGTTGACGCAAAATATTATAGAAGTTTATGCTACATCAGCTTTAGGAATAGAATGAAAATATTTGTCTAGTATATAACGTTATTTTTATTTAATATTACAATTTTTTTTTTTTTTTAATCTGCAAAACCGCGATGAAAAACAGAATCTAGCAGCCATCGTCTTCACAATGATATGGTGTGAAAGTTATCTCAACAAAAGCCCAATTCATTTTTAGTTTGTTAATTAATTAATTAATTAATAATATAATAAAATTCAAAATTTAATTTAATTAATTAATAATATCTTAAATTCAAAATCCTTTTTTTTAAAGGAATTTCAAATGTCATTAATAGCAAAATTTAGAGTATAAAACTCTAAACAAACAAAGCAAATTGCTCTAAAAAGATGGTGTCAAAGATACACAATGGAATTTCTTCCATCCAGACCCTATCTATCACCTCACTAACGGACTCTTTGGCTAAACCATGAGCAGCACTATTTTGAGTCCGTTTTACATGCTTAAACTCTCAACTTCTAAATGAACCTAGAACCAGTTTAATATCAGCTACAATCTGCCCGAGTTTGCACCAGCTCTCGTCATGGTCGAGGATCATATTAACTACCTGCAAGGAATCGCCCTAAAAAATAACATCTTGTAAACCAAGATCCCGGCTAAACTCAACTGCTTGTAGAGCCGCTAAAGATTCCCCAACCACCAGCTCTTGATACGTGTTTAAAGTCTTGCTAATGGCCGCATGCACTCGCCCATGATCATCACGCACGATTACCCCTACGCCCATCTGCTGCAATTTTGGATTTAAACCCACGTCCCAGTTAACTTTAAAAATATTTTGCGGAGGAGGTTACCAACGTGCCAGCGAGTTTTCAGTGCCCACCTCCCCACGTTCGTCAGCAGGGTGCTTCACCTGCAGATTCAATTGGAGGGAAGATTTGGCCTTCTGTACCAGAGCAACTAGATGAGAAAAGACACCTCCATGAACAACAATATTACGCCTATGCCAAATATTCCTAGCTAGAATAGCCGAGAAGGCTAGCTCTTCACCATTGCATCGCTGAATCAAAGCCTCCCAAACATCCCCGAAGCTCAGGACCCTTGAAAATGAGCCTTTATGAAACTTTCGATCACATCCCCCCCCAAACATCCATAGCAGCCGGACAGTCCCACACATGTCTTGTTGATTGTCCCCACCAAAACTTTTGCATAAGGCCATTAAGATCATTACATAATTTCTTAGGTAATAAAAAGATGCTCATATAGTAGGTAGGGATAGCTTGAATAACCGCCATGATAAGAATTTCTTTCCCAACTTGGGATAAAAACTTGACCTTCCAATCTGAAATTCGTTTTCGAACCTTGTCTATAATATATTGGAATTTGCAAACTCGAGATTTGCCAACTAAAGTTGGCAATCCTAAATACTTACCGTACCGCTGTGAGGAGGGAACACCTGTCAAATTCAAAATAGGAGCCCGAGTTTCCATGCTTGTATTTTTGCCAAAAAACACCGCCGTCTTATCTCTATGTCTAAAATAGCCGCAAGTTGCTGCCAATCCTGGATGGTAGTCTTACAAAATAGAAGACTATCATCAGCAAAGAATAAGTGATTCAACTTAGGACCCCTTGGGGAAGTTGGTACACCTCCAAGGAGCCCATTCTGTTCCGCCTGTTGAAGTTGAAAACTAAGGACCTCTACACACAAGATAAATAGGTAAGGAGATAAATGGTCTCCCTGCCTAATACGTCTTGTTGGCCGAATATGCCCCACCGGATTGCCATTAATAATAACATAATAGGTAACTGAAAAAACATACTTCATAATCAATTGTACCCACCTTTCCGCAAACCCCATTCGCCTCATTACCTCTTCCAAAAACACCCATTCGACTCAGTCGTAAGCCTTGCTCATGTCGAGCTTGAGAGCCATATACCCCACCTTACGCCACATTTGAGTATGCATGGAGTGAAAACTTGTTGTATGTCATCAAAACATTATCTAAATCAACCTTCCTAATAAAGGCCATGCCCCAATGTATTTGGGGGCTTTAGTAAAAATTGCTTTTTTTTTTTTTTTTAAGTTTTTCATATCTAGATACATATTTTATAGTAGACATGTTTGATTAAAAATATTAACAAACTAAACAAACATGATTTATAAAAAGAAAAATCTAACTATAATAAAATAAATTACAAAAATAGAACAATAAAACTTGATTTGGCAAAGAAATTATGACTTGAAAAAATAAAACCAACCAGAAAAATTGTCAAAAGTCTTAAAAATCCACCAAAAAAATCATAAGTACAGAAATAAATATTACAAAAAAAAAATTTATTTTTTTTTTATGAATCCTTTCCTTTTATGATACACCCATTTTAAACAAAATCCAACAAAAAAAAATTGTCAAAAATCTTGTTGGGGTGTCCAAAGAAAACATGATCAGAGGCCTTTTTTTAATATGGCTATGCAATATAGCCTGGCTAGATAATAAACAATAATAAAATTATTCCCTTGGTCTTTGCAATTTCAGCAAAGAGGGATGGCTTATTAGATTTTTTTTTTTTTTTTCCTTGTTTTTATAACATATTTGTTTTTCTGGGTTAAAATTGTTTGGGCCTTTTTTTTTTTTTTTTTTTGGGCTGCAGAAGTGGGTCTGGCATCTAGCCAACAAAAACTGCCTTTTGTGATCAAAAGTTGTTTGGTTGTTGAGAATGTTAAACAAGAAGACAAAAACTACTCAGATTTTTGGGCCTTATTAAAAAAAAATTTAGGCCTTATTAAATAAATTTTCGGACCTTAAATTTTGGGGCCCTAGGCGCCGGCCTAACACGCCTAGTGGTTGGGCCGGCCGCTGCGCTCTGATTGTGGGAGATAATACTGGGTAAAATAATCTTCAAACGACTTTGGATGACCCTTTTATAGCCCACGTTTTTGAACCCTTTTGAAACAACACATAGCTCTTAATTTCCCGCACAAAACCCCCCAAATCTCACACATCCTCTACATTCTACTTGGTTGGCCAGAACAAGCGCGAGTGTACAATTTCCGTCGAGAAATGGCGTCTGAAGAGCCTGGCAACACGGAGACCGAGGGCGAGGTCGAGACAATAGCCTTCAACAAGAGACGTGCGAACCGCCGCGTGAGCTTTGCGGACGTTGAGATCACCTCCGTCCACTTCTTCAACCGCGACGACGACCTCTCCGAGGACCAGCCCGCCACTCCAAACTCCCCTCATTCTGGGCCTGAGCCAAAGGCGCTAGGGTTTTTCAGGGACCCCGCCTACAGCGACGATTCCACTCCCATTCCAGAACCCGACGATCCGCCCAACTCCTTCTTGCGCCCCATTGGCTCGCCCTCTCCCGGAAGCAGCACCGTCGGCTCTGCCTCCGCAGTTTCCAATGACGACGGTAAGTTCCCCCACCTTCTATTTTTCCTTCTTACCCCTCTATTTGGCTCTGATTGGAGGGAAGATTCTTACTCATGAGTACTAACAAGTTATTTTTAAGCAATTTGCTTCTGTTTTGCACTTTTGTTATGTTATGGTATGTTATTGTTTGGTGCGTGCATACGTTAAATCTCTTGAAACGGACTATGAAAATGCTGAAGCATTTGCTCCTCAAAATTTTCGCAGAAGACAATTTCTTTGGGCCTGTGTCATCGAATTTCATTAGACCCGGAAGGTTATCCGACTCTGGTGCATCGGATGATATTACCATGGATTCCACCGCGTTCTCTATGCATTTCCAGAGTCTTGCCAGGTCAGACTCTGGAGGAGGAGGCGATCTCAAGACACCGACGATGACAAGGGCACATCGTCTTCTTGCCTTTGAAGACAGTGCTACTACCCTTCCAACACTGCTACCCCTACTGATTCAGCAAGTTTTATGGTACTAACTAAAGCTAAGAAGCCTGTGCTTCCTGTTGATAAAGTGAGCAGCGGTGGTGGTGGTGGTGGTAAAGATTCAAACGACATGAGTATTGTAGGAGAAAACCCACGTAGTTATGATTATGGAGGATATCTCCCAGATTAGATGCACTTTTGGCAGAAGGCAGCAACATTTTGAATTCGATCTCTATTGACTCAAAGTGTTTAATGGGGAGTGAGGATATGCATGAAATGTCTGCTGAGGCAGTGTCTCTGCCTAGCACAAAGACGAGAGAGGCAAGTGGTGGTTCTACTGCTATTCCTGTTGATCAGATTTCTCATGATCACCAAATCCAAACTCCGAAGCAGTTAACTGAAGTGAGTACAGAATGCTTTTTAAAAAAAGGATTTTAAGTAAAATTTGTTTCCTTCTTATATTTCGTATAGAGTATTATCCACTTGGGAGTTCTTCAATGACTGTCTGGAGTGCATTCGCTCAGTTTCATTGGAGACCATTATGGGCTTTGGTTGTCTCATTAGGAGGGCATTGTATCATGCGCTGAAAGTATTTCATTTCATTCTTACAGTTACCGTTTCTTTGTACTTCTTATGTCCTCATAACATGTTTTTAATGGACTTACTCTGTGCATGAATAGTAGTATAAGTTTAATGATCTGTTGTCATCTTATAATCATTGAGCTTGGAAGCTGCTGACTGTTTTAGATGTTAAAGGTGATACATTCTTTGTCCTGAGGAAAAATGCGTGGTTGCTCTTCTTGAATTTGCTTATCTGTTATCCAACGTGCTGGCAGCATTGCTAATGAATGAGCTATAAAGTGCTAACACATACCTATGATTTTTGGAATTCATATGTGTGAGTTTCTTCAAGGGAATTAAGTGACAGGTTTGATTGCATGTTTTATCCTTGTAATTGCAGGGGGTTAAGGAATTTAGTGAAAATGCAATTGAAATGTTTAGTCCAATACCTCAGTTCACTGATGATAATAGAGGCACTCCATCAAATAAGGATGGTAGTTCTGAATTCAGAAGAAGTGACCCTGGTATCAATCAGAAATCTGGTGAAAGATATCGATCTTTTCTAGAGGGGTCCATATCTTTGTTATCTTCTGAACAACAGCAATCGTTTGTGAATACTCCTAATTCAGCCAAATATATGGGGATTGTGACTCCTTCCTCAAAACTGCCAGGTTTCTTTTCAAGTAAGGAAAGCATTAGGCATGGTGAGAGTATGTCTTCCATTCAAAAAAGCATTTCCAAGTTTAAAATTCCTGAGCCGTCTTCCAGTTCCTCTACTCTTAAAGAGGGAATCAATAAATTGAAGCACAGATTATCAAATTATTCTTCCATGCCTTCCTCCTTCAATACTGTTCTGGCTGGAAATAGCAAAGATCCTCAGGAAGGACATGCGGATAACCCCATTGCTCATTTAGAGGAGCACTTGTGCACTGCTGATGTGAAGAATGAAAAAAAAAATTTGACTGACATGGATGGTGATGGAATAGAGACCCCCAAAAACATTGGTAAGTTGAGCCAAAATAAAGTGATCTTGGGCCTTGCAAAAGATAGGGAATCTCCAAATTACATGTCTCTGGGCCTTGTTTCTAAGGATAAAAATCCAATGACAGCAGTGGGTTCACCTTCTCAGTTCACTCGGTCAGGATTGAAACCGGTTCAGAATTTCTCGATGTCAGAAAATCCCACCGAAGGGACTTTGGTTACTTCAGGAGTTGATTCCTCATCAGTGGAGATCACACTTGATTACAGGAAAGACAAAAGAGTAGCTGGTATGCCTGATAACTTTGTTTCATCTCCAGTGAAAAGGTTGGGTCAGGACTCATCAGCATCCATGGAATATCAAGGCAGTGTCTCTCATGATTTGAAACAGCTGGGACAGTATAATAAACTTGTTTCTGGTTTGGGGCAAGACGGAGATGCAATTCAACATGTTAATGGTGATAGCCATTCTACTCTGGTAGCTGACAAATTGGATTCTGAAATGAGAGCAGAGTCGGATGCATCCTTCTTGAGGACTAGCCATGTCAAAGAGTTTGCCAAAGTAGAAAGGATCCTTGATAATAACATTGCTCATCTTCGCAATGAATCTGAAACATTTATAAATATCCAAAGCCCTTTGAGGGAGAGGGACGCTATGAATTTTCAGTTTGAAAGCACAGATAAGAACCTTAAAGCTGTAGCAGACCCTCGCCAGTCCAATTTGTATTTTGCTAGAAGGAAAAATGAGCCTTCTCTTGAAAAGGTCAGTCTTTCTCTATATTTACTCACGCACTTTCATAGACATGCACACACACACATATATATGTATATATATTGGTTGTATGTTGTAACTGCATGCAGGTTCACACTTGGGCATATCAACTCTGATCTTATTAGACTGGCTTATTGGCAAAGACCTACACAAATTTCAATTGCCTTTCTTACTGTACATTACTGTGGTGAAATTACTAGGATGTTTCTTTATATGAACGGTGTTATTGTTTTACATATATACCTACATAAATACTTGCAAAATGTGACATTGATTTGGTGCTTAGAGCCCATCCAAGAAAGATCTGGCCCAGAGTCTTCCCTTGAAAGAGTCAGCTCAGAGCTCCTACAGGAAAAAGCCGATTTGGAGCCCCACCAGCAAAGAGTCAACTCCAAGCCCCTCTAGGCAAGACCCATCAAGTGCATCACACAATTACGTGATGCCACCTTTTGTTGGGAAAGATGTACTATCCCCCAGGTCCAGTTCAAGTAAACGTGATAGTAACTGCCGTGATGAAGTTCATATTTCACAGAGTCCTTTTCCTGCACAAGATATGGATATTTATTCTGGACAGAAAAGAAGAAACATTCAAATAGTTTTTGGAGATGGAGACCATATAGACAAGTTAACCAGGATACAAAAAAGTCCAAAAGGTGATAAAAGTGGGGGTCATAATTTAGAGTTCATGTTAGAACAGGCTAATGAAGTTAACAATGAAGGAGAGAAGATTGGAGGTGACAAAACTCGGATGCATTGGGCTGATGTAAGTTTACCACTTTTGCTTTTTTGTATGTTATTTAACTGCATAGCAGTTCTGTTGATGTCCTGTAAAATTTTTAAATCCTTGGTATTACTTTTGACTTCAAAACTCATTTTGCAGATTTTAGTAAAATTCTCAAGTGATGCAAAACAACTGCTTTCTGGATCTATTGATAACCTAAATTTAAAGGCGGTATATTCCCTTCTTTTTTCCGTTCCTCGTAACAGAACTTAGATATGGGATGTGGATGTGGAATTAGATAACTATGATCATTTAATTTAGCTTTTCCACTTTTTCATTTTCTCACATTCTTTTCCACGTATAGATTTGCGTTCTGGAAGATTTTGTGGCTCGCCTATTGAAGGTTAAAAAATATGAGATACTTTGTTCTGAAATCCAGTCTCAGGTTTGCTGAAGATACGATATTATACTTTATGAACATATCAACATGTTACTGCTTTACAAGCACCTCTTTGGATACTAAGCTTTTGCTAACCCTGTTCTTGAATTTGCCTTCTACAGGGAAACATTGACCACTTCAGTAGTGTTAGACATAAAAGGTGGTTTCATATTTTGAAAGTATCATGGATGTAGATGAAATTGGTTCT
This sequence comes from Carpinus viminea, assembly GCA_013348765.1. Classification (NCBI taxonomy): domain Eukaryota; kingdom Viridiplantae; phylum Streptophyta; class Magnoliopsida; order Fagales; family Betulaceae; genus Carpinus; species Carpinus viminea. Next base: position 39,515,863 of record CP054673.1, on the reverse strand, counting down.
TATAGATGTTCAAGAAATGGTTTAGCATATCAAGTTTTGACATTGGTGAATTTATCTGCTGCAGAGTAGCCGAAACAAGATTGTTGATGTATGAAATTGCATATAAAAAGGCAAAAATGCAATTAATGGGTGTGAAGCGCGACATATTGCTGGTACCTTATTCCTCTCATGTGCCTTTTTTTTTTTCCTGTAGACATGCATACAGTTTGTCATCTCTGCTCTTACACTTGCATGCAGAAAAGAGTACAGCGATTGAGCTCTGGAATTCAGGAGTGTCAAGTGTTGAAGTTGAAAATTGAACACCTATCTGAATGTGGTGCAGGGGATGCTCTAATTGACAATAGTCTTCATCAGACTTCTTTAGTTAATTTTGAGGGCATGCATGAGGTATATATGGGTTTAAGATGTCAATGTATCTTCTATGTTCTGTGGCCTGCAAAATTCACTTTAACGATCATTTTTGGAAATTTATTTTAATTCTGATTTCCTCTTGGCATTTTAATAAAAAATGAATTTAGAATTGATTTTAAAAAATATAAATAAACGAAACAAGATGTTGGTGAAAAGAAAATCTTCATTTGTGCCCATTCGGCTTGTAGATTTCATGAAGTTTAAGCAAAAATATAAGGTTGAAGTTTTGGGTTCCTTATATAATGCACATGTTGTACTGCGCCAGGCTTGCTGTGATGAAGTGACCAAAATAAGGCAGGAGTTTGAAGCTTTAGATAGAAAAATAGAAAGTCTGTGCAAACGTCTTCACTCTAACTGTAGGATGAAAGGAGAACCAAACTGTGCCAACGCTCTTGCATTAGTTCATGATCAGCTGAAGAATAGAATGTGTTGCAGGTTTATACGCCAGGATTTGCAGGTCTTTATACTGTTTCTGTGATTCTTGTAAATACATACAATAAAATGTCTTATGTCACTGAGGGACATATTGTCTATTACTTTGTCAGTTATGGGAAATTGATGATTTTGAGAGTAGGAATGGCCATTATGATATTCTCCTCAACTATCAGGGCTATATCAGCCAAAGGTTTACTCTTTTTATTGGGTTCCTTTCTTTATTTGACTCATATCTTGCATTTGATTCCATATGAGATGCCATTGTTTATATGATCACATTGAAAAAAAAAATAACATCATTTGCTTGATGTACAGATTCACAGTAAACACTGGTCCGTTAACAAGCATAATCATCTCAAACAAATTGAATGATATAAACATCTTGAAGGTATGAACAACAAGAAATTCTTTTTTGTTTTTGTTTTTTAATGTTTCTATAATCCAGTGTTTCTTGTTCACTAGAATTTTCCAAACATGGATGCTGGCAATGCATTTTCATTTTTGGTAAATGCTGAGACCACTAAGAAGTATGTTGGTTCAAGATGTTTGGCAAAAGAGACACAAGTAAGTTACACCCTCTCTTTATTGCATTTTTGGTTCTGCTCTTCTGCTGGTTCATTTTCCTTGTCTTTTTGTTTCTCTTTTCTTTTTCTTTTTTCTATTTCTTTTTTTTTTTCTTTTTTTTTTCTGCAGTGATAACACCATTGATTTAAATATAATAAGCATCATTTTCAGATAATTCCTCTGCAATCCACACTAGCATTAGTTCTTATGTTGCAAAGTCTTTTTTTTTTTTAATGATATATATAAAAAGTCTTTTTAATGGCAGTATGTATTGGAATTTATTATCTCCAGTGTTAGAGGCTATTCCATTCACTTTGGTATGTTATATGCAGATATTCACTTCGCTTCTATGTAATCTGCTAGATGTGGTTGAGGAAGTACAGTTAACACAGATAGAGATTAGAAATCTGGTCCAGACAAGTTTTCATTCTCCATCTGGTAATATCTTCTATGTCCTCCTCCCCTTTCTTTTTGTGCTTCTGCGCTATAACCTTTAGTCACATGGTTTCCATTCAAATTGGTTAATCAAAAAGGTCTCCTGCCTAATCAAAAGTTTTGTCATTATATAATTGTAGTCTACTGAGGCATCTTACCGATGATGCAAAAATTTTGTGTTTCTGTTAATAGTTTAGCCATTCCATTCATATTTGGGCTGCAAAAGGTGCAGTCACATATTTCCTGTTCAAGTTAATACATGACTTGCGTTTAGGCCTACCAAGTCATGCATTTTTCATCAGGACCCCTACTTGTTTGATGAATCTCTCAGGTCAAGATAAAGGAAGTCATTTATGTGGAAGGGCAAGAAGATTAATTATTCTCTATATATGATCTAGTATTATCTCAATTTCCAAGAACTTTTCTAATTATGATAAATTATTTTGCTATATGAACCATAATCATACTGAATGAATTCTGAGTTGTATTCAGAGTTACGTTCTGGAGTTGAAATCTCAGTGAATGTGGTACTTTTGATTTGCAGTTAACCAGCTTGATTTGCAGCTATGTTTCATCGAATTTTATAGTGGTCGGAAGGTGACGTTGACTCTTGACATGACATGTTTGAATCGGTAAAGTCCTTTACTATTCTATTCTTTATTTTAATCACTAGTAGATTTTGCAATGTGATATGAATGTTGGTTGTGGTTGAAGCTTTTTGAGGTGATGTAACTTATGGGGTCGACACTATGATATCTGTGGTACATGATAGAATAAAGGAGTCATGTGCATGAGGTCATTGTATATGGAGCCTTTTGAGTTTATTGTAAGTGCCCTCTTTATGCAAGTTATTGCTCCTTGCCAATTATGTGGCTCTGCTTGTTTATTCTATTCATGGTGACAGTAGGATTGATATTAGCATCTATGGAGCTGTTGGGGTAGCTCTCTGATAAGTTTGGCCCCAAAGATGTCCTATTCACGCTTGATCTGGTGGTCATTAATTCATTATCATCTAAAGTAAAAAAGGATAATAATATCATGGTATTATTCTTCTGTAATAAGTTGATTGATTTTTGGAATGCTTAGATAAAAGGTCCTGTCATTAATGTATATTGTTCTCAAGTTCGGTTCGGGACCTCAAACCTGAGGTAACTGGGACAGCTGACGGATTATATGGTGTCGTAAGTTTATAGGCTATTCATACGTCATATTAGCCTTATGTATATCTACATATAGTATGTTAAAGGATGACTGATTGGTCTGATTGTTTCTGAGCAGAGGTGTTTATCCTTCGGAGATCCTCCCAAACAAAATACATGTTGGCACTGCGGGGGGTTCAGAGAAATCATGGCCTGAGTCGGTCATAGCTGAAATAAGAGCTGCAGCTGAGAATCTCACAATTGGATATTCAAGAATAGTGAGGCTCTGTAGGTCTGTTTCTGAGGTTGTGCAAGCTTCAAGCACATCAATGGTGGCAGACAAAGTTTAGAGAGGTGTCACTGACAATTTCTTCAATTTGTACAGAGACTGCTCACCATCGCAATATGTTGCGTATTTTGGTAGATTGTACAGTTTGCATGTATTATTATTATACCTGAAGCTTTTCACCAAAATCTCTACTGAGGTTTTGTTTGACGTGGAATGAGAATGATTAAAGTGAAGGTTTGTCCATTCAACGTTAAGGGCAATTCGGGCATTCGCTCTTAATTATGGTGAAATTGCTTCAGAAATTGAACAAGTTTTCTTGGGTTTGATTATTCGTACGAAAAGGATCAAGTCGGATCTGATTTGGCTTATTCTGGAGGAGTAGGCCTTCAATGTTATGTGGGGCAAGTGGATGTCGTTTTGTCCTGAGTTTGGGTTCAGAAATTGGGCTTCTTCTTCTTGTGTCTTCGTTTGGGCTTGGATTGTTCATTGGGGATGTACTGTTGCTGTCCTACCCAATGCATCCTACCAGATGACTACACCCACCCACCGACCGTTGCAGAAGAAGCTCCACCATTCACTTTTGTGTACCACAAAATCACAGGTATATTCACATTTGCATTTGCATTACATGTTTCTTATAGGCCTTGACTTTTAATTTTTGACTCAATTTACAAACTCGACATAGAATTCTTCTATTAACGAATTAAGATTAAGAGTCTTGAGGCTTGAGGGAGAATGAATCCACATCATTAAGTGAAAAACTTTGTGTCTGCTCTGCTTCAAAAAATAAAATAGTTTGTTGTCCATCTCTTTTCCTTCTCCTAATTATTCTCCACTCTTCACTCTCTCTCTCTCTCTCTCCCTCTCTCTTAATTTTGGTTGTTAACAGAAAAAAACAGATAACCACTTAAACTTAAGAGTAAGACAATGTTTGTTGAGCATTCACATTCTCATTCTCTTTTTCTTGGTTTTTTTTACATGGTCAAATACTAGATGAAGGTCTCCGTTGCCTTATCCATACACAATTAAGAATGAGGAAAACGTGTGTCGTCCTCCCATTGGCCACTGGGGTGGTTTCTTAAATGTTTTAAGAGAAAGAAAAGCACATCCCAATCCCATCATCCCATCATGCTAGTGCTACCCAAAAGTATGAGTTAAAATTAGAAATAGGATATTTTTTGGTTCACGTGGCACAAGGGAGTCAAATTGTCAATGATTTGGAGAGGGAAGGGCAGTTGGGTAATATAGTATAGGAATCGTGGGGGGAAAGCCGAAAAGGAGTACGCTTTTTGTGAAAGTGGGACTGAATCTCACGTGTCCTTTCTTTGTCTATCAAGTGGGCTTTCATTGCCTACAAATTGACCCTTATCTGTGCATATTTATATTTATATTTATATATATATATATATTTTTACTTTTAGGTTCTTCCTTCCCTTCGGTGCTCCATTTCCTCGTCTCGTCTGCACACAACCTCATCTACTCGCTTCCCTTCACTGCCACCTCCTTCCACCCTTCCCTATTTTAAACGACTTTATCATTTCGGTGCCAGGAAACAAAATCAACTGGAGATCTTTTCTAGGGTTTTATTTTTTAAATTATATGAGATCTTTCATTATCTTATTTGAGAGATATATATTTATTTACTTTTTATTTTCATGAATGATAATATCTTTATTTTTTTTTCTATGAATTATCAATTATGATATTTGACTTATCATTAAGATACTTTTTCTCTTTTCATCAATCAAAGAAAGTAAAACTAACAATTAATAGTCATGTAACTTGTATGTGTCATTTTAAATTTAATCTTTTTGATTGATGAAATGAAGGAAAGTATTTAGTTTGATGAGATTAAATATTATAATTGATAATTCATAAAATAAAAATAAAAAAAGTATTAAGACTGTAATTCATAAAACAAAATATAATTATTTCTAAATTCATCATTATTAAATATGTAGAATTAAAATTAAATTATCATTTTGACTTATGATTAATTAATATTATATTATATAATTATGTGACAAAAAGGTGTACAGAACATGTGATCCTCCTGCCCCTGTTTTGTCAAATTATGCTTTTCTTCATCAATGACATCATTTGATCCAATGTAATGTAATGATTTGCAAATTTTAGGGATGTAAAAAAGCAACATGGAGCATAACGTGGCAGACATTTGTTAGTGTACGTGGGGAAGTTGCCACTGAATATTTTACTAAACAAAATAAAGATAAAAACACACCCATTAATGTAGATTTAATTTAAATAGTTATACCAAAATCTAACTGTCAACGTCCCCAAATCTATTTCATTAACTTGCACTTTCGGGTGCCAATGGATTTCAAGCTGGTTGGGTGGCTGACCAGATAATGAACAGCCCCTAAGTGCCTGACCAAACAAACCCTAACATTTGGATGAGAATAGCGTCAAGCTATGGAATTTAATTTCATCAGATGGGTTGTATTTTTTATTTGCTAATTTCATATCAAAAATTGTTAATCATACTTAAAAAGTTAAAAACAAAATAAATAAAACAAAAAACAATGTTATTTATAAATTAACATGATTAGTTCTTTTATCTCTCATTTATTTATTTTTTAAAATTTATTCATTATATTGGAATGAAAATGGTTTGGAGATTAAAAAAAAAAAAAAGCATTTGGCAAAAAAAAATATAGATATATATTATTGTGAATTTTATGAGAAATTACGTAGCATCTAGAACATGAAAACAAAAAACGAGGGACAGATCAGAGATGTGCAGGGAGGTGGAAGCAACTGAGCGTGCATTCGTCCACGGCAGAGAGTACGAGAAGCACTTTTCTTGCCAAACATAGATTTAAATATCTCAATATAAGAAATATCAAAGAGGAAGTGGGGAGAGAGACAGAGAGAGAGAGAGAGAGCTTTTACGCCTTTACCATTATGATATTTATTATAGGCGGGGCCCAGAAAGGGAAGCCGGCCCTTTATTTTCTACGCCTTTCACTACCAAAAGGCATTGGGCCCCACTCTCCCTACCCCACTCTATTCAGTTTTTCGCTCTCTCTCTCTCTCTCTCCCTGCACTTTTTTATCGGCTTTGGTATATGATGATGTCAACATATCCCACCATACACATCTACATACACTCATATACATACACATACTTTCTCTCACACCCACCCCATTTCTATCTTCCTATCTTTCTCAACATTCACAGAGACACACAGAAAAGAAGAGGAGCCAAGAGAGAGAAGTGAGATTCTGGAAAGATCTTCCTACCAGCGTTGCTTGGCTTTGTGTACTTTTGCAATAATTTCTTTAGAAACTTAGCTCTTACTGATCTTGTCCACTCTTTCCGTACGGTAAATTTTTTTTTCTGCTATTTTTTTTTGTTCTTTTGCATGATTAATATCATCATCATCGTCTTTTTCTTCTTCCTCTTTCCAGTCTCTCTTCTGGGTGGTGCAGTATAAACTTAAGAAAAAAGTTTGAATTGTTACCCAGTTAGATTTGTTATGTTTAACCCTTGGTCTTCCCTTCTTTGTGGGTTTGATGGTATGTATGTTGCCTGTTGGACATGCTGAGAAATAATCACTTGGGTTGGGTACCCTTTATTTTTCAGAATTATGAACTTAATATTGTGCTGTGATTTTTTTTTTCTTTAAAAAAAAAAAAAAATTGAAGATTTGATATTGTGACTCTTTTTTTCAAAAAATTTGGAGTGAATTTTGTGATATATTCTGTATATAGGTGCTAGTTTGATTTTATAAAAATTTATGTCTTCTATCCTGATATTTTCTTTTTGAAGCACCCAGCATGTTTGATTCCCTTTTTCGTTTTTATAAAGTAACTATTTTTCTTCTTTCCTTTTTTTTATCCATTAAAGTTGGTATTTTTCCTGGAATCTCTTGAACTTTTATCTCTTTTAATGTTATTCTCGGGAAGAAAGATGTAATTGTATTTTGAAAATATATTGTTCTCATGGATCACCTTTTGTGATTGACGGAAGCATTTCCCTTTACTCGTGTTATAAAGACTTCTCTTTCTTTTTTTTCCTCTTTAGTTTCTCGGAGCTAAACAGTAATTTGATTTGCCTCGCTCCTTGGGTTTGTTATATTACAACAGGAAATTGTTCTTTTTTTTTTTTTTTTATCCAACTCCTGGATGAAGAAAAGTTTCTTCTGAAATCGACCTTTTTCCTTTTATGTATGGAGAAGTAGAAAAATTTAACCGTCTCTTGAGAAAATGCCTTTATGTTTAATGTATACTGATTTGTTGTGCTTGTTTCTGTATGCTTGATTTGAAGGCTTTTAGGACACTTGGAAGAATAGCGGTACGTGCAAGGAGCTACTTTTGGTAGGCTGATATATAATTTGGCTAGAAGAAGTTCAGTTATTGGACAAGTATAGATTGAAAGATGGGTTATTTATGTGATTTTTGTGGGGAACAAAGGTCCATGGTATATTGCCGGTCAGATGCTGCTTGCTTATGTTTGTCATGTGACCGAAATGTCCACTCTGCTAATGCCCTATCCAAACGCCACTCAAGAACACTATTATGTGAAAGATGCAACTCACAACCTGCATTAGTAAGATGTGCCCAAGAAAGTGTATCTCTTTGTCAGAATTGTGATTGGATGGGTCATGGCACTTCTACCTCAACCTCAACACATAAGAGACAGCCCATCAATTGTTATTCTGGATGCCCGTCAGCTTCAGAACTTTCTTCAATCTGGTCATTCGTTTTAGATATCCCTTCTGTGGGTGAATCTACTTGCGAGAAGGAACTGGGATTGATGAGCATAACTGAGAACAGTGCAAAAACTGCTTGGGACCCTACAGAAAACAGCATAACCCAAAGTGTATCTAGTTCTGTTGAATTGAATGATGTGCGCAGCATGGAGAAGTCCAGTTTCTGGGTTGGGTCGTCTTCGGTGCCTGATGTTAACTCTGGGCATCACATTCTAGACCAGCCGGGTGGATCTGCATATACATCCTTGCCCAAGGTATATATCGATAGTTTCATTGATATCTTCTATAGAGAGATCTCAACAGTTTGATAAATAATCTACTGCAATACAATGATGAGCATTGCAGGCTTGCTGGGAGTTAGGTTGTTTCTGTCAATCGGTTTCATTCACCATCTGTTTCTTAAATTGCTGAGAATGTTAAGTAGTTTAGCTTGAATTCATAGTATGATAGGTCTGGCATGTATACAGGTTACCTACAGCAGATGCCACTAATTAACTTTTGAGTTACAATATGTCACAAAGGTATATATGAGTTTTTTTTTTTTTGGGTGTGTTTCCACCAGTTATTGCTTATGTACCCCATTCATCAAAATGTCCAATTAGTGATGGACAAAAGAGCTAGATTGATAATGGTACTCCAAACAATGTTATCTTGTTCAAAACTGACCACTGAAGCTAAACTAGTTTGAGAGTGTGATGAAATAGACGTGTAGTCTTTTTGGTTCCACCAGTATCTTCCTGCTTGACTTAAAGACTCTGGTTCTGCTTTTTGTCCCATAAATTCCCTTTCTGTACGATTCATTTTGGGATGCTTGTCTCTCAGTTGCTTATAGTGCAAGATCAGCTCTATGGCATCCAGGCCTTCCCTCTTTCCATGGCTGTGATGACTCAATGATATTTAATTTTGACCTTTACATCTTCATGATGTAGAATGAGAAGTTAATATTTATGTGAAACTTTTTTATGGTCTTTTTGGTGTTCAAAATTAACATAAATTGCATGCTTTGTCAAAGTTTTCCAATTCTATCTAGTATAATGAATTGAAAGTTCTGTGGTTTCTTCATCAAGGACTTATGCAAATTTTACATTATTAATATGCAGTTAGGCTGTCCTGGGACAAAAGGTCCTGGACTCTCTGAAGAAAATTATCTCTATGATGATTTCGATATGGATGAAGTGGATTTGGATCTTGAAAACTACGAAGAACTCTTTGGCGTAGCTCTCAGTCATTCTGAAGAGCTTTTTGAGAATGGTGGGATTGATAGCTTGTTTGGGATGAAGGACATGTCTGCTGCTGATTCCAGTTGTCAGGGTGCAGTTGCTGCCGAGGTACTTTCATCTAATTGTATTATGCTGCCCATGATATCCTCCTTGACATATAGACTTCTCATATGTTTCATTTATTGGTGCTTAGTCTGTTGTGTCTCAAATAGTCTGTCAATGCCTTGTTTTGAAATTTGTGTTTCTCTTAATGTATTGAGGATACTGAACTATGCCATCTTTCTTGTTCGATCAATAAATAAAGGGCAAAGTAACACTTGTTTATTAATTTCAAAATATTGTTTTATGAATGTAGTTTCAATTTTCAGTTTGCTTTATACTTCAAAGAAACTTCAAGAGGATGTTTTCTTTATGCAAGGATCTTTCATGTATTTGCTTGAATGCAGGACTTTGTTAAGCGTTATCATATGGTGCATGAATTTAGAGATCATATGATGGCATGACTGGTTTGACTTGATACTAGAATTTGGAATTATTACCTGGAGGTGGGCCCAACAGAATTTCTTAAACACCTTTTTATAAATTTGAATGTTGATTAAACCGCCCCAACATATTGGAATGTGTGGCCAATTGGATGTGTATGATGTCCTTGATGGATTGTTCTTTCTTGTATGGCAGTGATAGTAAATACAATTTTTCTTTTCATCCACCCTTTTGAAGCTTTTCTGATCTAGATGGTTCTTCTCCAGGGAACGTCAGCTGGACATGTCAATGCAACGCAGCCAGCGTGCAGCAATGCAGCATCTGCTGATTCTATGATGAGTGCCAAAACTGAACCGGTACTTTGTTTTACTGCAAAGCCAGGGCATTCAAGCCTTTCATTTTCTGGTCTTACTGGAGAGAGTAGTGCTGGGGATTATCAGGATTGTGGGGCTTCTTCAATGCTTCTCATGGGAGAACCTCCGTGGTGTCCTCCATGCCCTGAGGGTTCCTTCAATTCTGCTAACCGTAGTGATGCTGTTATGCGTTACAAGGAAAAGAAGAAGGCGCGCAAGTAAGTCTTTTGCTAATAAATGGATAATACATATAAATATTTGTACAACAATTCACTGCAACCTCCTTTGATAGTAATCATTAAGCTGACAACTTTGTCTTTTACTTGCTTTACTTGCTCTTATAGCCTCTGAAAATAGAGTTTTCCAGTTTGGTATTTCTAAATTTCTTCCCAGCAATACTGGTTATTCGAATTTTGTATATACCTTTTAACAATTTCATGGTTCTATTCTTTTCCTCTAATATAGCAATAATGTCAGTTTGAAGTTTTCTGCCCTGAAATTTCTACCTAGTTGTCTGGATTGGGTTGCATGTTAGTAGATAAATGATTATTTTTTTCAATATGCATGTCTATACATGTACCTTTGTGCGAAAAACAACTAAAATCATAAGTCTATGAATGCTTGCAAATATGATCACTTGACCCTGGCTGGTATGGTGACATTTTCATTTTGACTCTTAGTTAATTTTCAAAAATTTTGGCAAGTATTCTCAACTTTCATCTAATTGTTTTCTAGGTTTGAAAAAAGAGTGAGGTATGCCTCTCGCAAAGCAAGAGCTGATGTAAGAAGGCGTGTTAAGGGACGCTTTGTCAAAGCTGGTGAAGCTTATGATTATGATCCATTGATCCAAACCAGAAGCTACTGAGAGTACAATTTTTAACCATGCTTTGTGAAAGGAAAGAATCACTCTCAATGTCAAAAAATCCGTACTATCTCACCTAAACAATAGTTGAAACTAATGCATATTTCCTGTGGAATAACAAAGTGTATGATTGTATCTCAGGGGCCTTGGTTTTCATCAGGAGAAAATGGTGGATATGAAATGCTGGGTTCCAATGTTTTACCAAGAAAGTTCAGGAGCAGAATTTTGATCCTCCATCACACTACAAAAGGATTGATGGATTGTGACAACATCCAAAAAAGGCCGCGCCACCACCCTTGACTTTAGGCTATGGGGTTTTTGTTTCCTTCTGTCTTTGTGCAGAAACTCTCTAGGAAAGTATAACCTTATTGGTTTTTTCCAGCCATAATACCGTAATAATTAGTATTTCTTGTATTCCTTGCTCTGGTAACCTCTATAAATGCAGTTGCCATGGCATGGTGGGTGGGTGGCTGTTCTCTCTCTCACATTTGCCAGGTCAACCAAAAATCTAGCACTTGTAATGCTCTCATCTCTTTTTTAATTTCCCATGTACAGCGTAGGATCTTTATGTTCGCCTAAGTTAGTGTGATATCTGCTCAAACAACAGTTGTTGATGAGACCAACAAAAAAAAGAAAGAAAATGTGTACATTTCGTGAACATGTATATCACGGGATTATATATATGCTTTTGAGAGGAGATAGACTAGTGGTTTCGCATCAGTGTAAGTAAGTCTAGTGGTTCCACATCAGTGTAAGAATTTACTTATTTTGAGTTGCCATGAAAAAGACTGAAGATGGTTTACTTCTCTTGTATATTGTATTTTTGTTCTAATCTTGTAGATGGTCGACATATTTTTATGCAGAAATGCTTGTTATTCTTGTGCACCAATATCTATGGTTGTTTTGGTGCTGACCTCTAGCTGGACATTGTATTGGTGAAAATTATGATGTTTATGTCCATGAACCCATGTCCCGCCCTTCTTTCACTCTGAAAAGTTGAGCATATAAGCTTCAGTTTCTTATCAAAATGAACTGCTAAATTCAAGCCGCTAGTTCCCAATATCAGTCCGCATCCATTATGGTAAAAAGAAATTTCGTATAAAAAGAATCATATATTGGCATAAATAATAAGCATTAATTCTTGTGAGCATTGATAAACTAATACTGCATTACAAAGATAACTTACTTCCTATGCAGTAATAACACAACCACGACATTTCAATGTAATTAAGCTAGTAGAAAGTTTGCCTGACAAAGAATCCCATGTATATCTATCCTACTGAGCTCCGAAACATTAATCATCATCAGAACTACTATCTTCTGACATCCTTCCTATATCGTCGTCTGCTACAATTGTTTCCTGCAAGCACAAAAATGTCACTTGGAGAAATAAAGACTTACAAATGTATCCGAAAAGATAAGAGAGAGACAGAGCAACTGGCACAACATTTAAACAAGATGCAGAAAAATTTCTTACCGGCACCTTCTCCCAGTCCTTCAACTTGGAATTCGTCAACATGTAATTATCACGCAATGGCGCCCAGGCAGGCCCTTCTGCCTCTGTCTGGGCTGTAGATGTATGACCCTGCCATTACAAAACCAAATAATTAATTCAAATTTGCGATCGGATGTATGTTACGTTGGGAGTGACTGCTTCCATCATTTAATTTCACTATGAAGCTGACCCTATGTATAAAAATAAAAAGTAGATGACAAGAGAGATATTCAGGAAAGTCTACCAGATCCAAACCAAACACCACCCACCCCCAAAAAAAAAGAACTTAACGAAATCCACAGATTAAACGTGTTATATAAACTGACATAAATGCAAGAAACTCAATAAAAATAAAAAATAAAAGAAAAGGAAAAAGAAATGGACAACCTTAGTGGGAGCATCGGCTGCTAGCTTTGATGTCTTGCCCGACTCTGAATAGAAGGTTTCTTTCCTCCGCTTCCTTATTGCTGGCAATATTCAAAGATACTTGCTTAGAATCACTTTAGGGAGCTAGTATTAGCGACAAGTGTGGATCAATTCAACGATTACATAATGAGGCTTAAACATTGGACCACAGAATAAGTTCGTACTTAATTTCCGTAGTCAAATATGGCAATCAACATCAACAAAACATTGTCTTGTGGGCAGTCTCACCCAACAAAATTAAAAAGGGAAGAAAAACGTAATGATCAAATTGTAGTAAAAAAATGTAATGACCAAACCTTTTTTTTTTTGTGATAAGTAAAATGTAATGACCAAACTTGAACCTCTATAACCACGGTGTTCTTTCTTTTTCTTTTTCTTTTTTCCTGTTTTTGGTAAATGAGATAATTTTATGCAAATGAAACAAGTTTAATTGGCATAAAATTGCTGACTCACTTGAGTACCCACATGACAACAATGCCATTCCTGCTTTTGTGTAAAAACCACATGGGCTGCACAAGGAGGAGGAGGAGAAAAAGAAAGACCAGACAGCAACTTCTTTAAATTCATTGGAGGCCCATCAAACTTTGGGCTATTCAACTAGAGTAGGACTTGTCCTTATTTTATAGTCAAAATTTTGTTTTGTTGTATATAATAGTGTATATGGTACTGCATGCATACAAGGCACTTCTTAGCATAGGAAAAAAAAAAGGGAGTTAAAGAAGATGAATATGAGGATGGTATGACAGCATTCAACAGCAATAACAAATGCATCTTTCTTTGATGTCAGGTCACAGGTAACACTTGGGCACTGTGACCAAAGCCGTTAGAGCTTAGATGTAAAATTAGAAGTTTGTGGATTGACAAGAGAACTTGACATGGTGATGGAAACCTTTGGAGATGTTGATACTAATGGGAATTTGTGAGCACCAGTCATATTTGTAGTTCACATCAAGGCTTTTGTGGGCAGTCAGGAGACGAGAAAATAGAAAATGTCCAGAAAAAAAGAAGTTAAAATCTTTTACTTGGAAGTTCAAAAGAGATGTACTTATGTGTATGCAAAAGTTTAACGAAAATATAAAAGCACTAGTTTCAATCTAAGAACACCCTATGCACATATGCTGGTATAACTTGACATGCCTACATGACTCTGTAATACTTGATAAATTGCACCGACAATGAGAGTAATCCCAGAAGATGGATATGAAATATGGTAAGGCAAAGAATAAGAGGATCTCAAGTTGTAGCTACGTCATCTTTCTGCATACCTTTTGCATCTTTAGACCTCGATGGATTTAAACCTTTCTGAGCATTTTGTGCCTTGTTGACCTGCACAAGATATGAAGATATCAAGCACAGAAGTTTAGGTCTGAATGTGACAGCAATAGAAACAATCTAACAAAAAAAGATTGAAAAAAAAAGGGTTAAATCTTCATGGAGAACTTACAGCATTGAACAACTTGACCACTGAAACTCCAGCAACGCACATGGTAAATGTGAACCAAGTTAGCATTATTATAAAGTAGGCAAAACAATTTGATAAAACCAATGCCTTTGTGACATAAATCTCAAGTAACAAACATAAACGCATTACCTCCTTTTGTAGCAACGCCTACTAGAAACTTTTCATGTGAATCCAAATAATTAGCAGGTTTCACATGCCCCCTTTCTCCCACCTATATCATACGAATGAAAAGTACAAAACTCAGAAGCAACCAATCATATAATTATATTATAGGGAAAAATTAATGATTTAAATGCGCACAAACACATGAAACACTTATGCTTGTCATAACAACTAGTTTTGAAATTGAATTACCAAGTGTTTTTCCTTCTTGGCCTCCCCTTTGACCTTCCTTTCAGCCTCCTCTTCTGCAAGCTTCTCTGCAATGAGCTTCCTGTCCGCTGACAAAACAGGACCCTACAAAGCAAAAGACAAACTTTATACAAATCTCATTGTTTTAAAAAGCAACCAAACAGTTATCTTACGAGTGAATCACTAGTCACGCTCTTCTTAATAATACTCCCGAATGCCAACTTGAATGCTCTACAACCCTCGGCAAACTTCGTAATTCCGAGTTGAATTTCACCATCTTCTTCATCATCAGAAACCCCATTATTCACGTTCAAATTCACATCCTCTCCTTCTTCTTCTTCTTGTTCTTCCTCAAGACGTTCCTCATCTCTGATCACGGGCATAGGGTTCTTGTCAACATGATCATGATCATCACCATCATCCTCGTCCGAATTGTACTCTCGTGCCCGCTTGCGAAACAGTTTCTTCATTTTCCTGTCAATCTTCTTACCCTTGTTGCCCCGTTCAATGCCCTGTAGCATCATGGCATTAGTGGGTTTTTTCTTAGCCTTAGGGCCTTTCTTCTTCCCTATATTCCTCTTCATCGGAACCTTTACCGGTTCTGCCACATGGGTTTCTTCAGCCATGCCCCAACCCACCGATAGTCTTTAACAGTAGGTACTCTTTAAACTTTCTCAGAGCCAATCGAAGACCTTATACCACCGATTCCAAATAAGAAGATGATCAAAGGCACTCTAGAAATAGGGTAACCTGGTATCCGACTTGGATGCGGAGGACAACGAATGGACTGGATGTGCTTTCTACGGATACAAAGCACAACCCTTTACTAATTATTACCAAAACCCCTTCTACTTTCTAGGATTAGGGTTTTACCAAAACCCCGAGCCGATTGATTGAACTACCCTTACCCTTAGGACCTTGACCCTTTTTCCTGCTCATAATTGCCTCTGTCCTCTTATCGTCGGTCGTCCACGTCAACTAAAAGTCACGCCGGCCACAGGACAAAACGCAGGAACATACATACAACTTAACGAGTTACGAGATGCCACTGAAACGAGTGCTAGCTGTTGAGACTTGAGAGGTTTCAAATCAAAGGTTGACACGTTTGAAAGTGGGCAGTGGTAAGCACGTGACTGTGCACGTGATTGCATCATGTGGTGGGCCGTCTGGCCCACTTTACCCTCCATTCTGTCCTCTTCGAAAAACTCTCTTTTATTTTTTCTGCAGAGTGATCAGATCGAGTTCAGAACCTCCGGACTTTCTTAATTAATTCTCTTTTATATATATATTTACATGATTCTCTTTTATATATCATACCTATTTATAAAATTCGATATTATGTATACTGCTATAAATAAAATTTAGTTTAAACCTTAAAATAAATATTAATATGTCTTTAAGAATTAACTCAATTGGTTTGAATTACGTTTAATAAAACAGAAATCACTAATTTGAATCTTTCTTGACTTTCTTATGTGTCAAAAATAAATAAATAAACATTAATATGAAATGAAAAAAAAAAATTCTTATTTCCAGCCTGCTGCTAGTCTGGTCTGTTTCTCGATCGTGGGTCGGCAGGACATTTCAACTTGGATTACTGATAGCCATTATACGTATATATGTGATGCTTGAAAACAAATAGAACCATACATGCAATTGAGATGTTCATGCATGTTAGTAGAGTCTAGAGACTTCTAAGAATCTAAGAGAAACGTACTACGTTGTATCTTTCACTGTCAATCATATAATGGAGGAGAGCAAACTTTCCAAAGATGAGACAGACGGTATACATATATATAGAGAGAGAGAGAGTTTATGAGCTCTAAAAAATCTCAAAGTGAAGTTTGAAAGTTGGATTTGTCCATACAATGTCCCTGTCATTCACCCATTTTCAATGATATAATTCAACATTGCCATTTGGTGATGATCATTAATCCATAATCAAATCAATCCATCAACTATTTAAGCGGTACTGTTGAATTAATGAATAATATTACACGTTCTCTTGTTTTTCATTATCATTAAATTAAAATTCAATAAAATCTGTCCATAATTTAGTAATAGTTTTAAAAGTCACATAAATGTGTGTGAAAATGAGAGATAATTAATGATCCTCTCAATTTCAAATGAGAGGAGCTAGTAGTACAAGTTGGACGATTCGTTTAACACTAATTGGCTCCTCTCCATTTCAAATAATGAAGAGGATCATATTCCGAAAATGAGTGTAAAAAAGTGACTCACATGAGCTACAATAAATTTGCCTAGTGGAACATAGCACTACACAAATTTTGGTGTTTAATGACTCACGAATAATGATGCTTTTGGCCAAAAAACCATCATTATTTGTCTAGTGACTTTTTCAAAATGGCAAAAAGTGCATAAACTGAAAATTGGGTTAATGTCGTTTGAACAGTGCAAAACAACATCATTAAATGGTGTATTTTTCAACAAAACGGTACCTTTTAGAATGTATGCCATTTGAACAGTGCACTGCACCTTTAATTTATTGGTTTAGGAGCTGTATGTAAAAAGACAATTAATATAATGGCTTAATTAGCAATATGTTGGTTGACGTATATATATATATATACCACTTTGGTGTAATGAAGCCAATTCCTGCTGTGACAATTTATTGTGATAGTGATGGCCGAGGGACCTTGCGAAAAGCAACAAGCAATTAAGTTTAGTGACTTTTACTCGATAATTATGTGAAATCAATTCATAATTAATTAAAGGCTAATTTGCATGTGATATGATTTAATTAATAATCAGTTCAGACAAAAACTTGTTTATCATGGTGTTTCTAGAGTTGTCTAGTGTTTAATTAACAACTCCCATATACCAACCAACCAACCAACCAAGGATATTTTCTTCGATCTCCATTATGCACACTCAAACCAGCAAGTAACTCTAAAAGGGTACACGTATCATGAAGAAAACATTTATCTTCATCTTCTTCTTTTATTATTATTATTATTTGTTTAATTGGAAAGGAATCTCATAGATTGTGAAGGTTGAAGGAAGAAGATGTGCATCCAAACCGATGGGGACGTGACTTTATACATTTTACATTGCATTAACTATCTACGTTGTCCCATTTTCAAACCCCCTTGGCGACACTCTGCCACCTAGACAATACTGCCGGCCGTGACTGGAGCCCCCACCACCACCTCCCCCTTCTTACAATTTGTGTCGTTTTTCTAAGCCCCGTTTAAAGGACGACACGTAGTAAAGGCCATGATGCATAATTCAGGAGTTACCCACTTGTTTGCTCGCGAGATTCTTCAATCCTCATGGCTATAGACAATAAACACAGTCGGGCCTCAGGCTCAGGTGGACGCATACACGTATATACTACCCAGAGGGTCCACGTTGGCATCACGACAACGTCTTTTTAATTGAACATGACATGTCTAATCAGCGAATACGTGACACTTGTCGATGAACAAGTAAGATGAAAAGGAGGTAGTAGGATGACTAGATGACGTGCACCCATTTCACAACGACATGCAGGCCAGGAAGAAGGACCAAACAAAACTTGTTTGTCATATCATATGAAGTTTGCCTGTTTTAATTTGGTTAGAAATCTCCCATGCATTCATACTTTGCAAACCCGACAAGATTTGTCTACTTCAGGCTACCTATCTTGCTCTCTAGCCTCTAGAGAGTAGAAACTATTGTTTCTTGTCCCCTTGCTGCCACCTCAAATGGAATACCATTGATTTATCATCGAATTACTCATTAAGGTAAATGCAATTTTTTCCACCAAGCACAATTTGTGTGCTTAACTATTTATTCAATAAGCTCTTAATTACAATATCCTTAATTAGAATCAATTTCGTCTATGACGGCAATTTATTTTCTCGATATGATGATAATTTTTATTCTTCTGATAATTTAACTCATTAATTAATATTCAATAACTTAATACAATGCAGCATTATTATACAACATATAGACAATGTTTGTGCATTTAATGTTAGTTAATTTTTTGGTGAGCAGTCTCCAAGAGATAGTTCAATCGGTTGTAAATTACGTCTTATGAAGTGTAGGTCACAAGTTCGAATCCCCCATCCCTTGTGTGGACATGTCAAAAAGAAAAAAAAAATTTGGTGAGCAAATAATACTTGAAATACCATTTAATTTAAACAAAGGCTAGCCGGCCATATATTATCTACTTGTAGAATGTAGATCCTAGATCATCAAAAATCATATAGAAATGTTAGGTGCCTAAAATTTTATAAACCAAAACCAAAGAATAAATTAAGTAACCTAACTCTTTAAATTGAAAATTAATAATTTGAACTTTACTGAATATATAAATAGGGATTTAGATTCAATGCAATAAAGTTGTTTAATTGTGTTGTAATAGGTAATTTAAACTTTACAGGCCTGTTATGCAAATATCTGAAGAAGAAAGCAGAGCAACATCATTACACGAAAGCCCATTTAATTAACACAGTTAAACTGGGATTTAAGTTTACAAAAAAGGGTAAGATTAAACGAAATTAACACAGTTAAGCTGGGATTTAAGATAGGGAAAAGAAGGTTTACAAGGAGGAAAGAAAAGGTGATGATATAAAGTAACCATGGTTGGAGGAAGATACGCGGCGGAAACGGCCAAAGGCTAACCAGGGTTAAGACAAACGGGTTAGTTGCTGATAATCGTGGGAGGTGGGTGGCGTCTATTATATATACGAGGGAGAAGCTGTTTGAACAAAGCAGCCATTGTATGACCGTCTAAAATCCCACATACGTATGCTTGTGATCCAATGAATCTATTTTTCATAAGCTCAATTCGGTGATAGAAACTGTGTCTCATAGCTCACCTCTGTGTAAGTCTCTCTCACACTCACTTCTCTTGTAGAGTTTGCTCGTTTTCCTTTTATGGGTCCTCAAGGAATACAATGATTTGCTTGTTGGCCATTCTTTTTTCTCCTGTGCTGTTTGAATCACATGAAAAATTCTAGATCTTGTGTCATCTTGATGTATTCAAATGGGGTTTTTGGATTAGAAAATCGGTTTGTGGATTGAGATCATGTTATGTAAGGATTCAATTTTCTGTATTACTTTGTTTTCTTATATTTGATGTGGTTATGATCTCCATCTGTCTGAATTGTGCTAGATCTTGATGGAGAAGATGCTTTATCAAGGCTAATTCATCTCCATTGAAAGTTCAAACCTTTTAATAGTTTGACTTCTATGACTCTTTAGGCTTTGATTTTTTTTCCTTTTCAATTATCGTCAAACATGGTTTAGTTTCTCCATTTTTTTCTCTTTCAATTCTTAATAACTCTCATACTTTTGGAATATTGGGAATATAGCCTTGTTTTTACCCCCCTCCTCCCATGGAAGACAGCTTACTAGGACAGAAGGCTGGTGGTGAGGGGCCATTTTTTAACCATCTCATTAACATATAAAGAAATTCCTTTCCCTTTTCCTTTTGTTTTTCCCCCAATCCTTTCATGGGAGACAGCTTACTAGGACATAAGGGTGGTGGTGAGGAGCCACTTTTAACCATCTTTTTAGCACCTAAAGAAAATTCCCTTTTCTTTTTGTTTATATCATATTACAGTTCTTTAACGGATTATGTCCCTTCTGTGGGTTTATTGCAGATCGGTTTTTATGATTCTTTCTAACTGGATGTGCATCAATTTACTTGCATATCTATATTTGCCACTTTATATAGAAATACTTTTTTTTAAAAGATCAATTTCTGTATCATCGATTCTTTCTCTCTTATTGTTGTCAATAAATGATCTCTGTGGGTGAAATTTTAAGGTCTAAGCTCACTCTATTTGTTATTTTCAAAATTTATTAATTTTTTATCATTTTCTTATTTGTGTGGTATCCTAATCTCTCTTTTACTCATTTCGGATCAGGTATCAAGAAGGGAGTGAGGACACTTTTCCCCTGTTTCGTTCCTTTCTGAGAGATCAAAACTGAAAAAACAATCTATTCCCCACTTTCTGCCTCTTCCAATTCCACCCGATTTTGTTGTTTCTAATAATCCTTTTTGAGCCGGGCTGAGTTTGAGCCTTCTGTTTTCTAAAAAAATATATTTACTTTTGCAATTCCAAATCCCCCAAAAAATTAAATTTTGACCAGAATGGGTCTCTCAAGCCTCCCAGCTCCATCTGAGGGAGTACTATGTGTAATCCTGGTAAATACTGCCCTATCCATCTCTATTGTCAAAGGCATAGTCCGAACAATCCTTCACATTGTTGGTATCCGTCTGTCATCATCATCAGCATCACCCCCATCACCAGATTCCACTCAAAACCCCCCAGAGCCATTCGAATTCCATCTTACTTCTTCTGAGAGTTACATTGAGGAGTTCCGGAGCCGGAGCCCGGCTATTCGGTTTGATACAGTGTATAGCTGTAAACAGCCTGAAGACGAATGTTCGGTGTGCTTGACCCAGTTTGAACCTGAATCCGAGATTAACCGCTTGTCTTGTGGTCATCTTTTTCACAAAGCATGCTTGGAGAAGTGGCTTGACTATTGGAACATTACATGTCCTCTCTGTAGGACTCCCTTAATGCCTGAGGAAGAAGCATCTTGCATTTGGTGAGCATTTACATGTATGTGACATGTGAGTCAAGGGAATTCAATGTACAGCATAGTGTACAGTTACTTTTGTGAATGCATCGGCTGGGTGTAGTGTTGTTATACGCATATTATGCAGGAGTTCGGATGTGATATTTTGATGGGTCCTTGAGACCTAATTTTATTATTGTACATATTTTGATGTTTCTGATGTTATATGCATTGCACTTCTGGCTTGAGCCTTTTTGTGGAGATCTTTTTTATTTTTTGTTGCCCTGGTGCTGTATTTGCCAGGGAATTGAGGAATCTCCTGATTGAGTAATGAAACATCATGCAGAAGTAAGCCATATTCCATGTCTGGTTGCTGGCCCTCATTTGTAACTAAGAGGGTAGTAGCCAAGCCGGAGAGAAATTTCGAATTCCTACAACTACCATCTAAAAAAATGGCGTGTTCTTTAGCATAGCATGTAAAGATGAGGAGGGAGGATTTGTTGGTTCCATTTGGTTACATGGGAAACCCTAATTATATGCTTAAAAGCCACAGGCGCTATACCTGCTAATCCTAAGGTGTTTGTATGGCTATAGGGTAACGTCTTTAATCCACAACTAGGCCCGTATATTTATTCTACGCCTACATTGTTGCCAAGAATATGTTCTATTTATCCGTATCTTGTTTTGGGTGTGATATATAACTATAAGAGAGAGCATCGAAAAGCTAGGAAACCCCCACAAAGCATATTGGATAAAGGGTCTAAGGGAAAGTGCCTGTTAGCCTTATTAAGCCCACGTCATTCTTACCTTTTATTGTGAACACTTTATTCCTAAAGAACAAGCCCTGCCAAAGAGTTCAAACTCATCAAAATTGAGTGCCAAAAAAGAAGAAACAGAAAGGGAAGGAGGGATGGGGGCGCTAATAATTAGCTTGAGAAACCGTTTGTGCGTTACTCAAGTTTGTTTCTTTTTACTTACGAACTTTCTTTCTTTTCAATAATTAGGTCCTTAAGATTGAACATAATTTTAAATAGATTCCCCCGTCAACTACTTGTTCAATTAATGGTGTGTTGCATCATACCACTAACTCGATAATATGTGGTTTGCATTTAACGTATCATGTGTTAACTGAATATTCTATGATGCAAATCATAAATCTATCGTAAATAAATTTTTCAAAAAAAGTAGAAAAAGACATGACATTAAAGAAAATGTGGTGGTGACTATCAAGGCTAGCCTCCTCTCAAAGCAAGTTGACCATCCCTCACTAACCTCTACGAGAGAGGTGGTGTGGCCACTCCTCTCCTATGAGGGGATGCCTCGCTTCACTCTAGTCATCTCCTTTTGTTTTCAAATAAATAAAGTAAAATAGTTAGGATAAATTTATAATTTAATGATATTTATTACACAGAACGTATCATTGACACATGATGTGTTAGACAGAAACCACGATTTAGTGGTATGACTTTACACTATCAATCAATTGAATGAGAATTTAAACAAACGAATATTTGATTTTTGTTTCAATTTTAGAAGCTAGGTGAACTTGGTTGCTTGCTTTAATGGACATGAATCTTAGAAACCATAGTAATCCTAATTAAAAGGGGATTAGAGTCTATTTGTTTCTTTTTTACTTACAAAATTTCTTTCTTTTCATTTTTCTTTTCTCATGTGTTTTATGGCACTTTAAACATTTTATGTTAAACTTAGATAAAGAAGGAAATTATAGATTCGTAAGCAAGTAGTAGTTTTTTTTTTTAAAAAATTAAGATTAGTTCGTGAGTTTTCTTGCAATGTTAATTTAGTTTTTAGAATTGAACCTAAGTTTAAATATGTTCCTCTATCAACTAGTTGTTCAATGAATGGTGTGTTACATCATACCACTAGCTTGATAATGTGTGACTCCCATCTAACGTGTCATGTGTTAACTGGATATTCCAGGAGGCAAATTATAAATTTATCATAAATAATAATAATAATAATAATTTTTTAAATGTAGAATATGACAGGAAATTAAAGAAACTTTGGTGGCAACTATCAAGGTTAACCTCCTCTCAAGGCAAGTTGGTCATCCCCATCTAGCCTCTACGAGGGAAGGCCATGTGGCCAATCATCTCCTGTGAGGGGGATGCATCCATTCGCTATAATCGCCCCATTGTTTTATTGTTTAAAAAGAAACAATACTTCATTTATAATTGGCCAAGAAAAAGAAAAATACTTCGGATAGATTTATAATTTAATGATATTTGTTGCATGGAATGTAGGATTGACATATGACGTGTTAGACAGTAACCATGTGTCCTCGATTTAGTGGTATGACTTGACACTATCAATTAATTGAATGAGAATTTTAACAGAGGAATATTTGATTTTTGTTTCAATGTTAGAAGCTAGGTGAACTTTTTTGCTTACTTTTAATTAATGGACATGAATCTTAGAAACCATAATACTCCTAATTAAAAGGGAATTAGATTCTATTTGGACATGTGCGATTCTGCAAGACAAAATTGTTTTTTTAAATAAAATTATAGAAAGTGTTCCAATTGGGACTACTTTTGAAACAAAAAAAGAAAAAACGGTTTAAGAACATAGAAAATTCACATTTTTGTATCGTAGGTAAGTGAATGTGTTTTTTTAAAATGTGTGATTTTTAATTTATAAATATTGAAACGCAATTTTACTAAGGCTTCGTTTCTTTCGATGTAAAATGGTTTCCGCCGAAAATATTTTACGACACTTAGCCATTCTAATTCACAATTTTACTAAAGAGTTTACTAGGCGTTCTTCTTATAGTGTTTTCTTGGATTCCCCTAAACTTACGTAAAATATGATTTAAGAAAAAAAAAATTGTAGTGTCGTTTTTTTGTTTTGTTGTCAACAGATTAATTTTTACGAGTTAATATTTAGGTTCTAATGCTTTAAAATTTGTTTTTATATTCAAAACTAAAACCTAAAGGTGGAAGGTTAACTATTTAGGGATGGTATCACTCAAAATGGATTTGATAATCTTAAATTTAATTTAGTACTAATGCCTCAATTTTGGTGCTAATGCCTCAAATTTGGTGCTAATGCCTAAAAAAACCGGTGGTAGAGGTCATTACAATTTTATTTTTTCTTAAAATTATGTTTTACGTAAGTCTGGAAGAACCCAGAAAATACTATAGGAAGAACCTTTAAAATTTTCCTTTTACTAAATGCCAACTATTATTTTAAAATAAAAATTTCATTAAATAGATTTTTATTAAATATGTTTTGCAATCACTATTTTTCAAACTAAACTACACATTTTAAAACCGTCCAACTAAACCGACCATTTATGATTTTATCAATGTTTTAGGGTAGAGAAAATCATAATACCATTTCCTAATAAAAGATAGGTATCTTTGGTTAATGTTTTCTGGTCTTGAAGTCAGAAAATTATCCTTCATATCGAAAACATGTTTAATTACCATTAGTTTTGAGAAAAAAGCCAGCGATTAAGAAAAAAAAAAACAAAAGCTTGGCAATTCGGCACACGTGCCAACAGAAGTAAATATTCGCACAAGCGTGGCAATTCGGCACACGTGCCAATGCCAAACAAGGCGCCAAGGCAATCCTATCATCATCTTCTTCTTCTTCACTCTTGGCTGTCCATCCCCTTTGCCCCGACTCACACCACGTTCAAGGTCACGAGTCACCCTCCTCAAATGACGAAACTATCCTTCCATCCATTCCTAATTTACCAGCCAAGGACCAGCTCTCATGGCTCGCTGTCCATACTCCTCCACTGAAGTTCAAGCTCATGCAGGGTGGTTCAGGTTCAACTCCATGGACCTCCATAGCCTCCCCCGACGCACCACTACCTTCTCCTCCTGCTCTTCTTCTTCGCTTATCCGCTCCGAGAGCTCTCTATCTTCGTGAGTTCACTCACAACCCCACATTCATACATTCATCATATATGCGCTCCATGTATTTGTCTGAATTCGCTCAAGAGATGTGCTTTTAATTTGTCTGAATTTAATTGTGTTTCGATTACACCACACGCTCACACCCAGAGCGCTCATAATTTCATCGTTTATATCAGACTATATACAACACAAGAAGACTCTCATTGCTTCAGAATTCAATTTATGCATGGTTTTATTAAGGACTTCCATCTACTCTTATCACAGTCTTCAAAAGCTTCAGTTTTTATTTATGGGGTGATCCTTGTGTTGTACATTGTCAAGGCCAAGTTTTTTGCTGAGTAGGCTTTAAGAGTGTGGTTTGCTTAATCCAATAGGATATGGTATTATATATGATTGACATTATTCAAACATTTTCCTTTTCTTGTTTTTTTGGGATGTATAATATGTATTTGTGGCAGAGCATTTGATCATATGGCCGTCATTGCATGTTAAAAGCAATGCTGCCTCTACCTGGGGAAATGATGGAAGCCTTACATATAAGAAATTCAGTCTTCGGAGTGGCATAGTGTCACGATAATGTTGAAGCCATTGTTTTGTAGGGTTGCTAATATATCTGTTTAGAAATCCTCAGTGTCATCTCCCAGTGGGGGAAAATGTATTGTGGTCTTGGATGCAACACACTTGGTATCAATAGTACCTTCCCCGGGTTGTAATCTGGAAATACTTACTTTCAATGCGTGAATCATTTTTTATTATTCAATAGCCGAGAGTCAACCATTTATATGGCACATATCAAGTTTCTCAAGTCATAGAATATATGTGACTAGAAATATGAGAGATTCATTCATAGACACCACAAACAAAAATATGAGATATTCATTCATAGACACCACAAACAAGTGATGGGGTTCACTTAGGTATGATGTTTTTGTTCTCCTGTTCATTCTCACCGTAAATCATCTTCAAATTCATTTGTCCTGTCAGAATGCTCAGAAATTACTGTTTGCATACAGGTCGAGCTTGTAATGAAATTGAAATATTATACTTTATCATATCAACTTAAGACTTTGACTGCTGGGCTGACACCCTTTGGAAAATCAATAATGTGTTCTCTTTTTTAATCAGGTATATATGCCACCACATACCCTTTGGAAATGCATTCAGATTCACACTTTGTATAGGGAACTATAATTCTTTCAGAAGATCCGCTATAATGACTAAGAAAGGTAAGTTAACTTTCCCATTCTGATTACTCTAGGATATATTTGGGTGTACTAAGTGCCACTCTTATATAGTAGAGATCATAAACTTACTTCATACCTTAATATCTTGTTTTTAGGTAGCTACTTCAGTCTTAGCTGTCTCATTGCATTTATCCATTCCTTAAAGGTTAAAGTTAACTACTGTTTTATTTGATATTATGTGATTATTTGTGTTTTCCTGTTGGAATTTAGTTTTGCTTAAGTAAATCTTTTATACATTTTTCTTGCTGTTGTCAACTGACTGTAGCTTTCTTTGTAAGCCAACATTTCAATGGAGGACCTTTATCTGAAGATAATGTGAACATATGATTATACTTGCTTCTACTTACCAACTCAAATGTGGTTGTCTATAATCAGAAATAACATGAAAAATGTGGTGAACATATAATTATATACTGTACCAAAAAAATATAATATCCATTAGTTTCCCCCAGTTTGTTGTGACCTGTCAGAGGTCCGAACAAAGTAGTACTTTTAAGTTGACATTTCCACTAACTTATCATCGTTGATGTGAAATTCAGTTATCAATTGTGAGAGAAAGCCTCTTTCTGTCTCTGCTCCTACTTGATTCTAATGGACAGACATTTTTCTTCATAGGTGTATTAATGTTTTGCACCATCATTTGAGGAAGTACTTTCTTATAGTTTTGAATGGCTGATGGATCTAGCATATTCTGATTTCTCAGGCAAGTCAAGCACTTCTTTGAAAGAATTATGGCGCATAGTTTGGACTATAGAAGCCGATTTGACAGCTGGTCAGCTTCTGTACATAACTGGGGATCCTGATGTATTAGGCTGCTGGGATCCAGAGATGGCTATACTTATGTCTCCAACTGAACATACAAACTTATGGAAGGCTGAAGTCAAGGTAATTTCTCCCGGCTGTGATAAGTGGTAGCAATGTACCTTATACATGTGTATATCATAATGGGAAGTTGAGTACCATAAAATATCTGCCTGATGTGGTTGAGTCTGCCTGTTGTGACAACACTTCGTTGAACTAGAATAGATACTATAAGGTAACTAAGTTTACCAAGGCAGATCTAGGAGAAGCCTGCTAATGCTCTAGGTTATAACTTTTTGACTTCTCTCTCTCTCTCTCTCTCTCTCCCCCTTAGTCTGAGATTGGTGGTTTTTATCTGTTTCCCCTGAAATGAGAAAGAACAATGTAGTTCCCCAGTTGTTTCTTTTGATTTCTACAGAGATCGCCTTAGAATAAACTTCCTTATTATGAAAAGTAAGTAGTTGAAAACAAAATATTACTCTTCTCATAAAACTAGTGAGAGACACCCTAAGCTTTATCTGCTTTCAGTTTCATAATTGTATTTATTGCAATTGCCACTAGTCACCCTTTTGTGCTTGGCAGATGGCTTATGGTGGAAATTTCAAGTATAGTTATTTTATAAAAGAAGAAACATGGCCTTCATGTGACATCATTTGGAGACCTGGGCCTGAATTTTCTATATCAGTACCTCTACCTGTTCAACAAGATAAAAGAATTATGGTGAGGGACTCATGGATGAGGTTTGATACCAAAAAGCCTCCAGCTCAAGTATGGGATTCATGGATAGAGGAGACATATCTTCCCATACAATCTTTAATATCAGCTCCAGCCAGAGGTAATTTCTCCACCTGCGTACACTTGTACATGCAACTTCTTCCCTTATAATGTTTCTGAACACTCAAATGCTTCCAGTGGTTTGACAGATGAAGATGAGATAGTGAAAATCCTTGAAAGAGAATCAATAGAATCAAAGCCGTTTGTACATGATTCCACAGTCAAGGATATATTGTACTCAAGGGAGGATACCACTAGTGTCACTCATAATGGCTCAAATTCTGACAGGGTTTTCACTAAAAAAGATCAGCCTGTTGAGGAGCCCTGGTTACTATCATCACGTCTCCTTTTTCCTATTTCCAAGGATAAGATCGGGTCTGATGTGTCCAAAAGTAATGACACCTTAGAAGATGAGGTTATTGAGATGGAAGATAAAGGAAATTTGTTGTCTGAAGAAGGGAACAGTCTTATTTCAGAGGAACCCATTTCTACTGTTATTCTGATTAATTCTTCAATATGTACCATGCAAAGGATTGCTGTACTGGAAGACATAAATTGGTGGAGTTATTACTAGAACCGGTTAAAACTAATGTGCAGTGTGACAGTGTGTATCTAGGGGTGGTCACAAAACTTGTTCCCCATATGGGAGGTGCTTTTGTAAATATTGGAAATTCTAGACACTCTCTTATGGACATCAAGCAAAACAGGGAACCCTTTATATTCCCTCCATTTCGTCGAAGGACAAAGAAACGAGAAATCAATGGTTCAGTTATTGGATCACTTGAAAAGCATCCAACTGCCATTGACAATGTGTGCACATCTCATGATAGAGTAGTCATTGCTGATAATACAGAAGTTGACTCTCGGGATGATCCTGTACAATCTATGCACAATGACTATGAAGAACATGAAGTTGATGATGATTTCAATATTTCAGAAGTTCTTGAGGAAAATGTAAATGGTGGTATACTCGATTATGATGAAGTGAAGCTGATTTTGAGGACTGTTTAGATCAAAGTGAACATCACCTAGAAGGTGAAACTATTAACCATTCCCTTCCTGTTGGCATAAATGGCTCAAATGATTCTCAAATGTCTCATCTCCAACATATGAAGGATTCTAGGCATACGTTCAATAATGACAACAAGTGGGCCCAAGTTCGAAAGGGCACCAAAATTGTTGTACAAGTTGTCAAAGAGGGACTTGGTACAAAAGGTCCAACACTAACCGCTTATCCAAAATTAAGAAGCAGATTCTGGGTATGATTATCTCGAGAATTCTTTGTTTGTCATATATTCAACCATTAGTTTGTGTTTAATCTGAATTAACTCTCCTGGCTTGCAGATACTGATTACTTGTTGTGATAGAATTGGCATTTCAAAAAGAATTTCTGGTGTTGAGCGTACGCGCTTGAAAGTCATTGCAAAAACTTTGCAGCCTCAGGGTTTTGGTCTGACAGTAAGGACTGTTGCCACTGGTCATTCTTTAGAGGAATTGCAGAAGGACTTGGATGGTTTGCTTTCAACTTGGAAAAATATAATGGAACATGCCAAATCTGCAGCTCTTGCAGCAGATGAAGGTGTTGAGGGTGCCATTCCCGTTATTCTCCATAGGGCAATGGGTCAAACACTCTCAGTTGTTCAGGATTATTTTAATGATCAGGTGAGTACCTGTCTCTGTCTAACTCCTGATTCTCCTATTATCTATACGATTTTTATTGCTTTATTGTTACTTGATAACCTAACAATCTCATTCCCTAGTTGTATTCTTTATTTTGACTTACATTCAGGTTCAGCGAATGGTAGTTGACTCGCCAAGGACATATCATGAGGTATGACATCAGCAGAATACCAGAGAGGACTATCTTACTGGATAAGGATCCATGTCTGTGTGTCTTCCTGATTTAGGTTTTTCATTAGTTTCCTTTCTAGCAAGTCTTGAGTGAGGAGGGTAGGATTATTGCCTTTAGTAGTACATAAACTTGTGTACATGGGGTGTCCACAGTCCCATATATGACAGAATTGGTTGTTTGAGCTGAATATTCAAAATGAACTTATAAGGGTGTATGTCTGGCAGCGGTTATGACACATTTTTCTAGTAGATAGCCTGTCAAAAGGGGATGAGTAAAGAATTTTTCTACTTAATACTTTCTTTTTCTGTAACTGCTGTGGTATAGTCCCTTGCTCTCTGCAGATTTAATTTAGATTTCTTGAGATCTCGTCTTTACTTTTCTCCTATGAACATAACCAATGTCGGCCTTTGCTATGTCATTTTCCAGGTTACCAATTATCTTCAGGAAATTGCCCCTGATCTTTGTGATCGAGTTGAGTTATACGATAAAAGAATTCCTCTTTTTAGTGAATTTAACATTGAAGAAGAGATCAATAATATCCTAAGTAAAAGGTGAGGTTCAGTATTGCTCATGTTGTCAATTTCCACGTTACCTAGCATAGAGGCTGCATAAAGAAGCTTTTTGTTCATTGATCTATGTGTTTTGATTACTATGTTGGTGAATCATCAATTCAAAGGGCTTAAGCTGTTAAGAAGTGAGTCAACAATATATATTGTGCAGTACCCCAAATTAGCACACTCAATACACCTTTATGCATTGACCTAGGTTTTTGAAACACATTTTGGACTTGTAGAAATAATTATGATGAAGCCTCCAAGAACAAAATATGACAAGGGCAAGGAAATTCAACTTTCCTGATATTTCAGCCCATCACAAAAGACAATCTAATGAACTACTTTTTGGTTGGTTTCACACATCTGTTGGCTCATCCCACAATAAATTTGTTCCTTGAAGTTGAAAACAGATGATATTTAATTTTTTGCACTAGCTCCCTAGTGTTGAAAGTATGGTTGAAGAATCAGCACATCACCAAAGGGAGGGGCTCCACCTGTCGTGGTCCTTTTAAATAACTGATATCCTTCACCTTTTTCTTCAACTGTAAAATGTTTGTAATATAGCTACGAATAACTTCATTTCTGGAAAACTTTATATTTATTACCATTTTGTTCATGTTGATAACATCTCTTCCCTGTGTCAGGGTTCCACTTGCTAATGGAGGTTCCCTTGTGATTGAACAAACTGAGGCATTGGTCTCTATCGATGTTAATGGGGGACATGGGGTTTTTGGTCATGGGACTTCGCAGGAGAAGGCTATTCTAGATGTCAACCTTGCAGCTGCAAAACAAGTACGCTCACTGCTGAGTTCTTATCACCACTTTGTATGCATGGGCGACTTAGTTCATAATCCAAGTCTATATTTCTTGCTACCTAAAGAGTATATTAATCTGTTATTACTTTTTTCGTTTTCTTCCATTCAAAGTTAATATATTTAAACTATATTAGGCCATTGCTTTTCCCATAGCGTTTATATCTTGCAATGTCTTTGCTGAAACTGTACTTCTTGTATTTCGTAAGTCAATTCCCTTGATACAAACACAATTAAGCAACTCGATATTTAGTTTAGAAAAGTAAATCTTGCAATTAATAGATAGGTTAAGATATGAAGGCAAAAAGCCATCTAATGGTAAATATTGGAGCCTTACTCCAGAAGTATGTGTAGGACTATTTTATCATCCATCATCTTGCCATGGTGTATATTATTTTGGAGGTTGCTGCATTGACACTTGACACAGATGATCTTTTTTTCGCTGTTACATATTTATCTTTTCATCAATTGCTATTGATTTTTCTTCCAAAGGTTTTTAATGGGGTATCTGATTATGCCATCTAATCCATTTGAGCTATATGCAACCTGTTTGAAAGAAAATAACATGTTTTCAGATTGCGAGGGAGTTACGGCTGAGGGATATTGGTGGCATTATCGTTGTGGATTTCATTGATATGACAGATGACTGTAAGTTTAAATCTCTCTCTCTCTCTCTCGCCTGTGCGTGCACACGTACATGTGTTCTCATGGGGCCCATGGGGGCCGGTTGGTATACAATATTTATTTGTAGAAAGTTTTAGGATCAATAATAATTCAAGTTTGTTCTTGGCTGTATAAGTTTCTCTATATTAGGAGCAATTCCTAAAGACTTCTTTTTTCTTTTGCTCTCCACCATCATACTAAATAGAAGTGTTGCACATATGTTTGTCTATTTATTAGCGAATTATGAAAAGAAAAACTACTTCTAGCTTTTCTCTTATTCTCAAATGAGAAAAGTTATATAACTGCCTTTATTTTGATACTACTGTCATCTATCCCTATATCAATTTTGCAATTACCAAAACCCACCTGTAGAATTTCAATATATCATGCTTTGTAAACTAAGTTAGGCTTAACTGTATCAAAATGGACTATATAATCTGCCCAGTAAAGTTTGGTGGAATTTGTAATACAAATTTGTAGTATTCACTTGAGCTTGGCACCTGCACCACATGTTTGCCAGGAACTTCTTTGTTAATAGATGTAGGAACAAAGGAGATTTCACAGTTGCCTATTCTTCATTATAGAGAACTTCAAGACTCATTGTATCACCTCACGTTCCTTTTCCAGAAAGGTTTTGCTGACATGAACAAATTGACTCTTTTGTGTTAAAAGCAAATTATAGCAGTGCGCAAGGGAGGGCTTGATTAGTTAAGAGTTGAGAAAGGCTTTCTTAATTACCTCTTATATGAAATTGTTTATCGTTTTTTATTTAAGAAATCACCATGCCAAAAAATATACTAGGCTTGCTGTGATTGTCATTTAAAGTGCGTAGCTTTTTATCCATTTATTATCAAAGATTATCTTATCTTTCAGCAAATAAGAGATTGGTATATGAAGAAGTTAAGAAGGCTGTAGAGAGAGACAGGTCAATGGTGAAAGTCTCTGAATTATCTAGGCATGGGCTTATGGAAATAACAAGAAAGAGGGTACGTTCCTTGATTTTAAAGGCTATATTCTCTTATCTTCAAATTAGCAGGAATCTTAAGAACCAACATGAAAATGGCTGGGCAAAGATGTACAATGATTGTTGCAAGTGTGAAAGCCATTGCGCGTTAGCACATCTGTTTTCTTGCTGCATCTGTTTTCTCAGTATTGTCCCAACTATTTGGGATTGGCTAAAATGTAACGTGAAAGGACAAACATATTATCATTTATATCTAATTTACAGGCAAGATATTCATTTGAGAAGTTTGACACAGTATTAGATAAGTTAAATTGATATCTCCTTTTACATCTAATGAATGGTGGCTCGATGTTGAACAGGTTCGACCTAGTGTGACATTTATGATTAGTGAGCCATGCGCATGCTGTCATGCTACCGGGAGAGTTGAAGCTTTAGAAACCTCCTTTTCGAAAATTGAACAAGAAATTTGTCAGTTGCTAGTAAGTTTTATAGTATCAAAAGTTTTTTTTTTTTCTACCTTATCTACTCTATTAAGACGAAACATAGACAATCTTGTGAAGATTTGGAGTATGCTAGTGGGGATAATACAACACATTAGTATTGCACCATTAGAAGAATAAAAACAGCCATTAGAAGGCAACTGTTTTTTTCAAGTGAAAATTGCATATAAGGGTGGGTTTTAGAATCTCTCAAACCTATTAATTCATCATAATTTACTCCTATGTCTCTCATGCTTCTCTAAAAATAGTAACATTTCTTGGGTTCCACTGGTTTGCTTTGCTGTTATTACATTGTATATATTGTTTTTTCAGGCTATGATGGACCAGGAAGCCAATCCTGAAAACCCCAAGTCCTGGCCAAAATTTATTTTGAGGGTTGACCATCACATGTGCAACTATTTAACTTCTGGGAAAAGGACAAGGCTTGCAATCTTGAGTAGTTCGCTCAAAGTTTGGATTCTTATAAAGGTATGCCCCATTAGCAAGTACATTTTGTTAATATCTGGAAATTCCATATAATTTTCACCATAGTTAGAACTTAGAATCCTACAATCCTAAAATAAACAAATGTGAAAAATATGGGATGTGTGTGAGAGGGATTATGGAGAAGAGCCCTAGTAGTTTCATGATAAGGGGAAAGGGATTTTGGATTACGATGTTGATTACACAGTTGTTGGTGGTGCTCTGCCACAACAACAAGCTCTTTTCCCCTATCTAAGAAACCACTAGTGGTCAGGTGCAAAAGCTTACTTTTATGCCTGGGCCACCGAGTGTGTGTTCTGTTGGCTTCTTTGTTGATGGGGATGCTCTTGCTGAATGTTCACCTGTGAAGGATAGAAAGCTAGTTCTTGGAGCTGAACCACCTGTTGAGGATATTGTTTTGAGTCTGGGTGGTTGTGAATTAGTCAAAGATTCATCACGGTTGGATAATGAGTTGGGTTTGTCAATTAAGGTTTGCATAGTCAGTTGCCTTAGGAAAGATCTTCACCATGGACAACCTAAGGAAATGACATATTATTGTGGTTAAATGGTGTTGCATGTGTGAGAAGAATAAGGAGTTAGTAGATCTTCTACTCCATTGTAAGATTGCAAGTGCTCTTTGGAATACCATCTTCAGCAATGTAGGGCTGGTTTGGGTTATGCCTAAAAGGATGGTAGATCTCTTTGCCTGTTGGAGAATGCCAGGGGCTAGGTTTTAGCTTGGTGCAATTTGGAAGATGATTATGCCCTGCCTCACATGGTATCTATGGACAAAGAAACGATCACAAGAGGACCTTAGCAGGATTAAAGATTTTAAAACTCTTTCTTTGGGTTGCTGCCTCAGATTGTAGTTTATTGTATTTTCGCTTTTTTAGATCTCTTCTCCACTACCTGTTAGGCTTTTTTCTTGTAAACTTCATGTTTACTTGAATTGCGATTTTGCGCTTTTTAATGAATTTGCGATTACTTATAAACCTATCCTAATTACTAAGCCAATCCTTGATTTAGCAACCATCAAATTAATTCAGAACAACTGACATGTTAACTGTAAACAGCGTGCGTGAGTTAACCGTCCCTAGTTCAAAGGAAAGGGGAAGAAAGGGGGGTGGGGCTTGAGGGGGTTTGGTTGGGGCGTGTGGTTTTCAACAGTTCTTAGGCATCGCAAAGTTTAACAAAAATTTGTTTGTTAGCTACAGGGTTTGCCATTGCCAGCCCACCTACCATTTTATTGATCTGTAAGGATTATATCCATGGAAAGTTTTGCCAACTACTCTCATTTGACCTATAGGGGTGATTGGTAAACGTGTATATTTCCATATTATGCAATGCTAATCATTCATTGACGTAACTGTAATCCGTCAGGTTGCTAGAGGTTTCACCAGGGGTGGCTTCGAACTGAAACCTTTAGCAGACGAAAAGGCAAACAAAAACCAGCATCAAGCTGCCATTTCTATGCTACGGCCAACGGAGACCACGACTAACAATCCCGGCAAAAAAGTGACCCTTATTCCAGTCAAAAGATGGAGGACCAATGGGAAATGAAAATTTGCCAGACAGCAGGCATAATGTCATTTTTGTTAGGAAATTAGGGAAGAGATAAGGATAGCTTTTCTTGTTCTGTAAGCTTTTTGGGTCATACAGTGCCCACCCACTTTGCAATTGAGAAGGTTCACAATGTATTGTTGCTGGGGCGAGGAGTTTTGTTCTTGCTCTTGAGAGCAAATGTCTAAAAATAATTAACGTTTGCAGCAATTAGCAATTCGAGAAGGGAATTCTGTTACCAAATTGTGTTCTTTATTGGCCAACAGATAATTACTTTCCTGTCTCAAACCAAGCATGTATATCCAGCGTTGTAGTAAATTTGATTGAATATCTTGGGCTGTAAATGTAGCCTCTTTTCATCTTATAGTAGCATATGCTACGTACCATCATTCATTTTATGCAGTAATTAGCAATTCGAGAAGGGAATTCTGTTACCATATTGTGTTCTTTATTGGCCAACTGATAATTACTTTCCTGTCTCAAACCAAGCACGTATCTCCAGCATTGTGGTAAATTTGATTGAATATCTTGGGCTGTAAATGTAGCCTCTTACCTTCTTATAGTAGCATATGCTATGTACCATCATTCATTTTATCTCTTCAAAATTAATGCAATTTTTAAAATCATCATTAGATCAAAATTTAATAATAATTTATTTCAAATTTAATAATAATTTAAAAGTTACATCAACTTTTAAGAGAATAAAAAGATGGTATGTAACATTACTCTCAATCGTATCTTATGTATCTCCCATTTTAGAAAAAAGCATAATCATAAAAATTCAAGGAAAAATTCAGTTTTGACCCTTGAAGTTTTAGTGGTTTTTTAATTTTAACCCAAAAGTTTAAAAATTTGTAATCCACCCTCTTGAAGTTTAAAAACCTTGCAATGTTAACCCCCCGGACGGAAATTAAAAAAAAAAAAAAAGAAGCCTAAGGGCAGTTTTGTCATTT
Source organism: Carpinus viminea (assembly GCA_013348765.1). Classification (NCBI taxonomy): domain Eukaryota; kingdom Viridiplantae; phylum Streptophyta; class Magnoliopsida; order Fagales; family Betulaceae; genus Carpinus; species Carpinus viminea. The sequence goes on along the minus strand of CP054673.1, from coordinate 39,479,637 downwards.
CATACTTTTTTGTCCAATTTGATCGAAAAAAAAAACTAAACTAATGGGAGGTTAAAATTGCCAATTTTTTAAACTTCAAGGGGGTACATTGCTACTTTTTAAACTTTGAGGTTAAAATTGAAAAACTACTGAAACTTTAGGGGTTACAACTGAATTTTTCCCAAAATTTAATGAACTAAAAAAAAAAAAAAAAAAAGGAAATGAAGAATGATAACTTGAGATTCCCTGACCATGCTACTTAAAACCATCAGGAAGCGAAGATTAGAATAAGAGCATTACTAAAAAAATTCTCTTTATTTTAGTTAAATATCACATTTTAAAATTTTTTTAAAATAGCTTCCCACTTTTTTAAAAGCACATGCATCTCTTATCATGAGTTTTATTGTGTCTTATCATGAGTTTTTGTTTTGTTTTATTTTTCCTTTGATCTTCGTTGAGTGAGTTAAAGTAGTTTGCTGGATATAACTGAATTTTTATCCAAATTTGCATGTTATTTTGGCCAGTCGGGTGTGAATGCTCTAATAATCACAAATATGCATAATGAAGCATGCGGTAGGAATAGAGGTAATGACCGAAATGCCAAAAGTAGACATAGAATGATGTAGATTCATGACTGTCAAGAGCAAAATCATCCTTAAAAAGGCAATCTGAGGATCATATTCCATCCTGACAAAGTGTCCATATGAAACATTCATAGTTGCTTTTTTTTAGAGGTACAAAACTCATGATTATGCAACTCAATGCTAAAACTAAGAATTAAAAGCTTACAATTTCTCAAATGAAACACAGGATAGCTAAAAGTAACGTGGATATTTCCCGATGTAGGAAGCACCAAATTTCAGACTTGATATATAGTGCTTAGCTGGCCGAAGCAGTACAGGTGTTGATACCATCCTTGCAATCGTTGGTGAGATCATTGAAAGTTTCGATCTGCTTCTTTCCTCTCAAGAACACTTCTGTATCAACCGACACCCTCATGTAACCATCAAATTCAACTGAATTGCCATTGTTAAGTTTCTTCATCTCTGAGTGCCACTCACTATTCTCATCCCAAAGATCCTTGTACTCGTCAAGGAAATGAGTGGAATACTTGTCCTTCAAAGGGTCAAAGAAGGACTTATCAGGCTCATTTGTTGCAATATAAAGGTTCCTCCCATCTTCAATCTTGTCCCTCAGGGTTGAGAGAAGTGCATCAGGTGAAGTATCTGTAGCAAGATTCGGCCACAACTCTCTGTTCCTTGCCTTCTCCCCTCTCACAATATGAACAGAATCATAATCCCAATTCAACCTCGATGCAATAGCTGACACTATATCCATCAGTCGTCTTGATTTCCATATTGAATGCCATGGTCGTTGAACAACGGACTCCGTCTCTCCTTCACAGACCCTATACCAGTAGTTATCCGGCTCCACAGACCCAAACTTTCTCATAATCAAAGCATCTTTCATTTCTGAGAGTTTCATGGGTGTGACCCTAAAATCCTCCACAAGATAGAGATTTAATCCATCTTTTTTCTGCCATTGTTTCCAATCCGACCAAAACTGATCCTGGTCCAACACAGATGCTGACTCTCTCAAATGCTCAAAGTCAAAGTAAAACCTAAAATCTTTCCCTTCCTCATTCTGATTCGATGAACTGTAAATTGAAGATAAACATATACTCAGATCCATAACCAATGTTCGGTTCAAGTACTGAGCTTCACCCAACGCACACAAGAAACTCCACAAGTAATGGTTCATGCTCTTGCATCTATCCCCACCGCCCGTATAAAGCAGGTACTTCCCACGGCTAAATGAACCTTCAGACTCAACAACAGGAAGGGCATCATTCACAGCCTCCCCAACAACAGGCAATGAAATAACCTGTTCTTGCTTCCCTCGTGGCTTCTCAAACCCAGGTTTCTGATTCTTCTTCCTCTTCCTTGCATTCACACCCGTGTGGTAATCCCCAATCCCAACCACACTAAGGGTACAATTCTCGGACCTTGAAATCACAAACCTCCTATAATCCTTATAAAAGGCAGCAGTCTTCCCATCCTTAGGCCTAAACCGCCACGCCATATCACAGGTGGTATCATTAGACCCAGGAACTGGTTTCCCAAACCTGTAAAAATGAATATCCTTAAACTGTTCTATAGTGGCCCTCATCATCATATGGAACACCTCAGGGTCCCTGCAATCTACCGGGCTATTCATACTGTTTTCACATGAGGTCACTTCGTTTCCAATGGTGGTACCTACACCAGGGTCTACAGTTTGAGTTATCCTTTCGACATCTGTTAGGTTGATAAACGTGTCGAATGCGGTTTGGTTTGCGGCCATGAAATCCTCACCGGTCTTCACAACCGTGTTATCAGACTTAAAAGTGGCATTGGAGTTGGATGTAAGAAATGTGGTGATCTTGGTTGATGGGTGAAACAAAGGGTCTTCGGGTTCATAAGTGGCGGCAATAATTGTAAAAATTAATACACCAAGCACAAACATAGTGAAGCAAAGATTTCCAATCAATGCGAGGGCATTCTGGCCCAAATTCTCCGGCCGGAAGCTTCCGGCTCTCGATAGCGAGGACCGACCCAACATTTTTTAGAACCAGAAGAAGCCTCTTCAACAATCAACCAATCTATTATGCTATATAACAGGAAAAAAAAAAAACCCCAGATAAATTATCAGCACCAGAAGCTTCTACAATCACTCAAATCTACATAAGATAAAGAAACAAGAATACCCAGAAAGCTAAAATGCCAAAATATGAACAAACAGTCGAAGAATGAAAGATTTAAGAAGAAAAAAAGAGTTTTAGGTGAGGGAGCGAAGAAGTGTCAGATCTTAAGAGTAATGTTTGGAAGATGAAAATGACATACAGATGGATTTTTGGAGATCTATGAAGGAATGTGGAAAGATAATAATAGAAGCAGATTAGTTACCTAAAATGACTATGACCAGTGAAATTAATGAAAACCCAAAGCTATTTTAGTTTCTTACCTTTTCCAGATGAAGATCACGCAAATACAGCACAAGAATTCATTCCTCTCTCTCTCTCTCTCAAAGTCGAGTATCTGTCTTTGAGCGTGAGTGCGGGTAAGGTTGAGCTGATAGGGAGCTGCTGATTTCTCAGAAGTCTATATGCGATTTGCAGTAATGATTATTAAATTAGTAATGAGAAGGAAGTCCTAGGGAAGGTACAGTGGGCACCATTAGGATGCTTCCACGTGGATAGATTAGTTACGTGGAAGCAGGAAGTAACGTTGGCTTACTGTGCACCATTGGACCGCGGTACTATTTTAAAGGGACCACAAGGCTGTCACACCGACAGTGGCAAGCTTGTAATTAGGTTTAGATCTCACATTGTTGTTTATTTGAGAATCTTGTTTAAGGGGAGTCATGATGTTGCCAAATGCCAAGGGAAGCCTCAACAAGTCAAATGGGGCAATGGATCTGAGGTTGTAACATTATTTACTCCAACAGTTATTTTATTGTTGTATTTAATGTGTATATAACCTTACGTGATAATGCAAATATTGTGAAAGGAAGGATATTTAATAGTATAAAATAATGTTGTATGATAAATATATTTAAAAAGTTAGATATAATATTAAATCCGACCATAAAATGACTATCCGTTCCATGCCCATTCATCGGGTAGGGAGGCATACATTTATATCATTCATAAGTTCACACGATAGTCTAATTTTTTCGAATGCTTTTTTCTTTTCTTTAGAACTTGGACATCATGACTAAGTAGGGCACATGAAACTTTCCCAGATGAAAATGCACCACACAATTTGCTCAAGGGATTAGCCTATTAGGAAATATCCCACTTTCCATTCTGTGAAGATATGGCCTTTAGCAACTAGCTAGGGAATGGATTCAAAGCTGCCATGAGAACCACTAGCAAGTCTTCACAACTTTGCTCAAAGAAGTATACCATATTGAGTGCAGCCTCTCCCACATTTGTTACCAAAAGAAACGTACATGTAATATGGCACAGAGTGATTTCTATATATATATACATGATCAAAGTCGAGATTTACAACATACCCAAGATGTCACCCCTGAGAAAACCAACTCCAGTAAAATCTGTTTCATTTTGACTCTAGCTATTCCACTTGTTTCAATAATGATCTTGCTGGGTACAAGAGCTTTAACAGGCCAAACAAAACAGATTCAGATTAAAACTCTTAGCCCACTTTCTACTAAACTACCTTCTTGAACCAAAAAATAAAAAAGGGTTTTATTATGCAGATGGAATATCTGACGATGTACAAGATGCAGCCCTATGCTGGATGCAGCTCAAGCTATGCTCCATACTTCTTTGAACCATGTCTTGCAGTAACCTCTTGCAAGTTTCAGCAGCTTTATCTGCTCCATCAACCCGTGCAGCAATGTCATAAACAATTCTCTCCAAAACCGAGGAAGCTAATCTCTTTTCCTGGGGAGAATCTCTAAGCAAATCCAAAAGTGTATGGGCTCTCCCCTGAGCTTCAGCTGTGCCCTCTACAGTCAGTCGCAGAAGGCCAGGGATTGCCCCCTCATTAAGAATGAGTTCCCGGTATTTATCTCGGCAGCTCTGGCACAAAGAGAGCAAAGCTCCAACTGCATGTTCTGTGCTGACAAGAGATCCATCCTCAACCGTCTCTACAAGTGTCAAAATCCCACCATCAGAATTTGAGATTGCAATTCGTCCTTCTTCAGACTTAGAAAGGATTTCAAGTAGGGCTGTAGTTTTTTCAGCAAATTTGGAATACTTCTTGCACTCTTTAAGGAGGTTTATGAGAGGAGGAACTGCTCTCGGATCAAGAATCGCAGAGTAGTCCTCCTCTGTGCAGGTTGAGAGATTGTGTAGGGCTGTAACAGCATCAACTTTTCCTTGAACGCTTCCAGAACAGAGGATTTGAACCAGGAGAGGTGCAGCTCCAGAAGCTACAATAGTGGGCTTGTTTGGTGCAGCAGCTGAGAGTGTTAAGATTGCAGCAGTGGCTAATTCCCTAATGCTGCTGTTTCGAAACTTGAGGAGCTCCACTAGAGGAGGGATGGCACCAGCTGTGGCTATCTTGACCTTGTTTCTGATAAACATGAGATGTCTCAATAAGAAAATTGCATAGCATATAAAACAAACAACCAAACCAAACAAACAAAAGAATATCTGCTATCATTCAGAAAATTGGAAGCTGTGGCAAATAATTTCTTGTAAGCAGATACATAGTTCACTTTTGATAATGAAAATGCACCATCAATGATTCAATGTGAACATTCTTCAAGCGCCACTTATATTTTCTGCAATTGAAAGGGATCCTCTTTGGGGAAAAAGACCAGCAAGGTTGCTTTCTTGATATCAGAGTGCTGGTGCTAGGTTAGAGGGTGGAAAAAAAATACAAAACAAGGTCTGCAAAAACAAACCTAGAAATATTGCGTCTGAACACAACACATAAGTCTGGATGTGGCCAGCCCCAATTCAGCCGTACTCACTTCCAACATTTTTCATCTAGGTTAAAAATAAAAAATAAATAAAAGCTTATCTCCAATAAACATCAGAGGCATTCATCATCATATTGAGAAATGCAAACAAATGCCTAGGAAATCACATGCAAAATCAACCAATTGCCAATGCTTCCATCTTAATTCTCAGCATATTAACCATGCCTTTTATAAAAAGTCTATTCAAACCCTATAAAGTTTTTTGGTTGCCGGGAAAAGTATAAAACTTAGGCTCAGTTTTTGACATTCTCAAGCTTGTTACTTTCCATTTGTTCATATTTCTTGAAAATCATATGAATTAATATGTCAAAGTTTAAAAATTTCAGCATTTTATATGAAAAAAAGCATGGTGTTCCCCTGAACTCAGCCTAACATGACAACCAAGTAGGTTTATTAAACTTGATAATAACTTTAATCAAGTCGTGGTGTAAATTGGGTGTTTTGCAGCCTCCAATAGGAAGCAAACACCTCAACTTGAAACATCAAAAAATAATATAACCTTGCACACCATATAATTTTTTTCTCTTGACAAAATACCTTATAGACAAAATACTTATTGATAAAACCATTAGAGGCACCATCTTGGTTTGGTTTGGAGACTCTAGTGTTGAGGGCTCAGAGGTAGGTTGAGGGTTCGGTGGTGGGCATTGCATTAGAACGAATGGAAAAGTCATGGAAGTGATTTGAATTAAATATATGGTGTTTTCATCTCCTTTGTATTTGGTATTTTTTCCTTGTGTGTCAAATTTCCATTGAAGACTGTAAAATGGAGTTTTACACCATATTCTGGTTGAAGGGGCTGTCATTAAACTTTAATTTTGAAAATCTCAAAACCTCCCTCAACAAAAGAATCAAAATGACATACATATAATTTTCCTTCACCCCTTTTCTCAATTTTCTCAGCAACCAAACAAACGAGTTCAAGATTGTCTAGATTCTTTTGTAGCTACCCAATAGGACACAAACAAACTGATTCCACATAACGTCGAAACTCAAAATAAATTTTATTTAGGGGCGTCAGCAAGGAAACCCAAAATAAGTAAAGCATCACCATCATGCAATCAAGATTATGCAAATATATCAGAATACAAGAACCCATGTACATGTTGATCTATGTTTAAATATGTTCAAATACTCAAAATTAACATTAGGCCAACTAAGCAAAACACCCAGAATTTAAAAAAAAAAAAAAAAAATCTCGCCATCTTTTCCTGCCTAACTATTTCTCAGAAGTATAACAGAATACCCCAAACTCAGATGAAATTGAAACATTAAATCCAATAAGTACCCACAAATGTCATCGACAACTTCCAGCATATACCAACAAAACCCAGATATAGCATGCTGATTTGATTCCCAAAGTAACAAAATTTCACACAATAAACAACACCCAGAAGCTGTATTATTCAGACAAATTGAAACCCCTCAAATAAACAAAATTCCCATACGCTTTCCTTCCTAAACATTCTCAACCACTCAGCAACACCCAAAATCACACACCCCACCTTGATAAAACCAAAACCCAATACAAACCCACAAATGAAATCTACAACTTTGAGTCTGTATAGCAACCTAAAAACAGATAGAGAGAAAAAGAACATGTACAGGTCGAGACATTTTACCGTTCGTTCCGTACAGCGATGTTGAGGAGGGCGAGAAGAGAGGCTTCCCGAGCATCCAGACTGGGAGAGACGAGCATGAAAACAAGGGGCTGAATCACTCCCGCTGCTGCCAATCTTGAGCGGGTCTTCATCGAAGACGACGACGACGACAACGACGACGATGATGATGAAGATTTTCTGACCAGCTTTCTGATATCTCTGGCTGCTTCTATCTGGGACTCAAGATCCCCATGGTTGAGCTTCTCGGAGAGTTGCAGTATCTGGGCCTGCTTCCTCTGGTTCCATGTCTGAACCTCCTCCTCCCCCTCTTGCTCTCTCACTCCTACTGCTACTGTACCTTCCTGTCCCATTCTCTCTCTCTCTCTCTCTCTCTCTCCCTCTCTCGCTTATCCTTTGAGGTTGCAGTTTTGGCTATAAAGTAAATCACGCCATCATATTTTATCTCCCCACACTATCCATGAGACATCGACACCAAAATCTTGTTAATAAATTAAAAACATTCTTTTTAATTGCTTTTTTTCTGCTCAATTTTAGTTTGTCCATATCTTCTTGTCAGTCATTCGACATTTATTATAAATTTAGTATAATAGGTTATTGTTTTGTTTAATAAGAATAAAAATTAACACTAGATGATTCTTCTTGATCCTAATTAATCATTTTTTAACGGTTAGAAAATTTCTTGCGATGCATTAATCAACGGACAACACTAGTTTAATAAATCCAAAAATTCTTTCATTGAAGAATGGGAATTTCACATGAACTTGTTCTTTATGCGAAAATCACATGCATTTTAGATATATATTAGTTTAATAAATTAGGTTAAAAAATCCTAAACTGAAAAAAAATCAGCTGAGAAAAAAGGAAGGTCAAACACGAAACGTGTGTTCCGGCTATGGCCATTGCCACTTCAATGCTTAAATCAATATTAGTTGGAAAAGGAATTAAGCTTAAAGAATTCACCGAAAAAGAGTGTTTGGTGAGAATGATGCTTACTGGCAAATGAGCCCATTTCCTTCTCATTATGGAGAATTTTCCCTTACTTGCTTAGTTAGGAAAGGGAGTCCATAGAATAGCAGAATTGATTATGCAGCCTCCCGAGAATAAAGAGTCGTCAGGAGTCGAGGTGATAATAATCCGAATTTTGTGTAGTATTTTTTGTTACTTGTGCACTTGTTCATCTGAATTTGGTCGGATTCGAATTCGATCAATCTATTAAGAGATAAATTTAATCATTTAACTATTATTTTAACATTCTTCTTTACATGTGGGTTTAAACTTTCTTTTAATAGATAAGACCCAATACGTGAAATATTTAATTTAAATATGACGAATTGACGGAATCAAAGTTTGATCCCATGACCTTTAATTCTAATACCATATTAAATTACCTGTTATTTCAAAATTTTAAATTGATAGAAATAAATAAATTTAATTATTTAAGCATTACTTTAACAAAGAATTATTGAAAATGTCCATTTCAGAAAAGTGAGAAAATCACATGTCTAGTGTCTAACATACACCACTGAAAATGTCCATTTCACACCAAAATTAGTGTAGAAAAGTGAGAAAATCACATGTCTAGTGTCTAACATACACCACAATGAGTCTGATTTTTGTCCTTGTGTGCAACTCAAATGTGAGGAATATGTCGACTAATCAAAAGTTGGGTCTTTTAATCTTCTTCTTCTTCCTTCCTTTTTTATTTTTTATTTTTTTTATTTTTAATGGTGGTATGATATCCCCCGAGAATACCAAACTCCAAGAGTCACGACAAGCAAAAGAAGTCCACGAGAAACAACAAACCAACTGCGTCTCTTTTGGCTTTATGTTTCACCATAATATAATATATTCATTATATTCCCCCCACCACAACACACTTTGATGAAATGTGGATCTAATGAGATCTAAACCAATAAAAATAAATAAATTTAATCACTTAATTAATAATTTAAGTGATATTAGGGTTATGTTGATACAAAATTGCTATGTTTTTTGGTCCAATATAATGGTTTTCAACTCCTGTGTTAGAAACGTGTATGAAGGAATAGAAAACGACCGATAGTGAAAAAGAGAAAAGTGATTTGAGTGCACCATTCAAACCATTCACTAGCAATGTCAGAATGTGCATTATGACGTTTATCTCACTTATATTTCCATTGGGTTGGCATGCTCCATCAACCATTAATTAAATTTTTTTAAATAATAATAATAATAATCAATGATAGATGGAATATGTCAACTCAGCAGAAATGTACAAGAAATGGATGCTAGAATACAATGAATCATTTCTTTACCTTTAAAACAAAAATGTGAATATGAATAGCTAAAATTCTGAACGGACGTAAACGCTTTGAAAAAAAAATAATAATAATAGTTAGGATAGAAAAATGTGATCTTTTTGCTAAATATTTGTCAGGCAACTCACTAATTAAAGGCATAATGTTGATTTGTTCAAAGAATAAGTGTTACTAAGGTGTGATATATAAGGAAATTAAAGAAGAACATATGTGATATGTATGATCAGTTCCCCATGCTCTCGCAGATAGATGTAAGCGATGGCTGCCATGTCACTTCATTCCTTATCCTTCTCTTCCTTCCATGATCAGACTGAGGATTTGAGCTTCTCCTTGAGTCCCCTTCCTTACATTTCTTCTTTTGCGTCATATCGACGCCTGCACCGAACCTCTCATGCTTGTCAAAACAACTCTGCTTTCTATTTGCATGAACAGAGGTGTTGATGTTACCGTTACGTACATTTCTTGAAGACCCATCTTTCTGGCGGGGCCTTGTTCCGGCCAAGACAGCATTAGAAGATTGTGGCGAAAAAGGATCCTCAGGATTTTCTGAACTGGGTTTATTGATTCGTCTCTTGAGCTTCCTCACGGTGCGGTGAGCGACAACAAAGAACTTTTCACCCGGGTGAAGGATCTCATCCGGCCTGACAACAGAATCCCATGGCTGCCTAAAGACCTGCAGCCTGGCAAGCACGAAAGAGGGGTACTTCTCCATAATCCTAGCGGCAGGAGTTGCCATGTAGAAGCACTCCACCATCCCACCGGCGTGGACGATTTTCAACGGGGTAGACCTCCTCCCTCTGTTCAGCCGCAGCTGCCGACTTAGGTGGACGTTGGAAAGGAGTGAGCTTATGGACTTTGAGCAATTTCTTGAACATGTTTTTGCAGTTTTGGAAAGATGTAGGCTGCCAATTACTGGTACTAAAAAGGATTGACTGATCGACTATGGTTTTCAGGTCTTGGGACATCGGTAGATTCAAGAGGCACATAGCCGTTCATTTCTTGAGAAACTATTTTAAAAATAATGTAAGATGAAATCTAGGCAGGCTGGTTCTTTTTGCCATCTAGTTTTTGCAGACAGAACGGAGTATCAGGCCAGCAAATTAATCTGAAAAAGTGGAATATTGCCGACAGTAATTTATACGTTGAGGGTAGAAGTCAGAGAAGTAGCAAAGGCAAAGTGCAAAGTACCAAGGTGCGAGGTTCTTGGAGACATCGGAAGTGGTACGAAATCCACATCTTTCGTTGTCTTGTTTGTACTATTGTTAGGAATCTTTCTGTTGATCTGAGGTTTGAAACCCCAAACAGCAACGACAGAAATTCCTTGTGCATAAATCCGACCACTCAGCAACACTGTAGCAGTGCAGAATTGAGTTTCTCGCCAGCCAATACATACCAAAAGATTGGAATTGGAAGATTAATGGTAGTTTGTCATCTTATTATCCTACTTTATGACTTAAACGTGATATTTCTCAAATACAATACAATCTCAAATATGCTCCTAGTAATAAAATATAATTTCATCGACTAAATAAACATATCACCAACCACATTATCATAAGAACTCACAATAATCCACATAAACATGCTCAGAATATAATTTCATCTACTAAATAACATATTGCCAGCCACATTATCATAAGAACTCAGCATCCTCGTGTTTTTTTTTCCCAAACAGATGTTAGGTACTGTTCAGAGAGAGATTAAACAAAATCCAAAACACCTTCCTCGAAACCTTTCAGGCCAAACTCAAATACCGTCTACAAAATCAAATAAGGAGAAGATTGTCAACAAAGCCGAAAAAAAGTGGTGTGTTCTCCTCATATCATAATTCATACCGAACAGAAGGAGGAAGAGAAGCTAGTACTTTCCCCCCAGAATCCTGTATATAAAGCATGCATTAATGGATACATCAGACAAGTCAAACAATTGACATGTTCGCTTTGGCTTTTAGCAGTACAACAGTTAACGTAAATCGTTCTCTTGCTATCAAAATTCACTTTACAGGTAAGACAGCAGAAAGACAAGACAAAAAATAATGCAGAAGTTTCTCCAACAACCTATATCTTACCTTCCAAAAACCTCAAATATCAAAAGAGAAAGAATGAACGAGATTCTCACCACTCAACAGTAAACTCTAGGGTTGAAAGACTAAAAAAAAAAAAACGAGGGGATAAAGCTTGGAACTATGAAAAGGGGGAAAACGGAGAAACCACATAGCAGCAGCTAAAACGAGAAGATCTGCACATCCTATCTTGACTAACTTAAAAATGGTCAATATTGGTTACAGGTGGATAGCACCTTTTATGTCCTCAACCCAAGCAATCAGAAGATACTACGGCTATAACTTTTCCAGCCTCCTTTAGTGGAATTTACACTTAAATCCAGTCAATGCTGTGTATCCTCTTGATGTCTCTCCCTCCCATCCAAACTTTGTTGTGAGTTCCCCAAAAAAATCCAAAGATTGGACTTGAATTTCGTGTCTTGCTGTTTATAGAAAAAGAAAAAACCCCATCCCTGTTTCAGTAGTTACTCGGCCAGTTGATCTGTGCTTGCTGAGGCTGCTGATAAACACTGCCACCAGGGCCCACCATATCAACAGCTCCCGCCATGGCCTGAGATTGTTGCAGAAGTGGGTGAACCATTGCTGCCGTTACTGCTTGTGCAGGGTGATACACACCGGGAAAAGTGCCATGGCCAGCTTGTGTTGGGGTGAAAGTCACATGCTGACCTTGAGGCGGAAGATTGTAAAATGAACTGGTTGGTAAGCTTGATATGTCTCGGCCAGGCGCAGCAACCCATACACCCGAACCTTCACTCTGAAAAAAATGCAAATCAGCCAAGTAATCAACTATCATGGAAGGGTGCCTTCCCAATAATTGTAAAAAAACAAGAAAACAGCAAACTAATGAGTCATTTTATAGAAATCAAACACTTCTTCTCACACCCATTAGTATAGTCAGACTGACCAAGCTCTTTAAAAAAGTCACTGTCCAGAAAGCCTAATCAACAACCACCTCAGTCTTTATAAATGCTTATTAGAAGTACATGTCTGTTTAGCAGCTTCAACAAAAAGGCTTCTCAATCTTTACCATGCAGGGCCATAATGGTCAAGCCAACAGATCTTGCTAATGAGTCATTTCATAGAAATCAAACACACACCCATTAGTATAGTCAGACTGACCAAGCTCTCTAAAAAAGTCACTGTCCAGAAAGCCTAATCAACAACCACCTCAGTCTTTATAAGTGCTTATTAGAAGTACATGTCTGTTTAGCAGCGTTAACAAAAAGGCGCAGGGCCATAACGGTCAAACCAACAGATCACCACACAAGGCAACAATGGGCATACTTGGGCACTACATTTCGCTACAATCGTTCATAAAGGAGCATAGACGCTACATGTTTTTATTTGCTATGATACAAAGTTATGTAGCAAGAATCATTCTGTCACATGTTTGATTGAAACTGCCACCCAGAAAACAAACAGAACCCAAAGGAAGGGCATAGGTGTATGTAGGTTCTGGGAAAACACGAGAGAAAAAAATAGTAGCTTGATGTACGTGTTACAACAATTTTCCAGCCTACTAATAACTACATATACCACAACACAATGCCACAACCTCCAATACTGCTCGACCAACTCCTCTTTTTAGCATCATTACAGATTTCAGAAACACGTGGCAACCTATTTTCAGAAATTTCAAAGTTGATGCATTAAGGTGAGCTGAGGATGTCTACCATTCAAAAGCAACCATAAAGGCCCTAACCATCATATTACTCTCATTTAAAAACAAGGTTTTCTAAAAATGGCCCTAAGCAATTTTAAAATGTAGCATGATATACTAATTAGAGGGGGTGAGGTTGGGGAGAATAGAAACAGCACATAAAAGCTAACCTGCTGCCCGCTAATGTATACATTACTTTCGTTGAACTGGGACCCAGTAAGATCCTCATTAGCTGTTGAGTTTCCTGCATTTGCAGCAGAACTGGGGTTATATCCAGCTGGAGAGGAGCCATATGGTCCATAGCCACTTGGCATTCCAATGTGCGATGGATTTCCTGTGTTAGTCCCCGGTTTGTATTGCGGAAGTGAGTATTTGACCCCAGTGGCAGCTGTGCCCGGTGGAGCTGGATATACACTGCCAGCCGGAGGTTGCTGAGGAAATGCAGTGTTGCCTAAATATTGGTGGATGGCTGGTGGTGGGACATAGAAGGGGGGAAAATAATGACCATATGGGAGGTAGTTTGGAGGATAATGGGATATGTGGACCCCAGCTGGTGGTCGAAAGACAGGGACTGGCTGCTGAGTCACAGCTATTGAGCTTTGCATGAGTCCTGCAGCCTGAGTCACCAGTGGTGTTGGACCTGCAGTAGACAGGACGCCACCCTGCAAATAAGGATAGAATAGCAACAAAATTTAAAGGTATGTAAATATCAAAATATGTGTCGATGCAAATAAAGAAATATACGTACAATGAGACATCAACTATTCGTAATATTATTAATTAGGTTTAGTTTAGCCAATTGTAGAATCGGGCACCAGGGCAGTAGATTTTCACAGGTATATCGCCCAATTCTACCACTCAGGTGCTATTTTGACCATGTCTCTTAACATTGGAACATACAAAAATGATGATAGATAAGAAAAAATGCATAGAAATAAATTAATGGAAGCATATACCATGCACAGAAATCATAAATAACTCAATCAAGAAGCAACACTTTATGTAACCTCTACAAAAAATCGATATTCTCTAGCAGGAAACTAAGAGGACTTTTCTCTCAACAGGAATGATAAACTAGGTGCTTTATCTGTGCAAACCTCTTGAGGAGACTGAGAACTTGTTGAAGACAATACTGCAAGATTCCCATTGTACTTGCCAACACCAGGGGAAGGAAAAGGAGAAAGACGACCATCACTATCAGCACCCGAGCGGTAGAATTGGGCATAATAACTTGGATCAATCGGCTGTTGGACCAGTAGAGTCAAAGACAAATAATCAATGGTAATTACTTTAAATAAAAAATAGAGTCAGCTAAAATATTGCAGAACTTCAAAAAACAGTGAATCAGCAATTACAATTATTACTCTTTAAGTTTGAAACCATAAGCCAAAATCTATTAGAATATGTGACATATTTAATCAACATGTCATGTTGCAGCTAGACTAAAATTAAAGTTTTAAATCAGTATAGCCAGATCAACATATAACAAAGGAGAACAGAGGTTTGAGGGCTCACAACGAAGCTAGGAAGACGAGAAACATCACGTGCTTGCGACTCAGAGTTTTCAAATGGTGCAAGCTGACTCCCCAACATTGGAGGCACAAACCCAAAACTGTAGTTTGGAGAAGTATGAACCACCGAGTATTGATGCCCTCCAGATGGCAATGCAGTCTTCTGCTTGGATTCATTATACTCTGGGATTGTACTGGATGAGACATCACCATCACCAGAAGATAAATTTTCAGGTACATGTGTAGGTGATTGTGGGTGATCAGGATAATGTCCCTCTTCAGCTGGTGCCAATGCATTTTGATTGCTGCATCCAACAAAATAAATTTAAAGAAATGTGAATTTTTTTTATTAATTATACCATAACAGAGGATGAATACAAAGAACAAGAAACGTGAAAAATTATTTCACTGGGCTCTTTGGGGTCTAATTTTCTTTCTGACAGGACAAACAAATAGGAAGGGATGGTTCTTTCATTGCATTGATATAAGTCTAACTAGAAAAAGATCTCTCTATTACTTTGAGAAGAGAATCGTTGGTTTGACCGACAAACTACGTGGGAAAATGGACCTTCTTTCTTTGATTTTCAGCAAGCATTTTGGAAAATTCTGTTCAGGTCGGTTTCAGAACTGAATGCAGAGAACACTAGGGATGGAAATGCAGGGACTACAAGTGAGTTGGCTTCCCACAGTTACAAAAAAAGTTAACTATTTAAAAGCTTAATCCAACAGAGCCAGAAATGCGCACTTGCACGGGGAGGGGGAGCATAAGTGAAAGCATCGGGATCTTCATAATTGATCTTCATTATAAGATCCTAGAAAGTCGATGCATGCCATCAAAAACCAAACTACGTTGGTTGGACAGTGATGCTCCACTAACATGCAGTTACAGTTCATTCTTTTTATTTTGTATAAATGCCAAGATTCACCTATAACCCAGAAACACCTAGTCCTTGCAGTTAAATTAGCCACAGGCTCGTTAAATTACGTAACAAGCAAATTACTTTTCAAATTAATAAGCAACATTATTTTTTATAATTTAGAGGATCTCTTGTATACTGTGTACTAAAGTTGCATCCCTATGCAGTTTGAATGAATATAATTACAGACCCCACTACTACAACCACTGCTAAGATGATTTATATCATGGAAAAAAATATATATAAGTACCTTTTTGGCTCCCCCTTATTGTTTTCTCAAGAAATTAGAATCTCACTTTTTTCCTTAGATTAATTAAGAAAAAGAAGTGGAAAACAAGACCCCTAGTCTGAGTTAGATTAAACTAAAGAGAAGCACATTAAAACTTAATAAATGTCAAAACATATCAATTCAAACCTTGATGTCTGTTCCTCCACAGTTTCTTCAACATCCTGAGAAGCTTCAGATACAGGTGTAGAGCTCTTGTCACTCTCAGGACCACTGACATAGCTTGTAGTTACTCCAAAACTAGCACCAAAACTTCCAAAACTCAACTTGGTTCTTTCAGATTCAGGGACATGGATATGGTTTGGAATAATAACAAGTTGACGTTGTGGAAGTCGTAACTCCTCAAGCTTCTTCTGCAGTTTTGAAGTTGCTTCTTCCATATCAAGGACATTAGATTCGGGCAGTGTCTGATCGGTAGCTTCAACTGAAACAGTGTGAACATCAGATGCACAAGCTGTACCAGCTGTTCCAGAACCTTGAACAACATTACTACTAGTTGGCTTTGGTTTCCATTCCTTATTTGAACCAACTGTTGAAGATAGAAACCAGAAACTACTTTGTAAGTCTTGAGCAAGTCATCCAACTATTGTTGATAGCTTAGACTAAAATAATCATTATTTATATCAAGAAATAATTCAGGCTGATAGGAAAATATTACTAAATACAACAATGAGTAATCAGACCAAAGATTGAAACAGATCCCACTTGCTAATTTACAGCCAAAAAACTGATGGAAACATATGCTTCAAATGGCATCAATTCATTTGAAAAAGAATCAACAAGGCAACAAGACGAAAAACAGCTAGTGAAACTCCAGTTTGTCAAGTAGCAAAGCATGTCCAACTTTTAGGGGGGGTGGCAACATAAGTTAATTATTCTCATCACAACTAAGCTTAGGAATCAAAGACCTTTATTTAGGCTTGCTCTGGATAAGAATAAAAGATCAGCTGCCCTGGAACACACAAGGACTCAGAATTTTAGGACCAGGCTGATGTCTTAATATAGCTTAGAACAACTAACAACTTTAACATCAATGGAGAGTTTGCATTTTTGAGAACACGTGCATTCCTTTAACAACTAACAAGTTTAGCATCAATGGAGTATTTCTATTATGACAAAAACCAAAGTAAATTGCATTCCTTCTGTTAATCTCTATCTTGGTTTTTGGGGGGTGGTTGGTGGGGGGGGGGGGGGGTCTGTTTTCAAACCAAAACACTTCATAATCATCTCATAGAGATTCATCTGACCTCATTAACATCTTTAAGCAATATCCCCAAGTTATACAAAATTGATACAAAACAACATTTATTTTCAAATTATATACCTTTCTGAGGGCCAATTATTTGTTGTGACCGGCTACTGTAATTAGATGAAGGCCGACTAACCGAAGAGCTGCTATGAGTTAGTGTAGATGAAGGCAGTGAAGACTCAGCAAGCTGATTTTTTCCAACTCCTTGGGATTTGCTCAGCTTCTTTCCCTGTTCGGAAGCACCGCTGATCTCAGAGGCTGCTAACAGTCATCAACAAAAACTAATCCATGTTAATCAAATCAGAAGATAAATAAAAGACAGTACTGAATACAATTTTTAGAGTCCTGACCAGCAGCTGATTTGTTCTCAGCAAGGACAAATGCATTTGGTTCACCAGGAGATCGATTGCTCCCTACTTCACGTTTGATTGCACCCACAGAACAAGGGAGCCATGAATCATTAGATGGAACTAGTACAGGGTCCAAAGATGAGAAACAGACTGCTGATGAAGATGACAGTGAAGTTGACACTGAACAGTTACTGGAGCTTGGTGAGGGCTGTGTGTGCATATCCCCAGTTCCAGAGCTAATGACAGAATCTTTGTTTGCATAAGAAGGAGGTGGTGCAGTTCCCAAATTGTTAATGGTAACAGAAGCTGAACTTTCTTCAGGAACACCAGTGGGACCATTGGAAATGATAGGTTCAGAGCTGCAACAGATATTTAATCAAGTAAGTTCTATGAAACTTTAACAAACTATAACCTATAGAACTAAATTTTAGTTGACATAACAAGTATAGGAGAGATATGAATTCATAAATCAAAACCACCTTGTTACCGGACTTTTATCTTTAGTTTTTGTGTCCTGAGAAGTTGGTAAAGATGGAATGACAGCCTTCTCTGCACCTTGGTTGATTCCATTCTCCTTTCCAGGACCAGAATTCCTGCCACCACCAGCATCTGGAAATAGGTATAACAGAGCCAGTTAGCTCAGCTGTTATTACTTATGACAACCCCCAATAACACAATAATATTATAAGAGTTTCTTTCTTTATTTTGGGCGTGTGCCAGAGGGGGGGCATAACTCCTCAATGACACATTGACAAGTTCCTCATAAAAGTAATTGAATGTGGTACTTACTGATTCAATTCAAAAATGTTATACTAACACAATCACAGAAGTATATTTGTAGAAAATAAACCAACAAATCATAACAATATCAACCCAAATTTATTAAAAAGAATAGACAAGGCAAAAGTCTTCCAACTAATAATCCTAAAGAAAGTTTCGGTTTGAAATAGTTGTTCACCGTGTGGCATGTGTCGAGGTGCATAATTCACCCGTCCACCCCTACCCCCTCGCCCCTGCAGACTGGGTCTCCACCGTGATTCTGCAGACTCTTTGTTGTTCAGATTCTGCAAGAATATAAGAAACAAAGTAGAAAGATTAAGACAGTTCAAATTAATTTTGAAGCACAATATAACAACTACTCATCACTGTCCAAGCACATGTAAACAAGATTCTACTTTCAGTCTCTAAATGATAGAACCTAACAAACAAACAAATCCTGCTAAATCCACAACAATGCCTAAAGATAAGTCAATTCATCACCTTATCCTCCAATCCCCCCCCTTCCATCTTTCCTCCTAAAGAATATCTCTGTAGGTGGGAAAACCCAAAAAAAAAAAGAAAAACCCAAAAAAAGAAGAAAAAAGGTCACAATAAACCAAGCATACCACTGACCCAACCTCCAAAACAAAATAATTTGAAAATTACGCATAAAACAAATCAAAGCAAGCATAGACTTATTTCAAGTCCTTTTCAGTAGATAGCAATTCCAATTGTGTAGCCCAAACATTTAATTTATCTAATCACAGGAATCTTAACTAACATTCTACACAGTACGTCACCTCCACTAAATTGATGTTTGGTATAGATCATAACAACCAGGCACAAGCACGTTCAATTTAATACACAGTAATCTTCCTGTGTCTGTCTGTGGGGAGGGTGGGGAGCAATTATTTTAGATGAGCAAGGTCGTAGGACAAAGTGGATAGACATTTTGAATAATAATGCAAGTTTGCACAGCCAACATATGCTTCCACCAATCTAATAAAAGTGATAACTCAGGTCAGAAGCCTCTAAAATTAACCTTCAAATACATAAACTCAAAAATATCTTGTTCCATCATTAAGTTACAACAGAAATCTCTTACATCTTTTCTCCTATCCCGCTTCCTTTTGACCTCATGAAATGTATCTGTGGAACAACATAAACACATGTAAGCTTGGTGAAAAGGGGATGAAAAGGAGAAGAGAAGAAAAGAAAGCAAGAAAATAGAACACACTATATTGCCCCTAGTGTAAACAAAATTTCTTAACCACTCAAATTACAAGAAGTAAACTCAGATGAAAATTTACAGGTATACATAGAGTGAAGTGAAACAGGAAAACACCACCAAAAAGACTTCCCAACTGTTTGCTTGAACCAAGAACTCATAAGAGATAAGTAAATGTTCTTAACTACATGAAAACATTAATTAGACTACTATAGAAATGGGTCCTAATCAATAGCAACACTGCTCGGTAACAAGCCAAAATAAATAGTTTGCACCACCAAAAAGGTACTTTCTCTTTATAACTGTAACCCAGCCTTTTGCAGAACGCACTCAATAAAATGAACCTTCTCCAAGCACCAGGACTGGCAGTAAATGCTTGATAACCAAAATTGAATAGCTACCAATTAAAAGAAATCTTTGAACTAAACATGCTTGACAACCACAACGATGGAATGTATCACTACTGTACACACTACTGACTATAACTTATTGTGGTTTAAAGCATTGAAACACCATAAATTTTTCATTTTTCATTAACTTCTTACTAAAAAAATCACTACTTTACCTGATGCAACTACCTTGCTTAGTCAATCTAATCTATTTCTCTCTCTCTCTCTCTCTCTCTCTCTCTCTCTCTCTTCTTCTTTTAGAGAAGGGGGGGAAGAGTATTATCTTACTTTTTTGCTCAAGTAAACAAATGGAGAGAGTTAACAATGAAATCCTGTAAAACACACTTGGGAAAGAACTACATGTATTTAGAAGCAATTCATCAGGAACCAAACAATGACTACGAAATAAAACCCCATTTCATTGCTTAGTCCTTATTTCTG
This sequence comes from Carpinus viminea, assembly GCA_013348765.1. Lineage (NCBI taxonomy): Eukaryota > Viridiplantae > Streptophyta > Magnoliopsida > Fagales > Betulaceae > Carpinus > Carpinus viminea. The sequence continues at coordinate 39,459,391 of CP054673.1, read as the reverse complement.
AAAATCAAGCAGAACAATCTAACCATTGACATAAACCCTTAGATGGTCCAGAATATGATTTCTAGCATCCAACAAAGCTAAGTTTTTGCAGATAATAAAGAATAGGAAAAAGTGCTTTCCTTCAGAAATAGAAAGGTGTCAAAACATAAAGAGGATATCAGAATCTCAAACTTCGCCTTATAAAAAGCTAACCAACAGTGAAAACCCATCATATGAAACTCAAAAATTCCCACTTCCTCCACAACCAAAACTTAATCTAAAGCGAAATCAAATCAAACCCACAAGAAAACAACACTGAACCAACACAACCCAGAAGAGAAAACACCAACCCCAACACACGGATCACAAAAGAACCCACAGAACCCGATCAGGATCAAAATCCCATTGAGCTGAAAGAGAAGCAGAGACGCGAAAGAATGAAAATGGAAAGGCAATCGTACCCTGAAGAAGGAGCTTCTGAGCGGTCTCGTCGGGATCCATGGAACATTCTTTGAGCATTGCGTGAATCTCGTCTTCACTGTGATTGCCTGTGATCTCCATGATGTTCTGGATCACCTTCCCCAAGTGGCTCGGGATTGAATCCTTGGACCCCACACCGCTCATCTTTGCAGCCCCAGAAAAAGAAAAACCCACAGACTAAATAATATCTATAAATAAATATATATCAATGAGTAGAGTCTGTATTTGTGCACAATTGGAGAAAGCGAAGCTGAGGAAAACAGAGAAAACAGCGATGGAGAAAACGAAGGGGTTGAGGGATTGGTGCGTGGGTGATGCTTAGAGAACAGCAGCCAAGGAGAGAATTGGCAGAAACGTGATAATTTTCCCTTTTTTTTTTATGGGTTTTTGAATTTGATCTATGAAAGAAAGAAAGAAAGAGGAAGAAAAGAAGAGAAAAGGAAAGGGAGAGAGAGAGAGAGAGAGAGAGAGAGAGAGAGGAGGGAGCAAATATGAAGTGTGTTTTTGGAGTGTAGGGCTTTTGATTATTTCTCCTTTCATTTTATTTTATTTTTTCATTTTTTCTTCTTTTTTTCCCTTTTCTTCATCCTTTTTTTTTCTTAAACTTAGTGTGTAAGTTATTGCAAGGTTTTTTTTTTTTTACCATAATTATTATTAGGACAATTTTTTTTAAGAAAAAAAAAATGGGATGTAAGAATTTTGTGTCATGCCCTGCGACTATTAAACTTAAATGTTGTATATTTTTTAAAAGTGCTAATGATGTGTTTGGTAAAGAGTTTTATTGTTGATTTTTTGTTTGACTAATAATAAGAAGTGATTGATATAATATAAAAATAAAATAAGATTTAAATTTTTTATAAGAAAAAAAATGAAGAAAGTTGGTAATAGATTTGAAAAGAAGTTGATTTTTTTCTTTTAGGAGAAGTGAAAATAAAGAGCAAAGTTGGTTGCCAAACATAGCTTTAGGTATTCTCGGACTCTTATGAGTCAAAGTTCAAGTAATTATCTAGCAACTATAGTTGTAAAATTGGATAATTTTATAAGTGAAACTATGAGTGTACGGTTTAGTAAGTAAAAACATCATTTGCTTGACTGAAACATCAAATACAAAAAAGTTGAGGTACAATTTTCTTTTCAAACAAGTTGCACAATCTCTAGAAATTCAATGCAACGATACATCTTTGCGAAAACGTTAACGTAATTTTTCTTTCGTCAATTAAAATGTGAGAAACTTTTCTTACTTAATTGAAATTTGAAATTGGTACTCATTACTAACTCTAATACCTTCATTTTTCTTAACATAAACATGAATATATTAATTAGATGCAGCCATGTCAGCCCAATTCCAATAGAATAGATAGCATTTCTCTTTTTGTGGTCGTTTAATGTGTTGTAACCACAGCCATAAAAAGGATGCAAGTGAAAAACAATTTGCTCAAATTTTCGATTTTTTTAAGACATGTGAAATTACTTAACTTACTGGTTTTGTTTATGTTCTCATAGATTGTAATAAAAGGTGTGGATTGGGAGAGATTTTTGTTTTTGTTTTCGTTTTATAATTGTTTATTGAAAATCATATTTTTATCCTTAAAAAGTATAAGTAGAACCTCTTATCCAAATACATATATTATTGGTAGAAAATCCAAACAAATTTGACACATAAAAGTAGTACATTTTAAGGAAAATATTTGGGATTATTACACTTCTTACTATAAACTGAAGTAGCGGTCCATGTAACACTAATGCATTATTAGTCATAGTTAAATTTTATTGTTTAATGGCTGACATGATAAATGTCATGGAAACTTATAAAATTGACATGGCAGTCAATGCGACATTTATCATGTTAGTCACAATCAAACTTATATTATTTAGTAGCTAGCGTACGTAATTACTAATAAGTATCATGTGACTACTAAAATTAGAGTACTTTAATGTTTGAGTGTATTTACTATTTATAGCCAAACACTTTCTTTTTTTTTTTTTTATCGTCCCAATTCCATGTTTGAAGTCACACATTATTGGTATGGATTTTTCAATATTTTATTTTTACTATAGTAAATATTCAAGCATTAGTACATGAAATTAAAAACAAAAACAGAAAAACAAAAGAATCATCTCAAAGTGAGAATCAAACATAACATTACGATATTTCAAGATAATGGAATAAACAAATTAAATTATAACCTTTTGAGATGATCCACTTTCCAAAAATATATGAGTAGAAGGTGTAAGATAATTGCCTCCAAAAGGTTTGTATGGAAAGAATCTTAGGATACTAGTATAGTGCGTTAATTACCAAAAGTTTAGTGAGACAAATAGTAACTAATCAATGCCACCATAACAATACAAAAAATGGCATAATTGCTACTATTTTAAAATAGCTTTTTTTTTTAGTCCTTGTACTTTGCATTTTTATCAAATTCATCATTGAATTTTTAAAAGTGACAAAAATAATTAGTGTTTTTACTTTTTTATCGTTTTACTCATTCCGCCTACAAAACTATTTAACCTTCTATTTGTTTGGTTTAAATCTCTCTTCTTTGTTGTCACAAATTGATTTAGAGTAATGCTACTCGTCATATTGTAATTTTACACAAACCTTTGCATCAGCCAATATAACATATTTTAAGTGACTTTATATTATATATCAGCTACTTATATATGTATATATTAATCACTTAAAACACATCATTTGGTTCCAAAATATCATTACTCCCATACCAATTGTTTTGATGCAATATCCATACAACCTCTTATTGCCTAGAAAAAGGATGATAATTGATTTTTTTAATTTAAAAAAAGGATAATAAATAATAATTAGATAGAATGTTGGGTTTGATTCTTGTTGCTGATACGTTGATAGATAGAGAAACATAAAGATCGAACACGTTCGAATTTATGGTGACATTACTGCCCCCATAATACAAGGAATCAAGCTAAAGTAGTGAGATTTTTAAATTTTTTTTTTCAAGTAAAATGAAAATAAAGAGATAATGTATAACTTTCATTCTAATACTATATTAAATCACTAATTATTAAAAAACAAATTAAATTAATAAGAAATTATCAATGTAATCATTGAAGTCTAAAAAAAAAAAATCAGTAAGAATGGATTTTTTTTTGATAAATAGTAAGAATGGATTATTATATGATATATATATATATATATATATATATATAATGCAAATTAATTTGTACGTGGGGAATACATGAAAATCCAACATAAATGCAATAATTGCAAATGTGTTGAATAAACTTTTGAAAGCTTTTTTATGATTAGCGGATACAGATCCCTTGGTTTGACTATCCCACTTAAATGGTTTATGACTTGACCCCCATTGTAGTGGGTCTTTAATTCATGCTATTTCTTACAATACACGTGGCAAATTGTTAATGAGATAACTCCACACTCAACAATTATTTTAGGACAACAACAAATGGCTCCTAAACAAGTTGGTCCATTCTTAATAATAATCTTTGTCCCTAGCTAGTTTTCATATGAATATATGTTCCATATAATTTAACTTCATTATCATAATAAAGTGATTTTTTTTTAGAGGTCCCAGACCCAGTCTTCACTTGGATGACATGGATGCTTTAAAGCAGATTTTAAGTTAATTTGTAGAAAATTGTAAAATATTCTTCAAACATTTTCTGAAATTGAAATCCATATGGCTTATTTTGAGCTGATAGTCTCATTTTTTAAATTTTTTTATGCTAAAAAGTCTTCTTTATTAGAGAAATCAATATGGTTTCTAGCTAGAAAAATAGGGTGGTTTAAGTCATGGCAACTTCAGCTACCTTATTAAAGAGTTTATTGAAGCTTCCTTGCCAATTAAGGAGTTGACTTAAAAGTGTATATGGATAGAGCATGACTACTTTGAAAAATTCGTTTGAGCTAATTAAAGATATTCATATGATTAAACAAGACAAATAATCAAAGCACAATGGAAAACAGGGTCACTGTCTGTCAAACAAGCTTAATTATTAAACTTTAATTCAAATTCCATACTTAATGTTTTAGTTATCTACAAGATTGTAATCTGCAATTTAGATTCTTTATTATGTACTATTGTCTAATATTACTTTACCGTTATATCAATCTTGACACGTATTTATTAAGTTTGATGCATATATTTATTGTGATATAAATATTATGTTATAAAATACTTCATTTCAATTTTTAATTATGTTTATCAAAAAAATATTTTTGGTATATAGTATATAAAAAGAACAAACAATTGATCATTGTCATGACATTTTTATGTAGCCCCCTCAAAGATGATTTCTTAGCTCCACCACCAAGTGAAGGGGGACAAAAGGGACCGAGGAGTAGTGAAGGGGTGGGTGGGCAGACAAAGGTGGAGAGTAGAAAACAATAAATTTGACCTTCAAAATAAGAAAAAGAGGGACGAGAGGAAGAGGGTGAAGAAGAGTCGGGAGAGAGGTGATCATGAGGAGGAAGAAATTCCTTCCTCCTTGGAAAGCGGCGGAAGAAAAGAGAGGAGACGAGAAACTCCCACACTCAATTTCCAGTTTTTATTAATATGGAAAAGGAGTATGGATATGGTAGTACTGATGATGATGATATAAGCACACAGTTGAGATTTGCACTAAACCAAGAGATAAAGCCAATGGTACATGTGTGATTCCAAACAAATCCTTGTGCACCCCCATATGTATTTATCCCACATATTATAAACTATAAAGGTTCTTTCTTTTCGTGTCAGAACTATTACATGTATATATGCTATTGTTGAGTCCAGAGTGTTTTTTTTTGTTGGGTACTTGAAAATATTAGAAGGAAGTTCACAGGTTGTAATTCCATGGAGGAGCAACTCTCGTGTCATTTTGCAAGCAAATTTATTTTATCTTATTGGTCTAGCCATAATCGAAAATGGTATTTTCCATTGAGAATCCAATAATCCAAGCACTCAATGAGATGTGTACTTAACCAAGAGGCAGAGCTTATAGTACACGGGGCAATGTTACACGCTACATTTCTATCTCATTGAATTGATAAGTGATATGATAATAGTACACGAAATAATGTTATACACCGCATTTCTATCTCATTGAACTGATATGATAATATCTATCTTTTTTTTTTTTTTTGACATGTCCACATAAGAGAAGAGGGAGGAAGAATTCGAACTAATGACCTCCGCTTTATTAGGCGTGGTTCACAGCCGATTGAACTACCATTTGAGGACAATATCTATTGGTCATTGTTAAAAAAAAGAAAAAAAATCAAATGGCTGATAGGCATTGCAATATCACCTAGTGAGACAATAATAAAATGTGAGTATAATATATAAGAATTACTCATCATATAGGTGACTATGACTAATACTAAAAACTACACTTTTATCCTACTAATATTATATTATGCTACCAATGAATTATTGTTTTTTTTTTTTAGAAGGGAATACTTTATTCTCATTTATAAAACTCGTGAGCAAAAAGCTTTTACAAATAGAGCAAAAGCTCTAAAGTAAATTATAGCCAAAGCTAAACAAATCAGCTATAACATAATCATCTGCTAACCTATGACTAATCATCAGGTTTAATTTTAGATTTATATCAAACAAACATCATCCAATACATAGTTAACACTTATTCCTCGACCTTGAGAGCAGAGATCCCTTAAGCCAATACTCATCTTCCTCAACCCAAAAGCCAAAATATTGTTCACATCCACAGCCCAAAGGTCTATACCAAATGCAGATATACTCATGGGCAGAAAACAATATGAGATGATAGAGCCTTATTACAAGCAAAAACATGAAAGAAAACACGTACAGAGAAATGGAAGTACAAAATGGAAAAACAACCAAATAAAAGGAACAAACAGAATAAAACATACAAGAAAATAGCAATGGAAAAACAAGCAAATATAGGCAAAAACAAGAAAAATAACTAAAGAAAAAACAAGGAAAGCAAACTAGAAGGATAACGATAACCGGGAGGAAGCCGATTGCGTGCTGGCTGGAAACCAACGCAGAAGGTGGCGTTGAAAGCACATCGCAGGGGACTCGAGAAAAGATTGACAACAGACGGTGGGCGGCAAAGCAAGCGCGGAGGAGATCGACGGTGCACTCAGAACCATATGGGAGAGTTTGAATGAAATATTAATATATATTTAAAGACAAATTGACACTACCACATTAGTACTATGGATTAATAATAAAATAAAAATGTAATTTATAAATGACGCAAATGTACTAGGACAGCCAATTGGGCCGAGCTAGCCCAAACCTCCATGCTGGCTTGACCTTCTTAAGCTTTTGGTTGAGCTCCATGTCTAAATAGTAATTTTAGGCAAGATTCCAAAAGTTCAGAGATTTATAAGCATACAACAAATTATTCTTTCAATTATTTGTTTTTGCAAATTTAATGAATTGATGAATTCATGGAAGTCTTATAAAAATTTAATGATAAATTTATCTATTTATCATGCGAGAAGATGCTTAAAAGATGCATATTTAATGGATGAACGAATTCATATGAGTCAAAAAATTCAATGGCAAATTTATTTATTCACAATGCGGGAAGATGCTTAAAAATACTTGAAAAAAAGATTTTTATCATTTATATTTCTTTCTGATTCCAAATCCTAGAGTTCCTTGAAGCCCACTCTTGTAGATCAGCTCCCCTTCAACCAGAGCTCTCCAATCCATCTCACACGCTGAAACAGACGCTATTGGGTTCAAAGCTCTCCCTCACAGATCTCTCAACAGTCAACACCTAACTAATAACACCACGACTTCCATGGGTTCCAAGAAGAACGACAACCCCCTTCACGGTGACGGTTCCAGCCCTGGGTTGGTCCTCTCTCTCTTTCTCTATCACTTCATATATTTCTATGAGAAAGGTCCTTGGTTAATGGGTTTTTTCTCGGATATTAATTTTGTCAGATTTTTTGTTGTTGGTGTTTTGATGCAGTAAAATCTTCATTGGAGGCTTAGCCAAGGACACCAGCTACGGTACAAGAGAGCTTTTTAAAATTTCCTGCTTTTAACATGACTCATCCTTTCTATGACTGTCTCTCTGTGTTTCTGTGTACAAGTTTTTCTCTTTTCGCTCTTGTTTTTAGAGAATTTTATGTTTCACTGTCTTTCTCTTGATGGGTATTGTGGAATATGTTGAGACCCAAAAGAAGAAAGAAGAATCTGTGCGTATGTATGGGTGAGCAAGTGATAACTTATGGTTGTGTCATGAAAGACCGGCTCAAAAACCTCACTGCTTTTAGCATAACTCATACTTCCTATGATTTTCTCTCTGTGTTTCTGTGTAAAAGTTTTTCTCTTTTATTTTTTGTTTCTTGGATAATTTAATGCTTCACTGTCGTTCTCTCGAATGAGTATTATGGAATCTGTTGAGGCCCAAAAAAAAAAAGAAAAAAAGAAAAAAGAATCTCTGCGTATGTATGTGTGAGCGAGTGATGAAGTTACGGTTGTGTGTGTTGCTGTTGATGGCTATTATTGAATGGGTGCTGTGTGTTGTTCTGTGAGTGAGTTCAGAAACCTTTGTGAGCTACTTTGAGAAGTATGGGAAGATAATAGACTCTGTGATCATGAAAGATCGGCAAACGCATCGACCCAGGGGATTTGGTTTCATTACCTATGAGGATCCTTCTGCTGTTGAACAGGTTATCCAAGAGACCCATATCATCAATGGCAAACAGGTTAGTCTTTTTTCTTTGAAAAATTTCAACACCACTCGTTTGCTTCTTTATACCCAACTGTATGAATGTATGCGTGTGTTTGTCGTTCTCTTAAATAGTTGGCTCCATTGCATTGATAAAAGTACAACTAATGTTGCTAGGAGATTTTTTTTTGATAATGTCGTGAGGTGCATGATTGTGATATGTGTAATGATTTTGGACCAGGTTGAGATAAAAAGAACTGTTCCTAAAGGTTCCGCACAAGCTAGTGATTTCAAAACAAAGACAATTTTTGTTGGCGGGATTCCAACTACAGTCACTGAAGGTCTGATGTTTGAACTTTTTAGCATTCGATTAAAATGTTATTATTGTTGTAACTAGGCTGAGGCATTTGTTCTTTCTCTCTTTCTTTTTTTCTCATCCTTTTTTGACATTAGATGAGTTCAAGAATTTCTTCTCAAAGTATGGAAAGGTGGTGGAACATGAGATTATACGTGATCATGTGACTAAATGCTCACGAGGCTTTGGATTTATTGTATTTGATGGTGAAAAAGCTGTTGATAATATGCTGGCAAATGGCAATATGATTGATATGGAAGGTATACAGGTGAGTTTTGTGCAATCGTTTTCCATGATATTGGATGTAATTGGCCATTTTTCTTTGATCTATAAAGCAGCCACACAATGTTGCACTTTAAAAAGTTCTCATAGTGGAAATAATTATTGGATGTTACTTCTTACTGCTTTCTAATGTTATACATTTTCTTTTAATCTTGTTGGTTTTATTTTTTTATTTTTATTTTTTGTCTTTCAATTTAAGTAGAGTTGGTTACAGGTTCCTGGTTTTTCTCAAGGCAGGCTCTGAAAATAACTTGATTCTGGAAAAATATAGGTTAACTCACTTCTTTGTTGTAGGTTGAGGTCAAGAAGGCTGAACCAAAGAAAGCCTCAAACCCAGCACCTGGTCCTGCATTTGGTAGTCAATCTAGGGCATGCTCATACAATGATGATTTTGGTGGATTTGGCGACTCTTATAGTGGTTTTGGCGGTGGTGGTTTTGGCCCCAGTTCTTATAGGTCACTTGGCAGTTTTGGTGGTAGATTTGGTGATTATGGCGGATCTGGAGGTGGCAATGATTTTGGTGGTGGTTATGGGAGTTTCGGTGGTGGTAGTTTTGCTGGTTATCAAGGAGAGTCATCATTTGGCTATTCCAGTCACTATGGTTTTTATATGGGAGGCCATAGTGGGGGATATGGTGGGAGTGGGTTAGGTGCATATGGACGTGGTGGGGGCTATGGGAGTTATGGTGGTTCAGGCTCCCCTGGTGCTAATTACAGAGGACCAGGAGGCTTGTATGGTAGTAGGGCAGGTTACAGTGGCAGTAGTCGTTACCATCCTTATGCACAGTAGATTTTGCTTAAGCTTTCCAATAGAAGTTTCTTGCAGGTTGCTTTATCTTCAGTGTATGCATTTGCATTTTGTGATATCATAGACACAAGGCACTTACTGCAAGGTTATTTAGAAGATCAGATGAACCATTAGTTTATCTGGGTTCACGCATTGCCTTATACAACCGAAGCTAGATCGGCATATCTAGAGCTTTCCATCATTGATCGGAATGTGATTGTAGTTAGGCATCTATCTTGTGCTATATATGCTGATTGTCAATTTGTTGAGTTAGACTTTCGTCTTGTTATGAGATATTAATTGGTTAGAATTAATTTGGAGTTGGGAATGCAATATAGGTAATGAGACTAGATGATCATTTGACAGACTGCTTCCTATTCTTATTATACTATTGTTTAGTTTGGCATGCTAATTACCCTTCACAGGTTATAGTTTCAATGACTTAGTTCTGTGCTTTTGGTAAGAAGCTATTACTTATCCAAAAAAAATGAAGCTACTCACTTACCAAAAGAAATTGAAAAGAAGAAAGAAAACATAGCCTTAACTCAATACGAATTATGGCCTTATGGGTAAAAAAGTATCTGGATTCTGATTTTTCTTTTCTTTATTCTTTTAGAAACTCTTTTTTGATCTTCCGGAAATTGCACTTTATCCCCCTCTGTTAACCCGTCATTGAAAAAGTATAGCTTATGTACGACTGATTTGAGAATTTTAATAACTATAACACCCTAAGTAGATGTTAGGGACAATAATCGCAAAAAAAACCAACAAACAGCTGTGTTGGTGATGATGAATAGTTACTGTTGATCTTCACATTGGTGGATTGACAAAGAGAGGCTAGGTGGTACAGTTTCAAACCTTAGAGTTTTCTTGAATATTTAAAGTGGTAGACTGAAGATGACTTCAAGGGGGTTGTAAGTCATTCAGCTTCCTGTGTGCATGGGCTCCTTAGTTGGAAAATGTTTAGTTGATTGTGGTTTTGGCCTAGTTGACGACTGTACACACAAGGGTTTTCTTTGTTTGTTGCCTTTGATTTCCAATGCATCACTTGGTTACTAGAATCTTTTACCAGGTTAACTATAACAGTGTGACCTTGGCTGGCTCCAGTCAGTGCAGATGGATTTAATGTCATAAACTGCACTATGTCAACGACAATGCCCAATTTTACCTTTAATTGCCTTAATTTATGGGATGAATGCTGATGTTTTCCATGTATGTTGTCTGATACATTTGAAGAATCCATTCAAATATTGGAAATTGTTTAATGTGCATAATTGGCTTGAGAAAAATGGTGCATTTTACCAGGGTTGACATTTATATATTTCTTGGATAATGCCTGTGAAGGCAAGCATGTGACTTTAATTGGTTTTAATTGTCTCCTAAAAGGATGAGGCCATGAAGTTGAATGAATGAAAAGTTCTTTCCTTTTGTAATTTCAAAATCTCTTACGAAAGCATCTGTACAGAATGCTTGCTTTTATATCATTTTCCTGAATCTATAACCTACCACTTGAGATTTAGTTCAATCATAATGTCTTTATAAACCATGAACTATTTAGACATGGAAAAGAAATTGACCGATACGGACAGCTTGACTTCAATGAAAATGAATTCCATTTGAGTGTGAAGCAACCCACAGGTTTATTATGATCCAAGCAATATTATCGCACAAAGGACAATGGAAACATCTTATAATGGGGAGTAATGCTATTCTCACTCCCATTTCATACGGGCCTTTTTCCCTTGAAAAGCTTTAAGAATCAAAACAGGGTTTTCTTAGTCGATAAAGCATCGACGAGCATAGACCAAATGCTTTCTAGTACCACTCAACCGCATTTGATCGAGCTTTGACTGACTACTCTTGGGTATCCCATAAGGCACTTGGTTGATCGAGCTTCTCACTTGGTCGACCAAGGTGGTTGTGCAGTGTCTTCACAGCCAGAAACACATAAAAATTCCTCAATTTTCTCCATTTTTCCATCTCTTCTCATTAAATCCACGTTAGAGCTTTCATTTTCTTATTAGTTTCTCATTAGATCCATGATTTAGAATGTTAGGTCCTTTAGGTAGAAATGCATGGACTACGCATAAAAGCTTGAGACTTTAGGGGCTAGCCTTTGTTTTGGACCTAAGTCAGTGCATGCCCCCTTTCCATCATATCAAGAGCATCCCTTGGTTGTTTAACAAAGGAAAGTGTGAAATAGGAAGAAAGTTGGGATCTTGGGAGGCTTTTTCTCATCATTTTTTTTTTTGAAGCCAACCCCTTGGAATTAAGGGTAAATTTAGAATTTTATAAAAAATTCAGGGTATAAATGTCATTGTTTCACTTTTAACATTTAAAATCTGATTTAGGGGTTTAAATTGATTGCAATTAAAAGTTCAAGGATTCAAATGAGAGGTTTTGAAGTTTGAGAAGGGCTTGTCAAATCGTGTGGTAATTCAGGGTTCTAAAGTGAAGTTATCCCAAAAACCTATTAACGGCTACTCCTATATATATATATAAAATGGTTAGTATGATACAATGGGTTTTGTTTTGTTTTTATATTTTCCTTTAAAAGAGGTTAGTGGTTACTAACCATTTTATTAACCGTTAATTGCCGGTTATTAAATAATCGATATTGCTTAGGCAACTAGCAAATTTTACTAATTGCCTAAATGGTTGTTGTTAGCAGTTTTAACCAATAATCGTTAACTATAACTACTTTTTAACCCTTATATATATTTTCATTCACTCATATTAAACTTTAAATTATGATAATATCCCGATAAGGTCTTAACCGTGTTCTGGCAGGATCCAAATGGGTCCTGGTTGTTTCTCAACTAGATCCCGGCGAAGTCCCGACTAGGTCCTTACGATTTTCGATAGGATCTCGGCGAGGTCCCGACTGATCCCAATGGGATCTTGGTGAGTCTTGACCCAATCTTGATGGGTTTCTGCAAGTTCTGATCAAGTTCCAGTAGGGTCCCATTTGGATCTCGGCATATTCCCAACTGGGTCAAGTCTCAATATCTCATGATTCAATTATTTTGCAATTTGTTTTACCATAATTGAGCCTTAATTAAAGAGTATTGACTAATCATTTTACCATAATTAAGGGCTCAAAATATCTTTTTTGGTTGAACAAAACTTAAGTATATTATTACTAATTGGGGCTTTATCCATTAATTAGGGGGCCCTCAGTGTCTAGCATTGTGTATATGCGGATAGGGCTGTAAATAAATTAGTCCGTTCAACAATCCTCTTGATACCCGATAGGCTAGGTGCTTTAGCTTGAAATGCAGTGCACCAACCATCAGAGTCATTTGCGTGTGTCAAGAGATGTTAAATCATAAGTAATTAATTACAAGTAGTCCCATTATAAGATACTGTTATTGTTTGTTCTCATTGTCCAATACTTTGAGATTAATTTGTTACACTTTGATGATCAAATTTGGTACGCTTCCAATCCAAATGAAGTGTTGGAGGGACGAGGGAGATAAGTATTTTATGTAGTGTTTCACACTCAAATACAAGTCATCATGGTTGAAGTCAACTTTGCCAATATGATCCGAGTGAAGACTTGTGATTGCTAATTATCTTTCTTCTTCCAAGTCTTCTCTACCATTTTTGAATCAATATCAACAGAAAGAAGGCTCAACCGAGTCCAATCAAGGCAGCTTAATGACTGACAAGTTCCCCCCTACCATTTTGTTCCATCTTCCACATGTTGATATTAATCATGTCAGCATGAAGGTCCTTTTTCTACATGAGGGCCCATAAACATTTTTTAATCTTCTTGCCAACAACTATCCATCATTTGGACACTTGACCCATTCACTAATTAATCTATGTACTCAATTTTTCCTCCTCGAGTAATGTTATTCCTTATACTTATTTCACACTAACTCATCTAACATGTTTTAAGTAGTTTAATGTTTCTTTTTTTTTTGAATAACCGAAATAAAAAATTTTAAAAAATAAAACTAAACATTAGTCATATGTATTAATGGATATGAAATGATATGATAAATATGTGTGAATAGTGGCATGCTTGATCAAAAAATCTAAAGCGAGTGATCCATACACTTGAAAGTTTGATAGTTTGGGTCCTCAATAAAGCATTTAATATATATGAAGCAAAACCATTTATCTCTAAAAACGATTGTGCCTGCAATGACCTGAAAATATGTACATAGCATTCCTGTGGATAGCTATTATTGAAAAACTAGAAAAAAAAAAAAAAATTCACCCATGAAAAAATGGGATATCCAATTTACGAAGAAAATGAATAAATCAATGAATGAAATAAATTTGGAGATGTTGTATCCTTAATTACGATCTACACCTTCTAATAATTATAATTTTTTTTATTTTTTTTTATGAAAAGGATCATTACAATTTACAAATCGACACAACCTTCACATAAGATTTACTATTTATTCTTACATTTTGCAAAACAAACTGGTAGATGAAATGGGGTAAAGATGGATTTCAATATTTTATGATACCATACCCAAGCAGAAAATAAAATATTGCTTAAGAAATCCATCTTTGGTTTCGCAAAAAGATTTTATATATTTTTTTATATTTCTAAAATCTTAGTTAAATCAAGGGTGTCTGATGGAGTTTTGTATGTGATGCTGGATTATTTTTGTAATAATGCCTTGCTGGCTCGTTGAAGGGTTAGAGCTCATCAGAAGCAGAGCCAAATGGGAAACTTGAGACATCCCCTGTTTAGCAGCCATCCCAAGACATAATTGGAAACTTCCCTTTAATCTCCAATACTATGAACTAGTTTGAGTCTTATTTATTAGATTACTTTCCCGGAAATACATGTTTTGCCAAATCAACTTGGAGGAACATCTTGTGCAAGAAAGAAGGAATTTAGTTTCTAGGAAAAGACGATGGAGAATAACAGGGTTGGCGAGAGAGTTTCTCAGACGTGGGTTCTCACCTTGTTGAAGGTTTAACTTTACACACTTTGCTGATTCATTCATCAATGGTTTCTAATTTTCATGACACAAACTAGAAAAAGTGCCAACAAACAAACAAGATTGTTTAATATAAGGATCGGAAAACAAAAACAAAAACATACACAACAGATGCAAACTGACACACAAATAGTAAGATATTACATTGAAGTTTCTATACGCTTACAATTCCATCAAGCACCCTATAATAATGCTAGAAACATAAACATTTATACTTTTCTTAAACATTTTATTTAACTAAATTCAAATTTATGGCCTTCTCCAATACACCATTCTTCGAGTTTGCTACATTCTTCCAAAAAACTTAACAAACCAATCATACTTCCTTGTAATAACAATATGCCCAATAACAACTCCTATCACAAATCCACATCCATATCCTATGGCAACTACTTTCCACCCAAATTCAAATGGAGACTCTGACCTTTGATTCTCTTGTAAGGGATAAGGTGGAGTTGGAGTGTAATTGAAATCTCCACATTTCTTTGATAGCGGGCTACCACATAATCCTGGATTACCTCCAAATGAATTATTTTGAAATGTGTCGAGTTGATTTCCATGTGGTATAGCTCCTATGAGACGGTTGTTGGAGACATTGAAATATTCAAGAGAAAAGAGTTGGGTTAGTTGTGCAGGTATCTCTCCAAATAACTTGTTTTGGGAAAGGTCCATTGATTCTAGATTTGTCAAGTTCCCTAGAGATGGTGGGATAGGACCAGAGAGAGCATTATTGGATAGATTTAGCGAATGAAGTCCTTTAAGACTCCCCACAAGTTCTGGAATTTCACCATCAAATCTATTGCTTGAGAAATCAATGACCCTAAACATATTTGGGATTTTCTCATACTGCAACATTATGCCTTTGTTTGTAATTGTGATTGTGCATTGGATAGAGCTACCATACCCGCCTCTTCTAGAATTCACCTCCATGTATTTCAATTTATTTGCACCAACAACTTTCATGGCATTCCATTGTCGGAAATACTCTGTGGGCAAATTTCCAGAGAAACTATTTTGAGAGAGATCAATGATATGCAACTCGGGGAATGTATTATTGATTTCAGAGCTCTTTATCGCACCTTGAAATGCATTAGAACGGAGGACGAGAACCTTCAATTGAGAAAGAGCTCCCAACCAAAAGGGAAAGGTATCATTGATCTGATTGTTACCAACATGAAGATACTCAAGCATGAGACAATTGGCCATGGATCTTGGTAGCTGACCTTGGAATTGGTTTTCACTTAAGTCAATCATCGTCAAGTTGTTGCCCATTGCCCATGTTTTTGGGATGGGGCCATGAAAGCTGTTGTTTTGTAGTTGAAGTATTGACAAAGGAGAACTGAAGTTTCCTAAGCATGGATGAAGCATTCCACTCAAGTTGTTATAGGACAAATCAAGTACTTCAAGTGAACTTAGATTGCAAACCAACCAGGAGGGAAAGACGCCATTGATTTGATTGTTACTAACATTAAGATACTCAAGCATCATACAGTTAGCCATTGAGGTGGGTAGCTGACCTTGTAATTGGTTTTCACTTAAATCAATCATACTTAAGTTGTTTCCCTTCGCCCATGTTTTTGGGATGGTGCCATGTAAGTTGTTGCTTCGAAGTTGAAGTGTTTCCAAAAAACTTAAGTTTCCTAAACATGGATGAAGCATGCCACTCAAGTTGTTATAGGACAAATCAAGGTAATAAAGTGAATTGAAATTGCAAATCAACGGTGACATTTCTTTTATCAAGTTCCTTCGGACTGCATAAAACTGGATAGATGGTGGTGGAATTGGGAGTGATCCTTGCAGCCTGTTATTGTTTAGAGATAAAGAAGTTAGATTAGACCATGGGAGAACAATAGGAGATTGTTCAAAGCCTATTAGAAAATTGTCAGAAAGGTTTATAGCCCGAAGAGATTCTCTACTTGCATTATACATCCATTTGGGTACTAGGCCATCAAGATTGTTGCCTCCCAAATCAAGCTTACTCAATTTGTTTTGGCTGCGTAAGAAATCTGGGAACTTTTGTAAGTTGCAAGAACCCAATCGTAGAGTGTGAAACTGTGGAAGAGTATCATTTGAATTGGGCTTGGTTAGCAATGTCAAATTGTTGGATGAAAGGTCGAGATAAGTCAAACTTTTGATCTTAAGAAACATATCAAACTCCAACGTCCCACTCAATTCATTGTATGAGAGGTCCAGGAAAGTTAGTTGAGTCAGGTTAGCTAACAAGGAAGAAGGGATGTGACCTAAAAGAGTGTTACCTGATAGATCCAGATGAGTGAGTTGGGTGAGGTTAGCAAAGACGGAAGGAGGAATATGGCCTGTAAGAGTGTTTCTTGACAGATCCAGGTGAGTGAGTTGGGTGAGATTACTTAATGAAGGTGGGATAGATCTAACTGAAGCAAAGAAACTTGTCTCACCAATACTTAGCACCTTAAGGGGACTACCTTGGTGAAATTCGGGCAAATGACCAGTGAGATTCCAATTCCAACCTATCCTAAGATCTTGTAGCTTTGGTAACTGAAAAATTCTTGTTGGGAATTCCCCACGCAATTCACAATTTTCCAGATTTAGAGTTGTCAAAGAGGATAAATTTGCCAAACTTTCAGGTATGGGGGACGAGAAATTGATTCTGGAGAGTAAGAGTTCTTCTAGGGTAGTTAAGTTTTGAACTAGATTGCTCAAGTCACTTGGAGTACTATTTAAACCAGAATTACGGGACAGATCGAGGGAAGACAACTTGTTGAGATGTGAAAGCTCTGAGGGGATTTGTCCAGAAAACAGAGAGTAGGAGAGGTTCAGATAGGTTAACCTCAAAAGATTGCCAACTCCGAATGGGATTTGAGAGAAATTGAAGTGGTTATCAGCAAGATTAAGCCTTTGAAGTTGAAGAAGGCGAAAGAGGCTGTTGCTGGAATTAATAGAACGATAGAGGCAGCTGCTAGCAAGGTCAAGGCCAACCACATGACCTGTGTCCTCATTGCAATCAACCCCGTCCCATGAGCAGCAATTAGTACTGGTCCCTCCTTCTAGACTCCATGATGCAACCTTAGGATATGCAGAAGGATCAGCAGAAGCATACTTGCAGTCCAGGATAAAACTATCCTTGAATTGCAGCAAGGCTGATCGCTCATCATCGTGACAAAGTGGCTGCTGCAGAGAAGACAAAGAGGCAGCAGTGAGTAAAACAAGGAACATTAGTATTGAGAGAAGAAAAAGGAAGCGCATGAAGATGAAGCGATAGAAATAGGTATCCATGATCTAGTTTTAGTATATGTTTTTGGGTGTTTAATTAATTGGATGAGGCCAGATGAAGTACAAGTGAAGGGGGGGTTTTATAGGGTGGGAATTGGATATAGGTAGGCTTAATTACATAATTAAGTTAGGAGACTAGGTACAAATGGGATTTGAAAAAAGGGGTGAGTCATCAGATGCATCCATTAATATTGAGTAGTGCATTAATAGATATGATTTGACATGATGGATCACTAGCTAGCTGTACGTTGTGGTGGTTTCACTTTCACACTTTTTTATCAAGTCTTGTTTTCCCATTGCTTTCGCTTTTCTGTGTCTTCCACTTACTACTTAATTAGTTGGGACTTAATTAGGTGGCCACAGCGTACGTACGTGTTGTAGGAAAGATTGGAAAATTGGGTTAGAGGATGAGGAAAAGACTCGGAAACTTGTATGTTAACCACAACATAATATAATAATTGTGTGGTAGAATTAAATATTGATGGGAAAATTGGAATAATATATTCATAATAAAATTGCATACAGAGAATAATGTCCCAAAAACCAAAAATACGTTTTGCTTTTAGAGAGTGATCAATGAAAAAACCATTACTTGGTGGAAACACGGAATTTGAAGCTATATATAATTAATATTGTCTCATTTGCGTATCACTTTTTTGAGCGTTGAGTAGAAAAAGTAGTCCTGACTCCTAATTAGTTAGTGAAACCACCATCTTCCTTCCAAAAGCACTAATTACTTTGTTTATAATAATAATATTTATCAAAATATTCATTGAATTTTAGAAAGTGATAAAATTGTTCTTTAAGCTTTCGGAGTTTATGAGACTACCTAATCCGCACTTCCAAAGTGTTAATGCCGTTCGCCACCTGTACAAAAAAAGGTTACATCCTAACCTATCAAACACTGCTCCGTGTACATTATCAACGTATCTCCTAAAACATTTTTTTTTTTTTTAAATTTTATTATTTTTATTCTATTATTTTTTGGCTAATATGGTTTTTGTAAAGTAGGTAAGGTGGCCCTGCAGGTCAAGAGGCAATAGGCTGTTTCTCATAAATAAATTGAAAAGTAACAAATGTGGTCTTGGCGCTAATTAAATGGCTTTTTTTTTTCTTCTTCTTCTTCTTCTTTTTAAAGTAAGTGATTTCCTTGCTGGTCAAGAGGTTAGGCTGCTTCTCAACAATTTTTTTTTTTTTTTTTTTTTAATTTAAAAAATAACAAACGTGGTGCTAGTGTTAAATTGCTTTTTCCAAACTAGATGCTGCGCCTTTCGTAGGTCAAGAGGTTAGACTGTTCCTTTTCACCCAAATAAAAAAAGAGAGCCAAACACTCTGTACCTAATTAATATATATAAATACAATCGTATATGCTTTGTTTTGGATATCAACCAAAACATATTTTCAAAACTTTCATTCTAACCATGTGTTTTTAATAAATGTCTCTCAGGCATTCTAATTCAATTCTTGTTTAGATTTTACAAATATTTTTAGATTTTATTTTGAGAATTATTTTTTACATTACCTTTAAAAGAATGCAAACATGTGATTCTTTTAAAGTTTTAACGAATGCGAAGGTAATTATTTTAGCCAAATGAAGTGTTGGAGGGATGAGGGAGATAAGTGATTTATGTGGAATATTGTGGTGTTTCACACTCAAATACAAGTCGTGGTGGTTGAAGTGAAGGTGTCACTCTCGATCTCCGCTCGGCCAATATGATCAAATATGGTCCTGTGAAGACTTGTGATCGATGTGCTTATCATTCTTCTTTCAAGTCTTCTCTTGGGTAAACTATGTACAGCTAGGGATTACATGCATATATTGAATTATTATTGGTTGTCAAACAACTTGTAGATATAAATCATGTCTTCCAAAAACGATTGGCAGCTTTTCTCCAAAGCGTGTCTTGACTATTCACGAACATATTAAAAGCCAAGGAATAGCAATCAAGGTAGCCAGAAAGCTAGGAAGGCTCAACCAATTAAGTCCAATCATGGTAGCATCGATCATGAAGTTCCTTTTTCCACATGAATGCCCATAAGCATTCTTGAATCTTCTTGCCAACAACTATCCATTATTTCCACTTGACCCATTCACTACTTAATCCATCCACCTAATTTTCTTTTGGAATAATGTTACTCTTCTCCTTATTCCACACCAACTTCCACCATAACATGTTTTAAGTACTTTCTTTTTTTAAAAAAATAATTTATACACTACCAAAATCCACCAATAAAATGAAGTTCAAATGTTCCCGAACTTGACCACCCGGCCGACAAACCCCAAATAGTTTATATTAGGCGCTGCCCATCCTCCATAGTACAAAGGGAAGACATCCAACATATAATTGGCAGGGTCCATTATTGTAGCTATACAAAAACTAAAAACCTCCATTAAAATCAAACTTAGGCAAAATAAAATGAAGTTCAGTGGATCAAGCATCTCCCCAAAGACCATTGTGTTTTGTTTTCTTCTCAAGTCTTCATTTGAAGTCAAGTCGTTTGCGTGTGCAGGGGATCAAGATGATGCCTCCAATCAAAATGAACGGTTTGAGGGATGAGAGAGACATGAGTAAATATAACCCCTCATTGTTGAAGTCAAGCAGTCACTATCTCCCGTCTGTGTGTGTCATTTGGTTAACTTTGTTTTTCCAAGTCTTCTCTTCGTAACTTACACGGATAGAATGATCAACGAGTCATGTATATATACTTATTAAGTTAGACATGAGTCACAATTTTATTGGTTATTCTTATTAAATCTTTCAATTAAGATTTTATTTGTTTCACAAAACAAAGCTGTTCCTACCACCCATTTCAATGGGGTGTTTATTTTTTTTCTTATGGGTGACTTATTTTTTTTTTTAAAGAAAAAAAAAAGAATAATTAAAGATCACCACAAGATATAAAATAAATAAATAAATGATCACTTTAATGGGAAGTTTGAATGAAGGCAATCTTTTACAATTACTAGGAATTCTCAAAAAATTACACTTAAGCGGAGGGAATCCTTTTTGCTTAATTGGATTAACATGAATTCCTTTCTAAAGAAGTGAGAATCCACATTCCCTTGGCTTGAAAATGACAAAAAAGCTAGGCAAGTGCTTTAGCTTGCTAGTGACTTGAAATGCAGTGCACCAACGTATCATCAGGGTCGATTGCTTGTGTCAAGGGATGTTAGATTGTAAGGAATTAATTACAAGTAGTCCCATTATAAGATGTTACCGTTCGTCCTCACTATTCAATACTTTGAGATTAATTTGTTATGCATGATGATCAGATTTGGTATGCCTCCAATCCAAATGAAGTGTTGGAGGGATGAGGGAGATAAGTCAAGGTGTCACTCTCTCCTTCCAAGTCCTGTGAAGACTTGTCATGATGTGCTTAATTATCTTTCTTCTTCCAAGTCTTCCCTTGGGTAAACTCCATGGATTAGACATTGATCAGTCCTGAATTATTAGTTGTCAGACAACATGTACATACATATATATATATAGATGACGATTTCTTCAGAAAACGATTGGCGGCGAGCAGGTATCCTCAAAAGCAAATATCTATAAAGATTGATTTTGGTTGGTTGTGGCCAGGTGGACTCCTTGCAAAGACTGCCAACTGGGTCTTCAACCTCTCAAATACGATAAGTCAGATTTGCCGTAGGCGACGCATCTGCATGGTTCAGTCTTGACAAGTTCCATCTTCAATCTTCAACGTAGATTTTATTATCCATTTCAGCATGGAGGTCCTTTTTCCACACCAAGGCCCATAAGCATGTTTGAATCTTCTACTTGCCAACAACTATCTATCATTTGGAAAGCTATTATTGACCAAATATCACCCACGAAAGAAATGAGATATCCAATTTACGAAGAAAAGGAAATAAATCAATGAATGGAACAGATCCCTTCTCTCCTTAATTGCCCCTACCACACAAACTAGCAACAATTGTTGGGACCCAAAATTTCCATGTTTGACATGTAGATGCAAACTCCTCAATCAATTTTCAAGGGTTTGAAGATGGTGTATCCTTACGGTATGCACCTTCTAATATATATATATATATATATATATAAGGGACAATTACGAACAGGCACAACCTTCGATTTACTATTTATTTTTTTACATTTTGCAAAACTAAGTGGTAGATGAAATGCAGTAAAGACGGATTTCTAAATTTTATGATACCATACCCAAGCAGAAACTAGATTGCTTAAGAAATCCATCTTTGATCTCGCAAAATGTTTTTTTTTTCTTGCATAATCCATGATGATCAGTTAGTTAAATCAAGGGTGTTTGGTGGAGCTTTGTATGTGGTGCTGGATTATTTTTGTAATAATTCCTCGCTGAAGGGTTAGAGCTCATCAGAAGCAAAACCAAATGGGCTCAAATCAATATATAGCTCAATTTTCTTTGGTCTCTGCATTCGACGAAGGTTCGTACGTACCATTGATTTCACTGAGACCCACTTCCGTTTGGTTGAATATATATGAAGTCCATAATGTGATATAAACAATTACATTTAATTTGTTATATATATACCAAGATTTTTTCTGCTTCTTACACAAACTAAAGAGAAACCCATTCTATCAAGTGCATACAATAATGCTCGAAGCATATGGCAATATACATTTTATTTTGTTTACTAACATTTCATCCAAATGACTAAAATTCTAGGATCAAGGTCCTCATACATAGAATTGCCCATGGTTTTCTTCAAATCCTAGCCATTGGCTTTCATCCATGCCTCAAACACGTGTCCACTAATATAAATAATAAAATATTATTTATATTTAAAAATAAATATAAAATTAATTAATAAAAATTAAATTAAATTTTTATATAGTGGTTACCCCATTTTCCCATGGGGTGCCAGCCACCTAGCCAAAAAAAAAAAAATTGGGTTTGGCTTCGACTAGAGTCAAACCTCAAAAATACTTGGGTTTGGCCTGGTGTGCCAACCACCCCTTGGGGACCTAGTGGCTTGGGCCTAGGGGTGGTGGCCAACCACCCCAAATGGGTATTTGGGGTGGCTTTGGGGCCAGGTGGTTGCCACCCCTTGGGCTAAACCCAATTTTTTTTTGGCCCAAAGGTGGTGGCCACTTAGGGCCATGGGGGGTGGCTGCCACCCCATGGGGAAAATGGGGTGGCCACCCCGTATTTTTTTAAAATTTAATTTAATTTTTATTAATTAATTTTATATTTATTTTTTAAATATAAATAATATTATATTATTTTATATTAGGTGGGACACGTGTCAAGTTTGAGGCTGTTGGATGAAAGCCAATGGCTAGAATTTGAAGAAAAACTGATGGACAATTCTTGGGGGATTGCTAGGGATCCTGATCCAAAATTCTATTACATCCTCCAATTCACCCTTCTTGGAGTTTGTTGCCTCTTTCCAAAAGTTTTCACGAACCATTAATAATTCTTCCTTATACTCACAAATTTTCCAATAACAGCTCCTACTATTAAGCCACATCCATGTCCCACCACACCTAGTTTCCAATCAAATTCAAATGAAGCTTCTGAGCCTTGATTCTCTTCAGGTTGAACATGGAAATGGGTTACATTGCTTCTGAGTCTTGTTTTCCCATTGCTTTTAATTGCTTTTGTAGTTATGTCTTCCACTTGCGACTTAGTTAGGTGGCCACGGTGTGTTGTGGGTTAGAGGATGACGAAAAGACTCGGAAACTTGTACGTTAACCACAATATAATTAATGTGTGGTAGAATTAAATATTGGTTGGAAAATTGGAATAATATATTCACAATAAAATTAATGTCTAATATTTAATGTACCACATTTTTGAGTGTGGAGTAGAAAAATCAAGCGAAAGAAGTTTGTTCCTAATTAATTCCTATGAAAATCTTGGTGTATAGGAAACTTCTTGAAAGTGAGTTTGTTCATGAATCCCAAATTTTGTCTGAGGGCCAAATCAAGTCAAGTACGTTCCGATCACATTATCTTCTAGTACTTGTAAATAAATGAATATATATATGTGGTAATTATATCTTAAAGGGATAAAGTTTTCTCCAATTTAAAGTTGAAGAATTTCAACTATATATAAAAGTGTATACGTGGCCTTGTTTCCTGTGTGCGTGATTTTTGCTTTTTTTTATGTTCTTTAAGAAGTTGAATAAATTTTATTAAAAGATAATGCAATCGATAATTATTAAAAAAAAGTTTAATTCATCGTTTCTACACTTCAAGCAAATTTTCAACCCAAATTGAAAACTTTGTCCATCTTAAAGTATATTCAACCAATTATTTTCTCTAATTATAAAGTTGTTGTCAATTAGTTCATATATGCTTTTTGCGTACAATGGCCTTTGTTTTGGGTGTGTGTGTTTCTGTGTTTTCTTTCTTTTTGTTCCTTTAAGACTTGAGTGGGCAATCTCTGAAATTAATAAAGATAATGCGATCGATAATTATTCAATTACTAAGAGTTTAATTCATCGTTTCTACACTTCATGTCAGCATAATCTTTTTTAATCACCAAATTGCTTTTGGCTAAAGTAGGTGTTGACTAATTAAGTTGTAGACTGTCTCCTGAAAATAAAAAATAAATAAAAATTTGAAAGTAACAAACGTGGTGTTTGCGCTAAATGGCGCTTTTTTTTTTTTTTTTCCTAGCTTGCTAGTCAAGAGGTTAGGCTGTTTCCCTGAAAAAATAAAAATAAAAATGAAATGTAACGGTCTTAGTGCCCCTTGGCCCTTGTTGGTCAAGAAGTTAGAGGTTAGACTGTTTCTCAGCAAAAAAGAGCACTCATCGAACTGATTTTTCTAAAGCAAGTAAAGAAAAATTAAAGGAGAAAAATATACTTTACCCCATGAATTATTCATTAATTTACACTTTTAACCCCAATATTCAAAAAGTGACACTTTATCTCCCTTTTGACAGAGCCAAACTTGACTAATTAATACACTTTACCTTCATACTATTTAATAATAAATATCATAAGACAATCAGATCTTCCTCTATATTTTTAATTGACACTTTACCCTTTGAAATATTTTGAATTGACACTTTACTTTCCAAAAATTAGTTACTTTGAGGGTAAAGTGTCAACTCAAAATACTTTAGGAGGTTAAAGTGCATTTCATAGGATCAAGTGTCAATATTAGATACTTTGAGGGGGGTAAAGTGTCACCTTTTTAAATATTGTGGTTAAAAATGTAAATGGATGGATAGTTCATGGAGTAAAGTGTATTTTCTAAAGCAGGTGCGCGTGCACCCCTTGCTGGCCAAGAGCAAACACTTTGTGCCTAATTAATTAATATAAATACTATTTAAAAATAATAATAAATATAAATACAATCGTATATGCTCTGTTTTGGATATCAATCAAAACATATTCTCAAAACTTTCATTCTAATCTTGTGTTCTTAATTAAATAGACATCCCTTAGGCATTCTAATTCCATCGATAGGGATATATAAGATACTCTTGTTTAGATTTTACAAATATTTTTAGATTTTATTTTGAGAATTATTTTATACATTACCTTAAAAAGAATGTAAAAATATGATTCTTTTAAGGTTTTAATGGATGCAAAGGTATAAATACCTACCAAAAAATAATGCAAATATATCATTTAGCTAGGAACAAAGCCAAGAAACAAAGAAAGTTGTTTAAATTAAGGAAAAATAGAGAAGCATAGACACATGCAAACTTACACTCACAAATAATCATTTCCCCTTTTCTACCGCTTAGATTAGGGAAAAAAAAAGAAAGAAAAAATTCAGATATTTTTGATTCAATATCAACAGAAAGAAGGCTTAACCAATATCAACAGAAAGAAGGCTTAACCGAGTCCAATCAAGGCAGCTTAATGACAAGTTCCCCCCCTACCATTTTGTTCCATCTTCAACATGTTGATATATAATCATGTCAGCATGAAGGTGTACGTCCTTTTTCCACATGAAGGCCCATAAACATTTTTGAATCTTGTTGCCAAAAACTATCCATCATTTGGACACTTAACCCATTCACTAATTAATCCATCAACCCAATTTTTCGTCTCTGAGTAATGTTATTCCTTAGACCCGTTTCTCTCCTTGCCACTACTAGTCTACTACAGAAACTTGCAACAATTTTAGCAAGATATTTGTTAGTTGTTGGGACCTAAAGTTTCCACGTTTTTGACCTGTAGATGCAAACAATTAAGCTCCTCAATCAATTTTCGAGGGTTTGGAGATGGTGTATCCTTATGATCTACACCTTCTAATAATTTATTTATTTACTTTAAAAAAAGAAGGATGATTACAAACAGGCACAACCTTCACATAAGATTTACTATTTATTCTCATCAGAGCAGAGCCAAATGGGAAACTTGAGACATCCCCTGTTTAGCAGCCATCGCAAGACATAATAGGAAACTTCCCTTTGATCTCCAATACTATGAACTTGTTTGAGTCACCTTATTTATTAGATTACTTTCCCGGAAATATATGTTTTTCCAAAACAACTTGGAGGAACATCGTGTGCAAGAAAGATGCAATTTAGTTTCTAGGAAAGTGCTCTGCTATTCACTGACCGAGATTTGACTTTTCTATTGTTTGTTCGTCTTTTCATTTCTAGATGCCAAAAAAGCACATTACAAATCCCTGATTTAAAGGTTCAAGACGAACACCAAAAGCTCCCACGGCTAACAATCAACCTACACAACACATTATAAACTAAAGAACAATTACAATTCAGATCAAACAAAACAATTAACAACTTTAGACAGAAGAAAGAGCAAATCAACTCTGAAAACTATACAGTTTTCAACAGAGATTGAAACAGAGAGAGAGAGGCAGTCGTGTTATTTTTATAGAAGTTTCCAATTCAAAAAGACGATAGAGAATAACAGGGTTGGCGAGAGAGTTTCTCATACGTGGGCTCTCAGCTTATTGAAGGTTTACCTTTACACACTTTGCTGATTCATTCATCAATGGTTTCTAATTTACACGACACAAACTAGGAAAAAAGCCAACAAACAAACAAGATTGTTTAATATAAGGAAAAAAAAAAAAAAAAAAAAAAACACAACAGATTCAAACTCACAAATAGTAAGATATTACATTGAAGTTTCTATACGCTTACAATTCCATCAAGCACCCTATAATAATGCTAGAAACACAAACATTTATACTTTTCTAAAACATTTTATTTAACTAAATTCAAATTTATGGCCTTCTCCAATTCACCATTCTTTGAGTTTGCTACATTCTTACAAAAAACTTAACAAACCAACCAACCATACTTCCTTGTAATAACAATATGCCCAATAACAACTCCTATCACAAATCCACATCCATATCCTATGGCAACTACTTTTCACCCAAATTCAAATGGAGACTCTGACCTTTGATTCTCTTGGAAGGGATAAGGTGGAGTTGGAGTGTAATTGAAATCTCCACATTTCTTTGATAGCGGGCTGCCACTCTCGGGTATCCCATAAGGCACTTGGTCGACCAAGGTGGTGGTTGTGCAGTTTCTTCACAGCCTGAAACACTTGAAAGTTCCACAATTTTCTCCATTTTTCCATCTCTTCTCATTAAATCCACGTTAGAGCTTTGATTTTCTTATCAGTTTTAGTGCTTGTTATATTTCCATAATAAAGTTAGAATGTTAAGTCCTTTAGGTACAAATGCATGGACTTTGCATAAAAGCTTGAGACTTTAGGGGCTAGCCTTTGTTTTGGACCTAAGTCAGGGCATGCTCCCTTTTCATCATATCAAGAGCATCCCTTGGTTGTTTAACAAAGGAAAGGGTGAAATAGGAAGAAAGTTGGGATCTTGGGAGGTTTTATGATAAACTTGTAACCTTTGATTTGTTTTCCTTTTTTTTGTTTTTGTTTTGTTTTGTTTTTGTTTTTTTTTAAAAAGCCAAAGAACCCTTGGAATTAAGGGTAAATTTGGAATTTTATAAAAAATTCAAGGGTATAAACATTATTGTCTTCACTTTTAACGTTTAAAATCTGATTGATGAGTTTAAATTGACTGCAATTGAAAGTTCAGAGGTTTAAATTGAGAGGTTTTAAAGTTTGAAAAAGACTTGTCAAATTGTGTGGTAATTCAGGGGTCTAAAGTGAAATTAGACCAAAAACCTATTAACGGCTAGTCCCATATATATATATATATCAAGTGAACTCAGATTGCAAACCAACCAGGAGGGAAAAGTGCCATTGATTTGATTGTTACCAACTTGAAGAAACTCAAGCATCAAAAAGTTGGCCATGGATCTCGGTACCTGACCTTGGAATTGGTTTTCACTTAAGTCAATCACCGTTAAACTGCTCTGCATTGCCCATGTTTTTGGGATAGTGCCATTGAAGCTATTGCTTCGTGGTATAAGTACTTTCAAAGGAGTATTGAAGTTTCCTAAACATGGATGAAGCATGCCACTCAAGCTATTATAGGACAAATCAAGGTAATAAAGTGAATTGAGATTGCAAATCAACGGTGACATTTCTTTTATCAAGTTCCTTTGGACTCGATAAAACTAGATAGATGGTGGTGGAATGGGGAGTGATCCTTGCAACCTGTTATTGTCTAGGGTTAGGAATTTTACTAGAAAAACTTGTGTCCTCAAGTTTCAAAACCCCGAGAGAACTGCTAGAGTGAAATTTGGGCAAATGACCAATGAGATTCTGATTCCCTCCTATATCCTAAGATCCCGTAGGTTTGGTAGTTGAAAAATTCTTGTTGGGAATTCCCCATGCAATTCACAATTTTCTAGATTTAGAGTTGTCAAAGAGGATAAATTTGCCAAACTTTCAGGTATAGGGGACGGGAAATTGATTATGGAGAGTAAGAGTTCTTCTAGGGTAGTGAAGTTTTGAACTAGACTACTCAAGTCACTTAAGAGTACATAAATCAAAATTAAGAGATAGATCGATGGAAGACAGCCTGGAGAGATGTGAAAGCTCTGAGGGGATTTGTCCTGAAAACCAAGAGTCGGAGAGGTTTAGGTTAACCTCAAAAGATTGCCAACTCCAGATGAGATTTGAGAGTAATTGAAGTTGTTATCAGCAAGATTAAGGCTTTGAAGTTGAAGAAGGCGGAAGAGGTTGCTGCTGGAATTAATAGAACCATAGAGCCCGCTGCTACTGAGGTCAAGGCCAACCACATAACCTGTGTCATCATTGCAATCAACCCCGTCCCATGAGCAGCAATCACTACTAGTCCCTCCTTCTAGACTCCATGATGCAACGTCCTTAAGATACCCAGAAGGATCAACAGAAGCATACTTGTCTATGATAAAGCTATCCTTGAATTGCAACAGGGTTGATCGCACATCATCGTGACAAAGTGGCTGCTGCAGAGAAGACAAAGAGGCTGTGAGTAAAACAAGGAACAATAATATTGAGAGAAGAAAAAGGAAGCGCATGAAGATGAAGCGATACAAATTATTGGTATCCATGATGTTTTAGGATGTTTTGGGTGTTTAATTAATTTGATGAGGCCAGCTGAAGTACAAGTGAAAGGGGGGGTTTTATAGGGTAGGAATTGGGTATACGTACGCTTTACATAATTAAGTTTGGAGACTATTTTTTATTGCTTTTAATTGCTTTTCTAGCTATGTCTTCCACTTGCTACTTACTTAGTTAAGTGGCCACGGCCCACAGTGTGTTGTGGGTTAGAGGATGACAAAAGATTTGGAAACTTGTGGGTTAGAGTAAGAGTTCTCCGTTTGTCGATGCCGTCTTATCTGACAGAACCAAGCGATGCACTAGGACTTAGGGTAGACTCCATTGTTTTTCCTTCAGTGCAAGAATCCTAGATCCATCCTCACTCACATCTGCGTTTGCCCTTGAACTGGCATGCTTTCTCTCTTCAGCACAAGAGCCCTAGTTGCTCTAAGTGAGGTGAGATACATGTTGGTGATGGTGAGGTGAGCTAACTTAGGTAGGTGTACGTTGCTTGGGTGAGGGTAAAGGATTAATCGTGTGGGTGGAGGCATTTTGGAAAAAGAACGGGCTTAAGTGATTACTTGTGGGTCATGTGATCACAGTTTCGTCAGATGAGACGACATCGACTAACGGAGAGGTGGAATTGAAAAAATTTTAAATTTTGGGGGGTGCATTGCAAAAATTGAAACATTGGGAGTTGAGTTGAAAATCGATTCAAACTTTGAGGGGGTGTATTGCAAAAATTGAAACACTAAGGGTCGAATGAAAATTGGCTCAAACTTTACGGGAATGCATTGCAAAAATTGAAACATTGACGATAAAATTGCAAATTGGCTCAAACATGGGGGGATAAAGTGTATTTTTCCTATAAATCAATGAATGGAACGGTTCCTTCTCTCCTTGCCACTGCTAGTCTACTACACAAACTTGCAACAATTTTAGCAAGATATTTATTAATTGTTGGGACCCAAAGTTTCCATGTTTGACCTGTAGATGCAAACAATTAAGCTCCTCAATCAATTTTCGAGGGTTTGGAGATGGTGTATCCTTATGATCTATACCTTTTAATAATTATTATTAATTTTTTTTTTTTTTTGAAAACTTTACTTTAGCCCTTTAAACTTCCACGTGATTTAATAAATCCCTCTCAAATTTTAAAATCTCTTACTTTGGACCACTAAACTTGGAATTGCTCTCAATTAGAATTTTTTCATCAATTTTAACCATTAAAAATACCCAAAAAAAAAAAAAATTAAAACATCCCTGATTTTCGTTTTTTTAAATAAAAAAATATTTTGGAAGTTAGAATTTTATACAAAAGTTAGGGTTATAAACGTTATGTAATGTTTAAAATCTGATGGAGGGGTCTACATTGAGAGCAATTGAAAGTTTAAGAGTCCAAAGTGAGAGATTTTAAAGTTTGAGTGGGGGTTTATCAAATCGTGTGGAAGGTCAAGGGACCAAAGTGAAGTTTTCCTTTTTTTAAAAAAAAAAGGATCATTACAATTAGGCACAACCTTCACATAAGATTTACTATTTATTCTTACATTTTGCAAAACTAAGTGGTAGATTAAATGGAGTAAAGACGGATTTCAAAATTTTATGATACTTTATTTCTTAGGAAATTCATCTTTGATCTCCCAATTTATTTTATTTTTTATTTTGTTTAATATTTCTATAATCTTAGTTAAATCAAGGGTGTTTGGTGGAGTTTTGTATGTGATGCTGGATTATTTTTGTAATAATGCCTTGGTGAAGGGTTAGAGCCCATCAGAAGTAGAGCCAAATGGGAAACTTGAGACATCCCCTGTTTAGCAGCCATCCCAAGACATAATAGGAAACTTCCCTTTGATCTCCAATACTATGAACTAGTATAAGTCACCTTATTTATTAGATTACTTTCCGGGAAATACATGTTTTTCGAAAAGTACTTGGAGGAACATCGTGTGCAAGAAAGAAGGAATTTTGCTTCTAGGAAAAGACGATAGAGAATAACAGGGTTGGCGAGAGAGTTTCTCATATGTGGGTTCTCAGCTTGTTGAAGGTTTACCTGTACACACTTTGCTGATTCATTCATCAATGGTTTCTAATTTACACAACACAAACTAGAAAAAGAGCCAACAAACAAACAAGATTGTTTAATATAAGGATTGGAAAACAAAAAACAAAAAACATACATAACGGATGCAAACTCACACAAAAATAGTAAGATATTACATTGAAGTTTCTATACGCTTACAATTCCATCAAGCACCCTATAATAATGCTAGAAACATAAACATTTATACTTTTCTAAAACATTTTATTTAACTAAATTCAAATTTTATGGTCTTCTCCAATTCACCATTCTTCAAGTTTGCTACATTCTTCCAAAAAACTTAACAAACCAACCATACTTCCTTGTAATAACAATATGCCCAATAACAACTCCGATCACAAATCCACATCCATATCCTATGGCAACTACTTTCCACCCAAATTCAAATGGAGACTCTGACCTTTGATTCTCTTGGAAGGGATAAGGTGGAGTTGTAGTGTAATTGAAATCTCCACATTTCTTTGATAACGGGCCTCCACATAATCCCGGATTACCTCCAAATGAATTATTTTGAAATGTGTCGAGTTGATTTCCACGTGGTATAGCTCCTGTGAGATAGTTGTTGGAGACATTGAAATATTCAAGAGAAAAGAGTTGGGTTAGTTGTGCTGGTATCTCTCCAAATAACTTGTTTTGGGAAAGGTCCATTGATTCTAGATTTGTCAAGTTCCCTAGAGATGGTGGGATAGGACCAGAGAGAGCATTATTGGATAGATTTAGCGAATGAAGTCCTTTAAGACTCCCACAAGTTCTGGAATTTCGCCATCAAATCTATTGCTTGAGAAATCAATGACCCTAAACACACTTGGGATTTTCTTATAATTCAACATTATGCCTTTGTTTGTAATTGCGATTGTGCATTGGATAGAGCTACCATACCCGCCTCTTCTAGAATTCACCTCCATGTATTTCAATTCATTTGCATCAACAACTTTCATGGCATTCCATTGTTGAAAATACTCTGTGGGCAAATTTCCAGAGAAACTATTTTGAGAGAGATCAATGATATGCAACTTGGGGAATGTATTATTGATTTTAGAGCTCTTTATTGCACCTTGGAATGCATTAGAACGGAGGATGAGAACCTTCAATTGAGAAAGAGCTCCCAACCAAAAGGGAAAGGTATCATTGATCTGATTGTTACCAACATGAAGATACTCAAGCATGAGACAGTTGGCCATGGATCTTGGTAGCTGACCTTGGAATTGGTTTTCACTTATGTCAATCATCGTTAAGTCATTCCCCATTGCACATGTTTTTGGGATGGGGCCACGAAAGCTGTTTCTTCGTAGTAGAAGTACTGACAAAGGAGAACTGAAGTTTCCTAAACATGGATGAAGCATTCCACTCAAGTTGTTATAGGACAAATCAAGTGCTTCAAGTGAACTCAGATTGCAAACCAACCAGGAGGGAAAGACGCCATTGATTTGATTGTTACTAACATTAAGATACTCAAGCATCAAAAGTTAGCCATTGAGCTGGGTAGCTGACCTTGTAATTGGTTTTCACTTAAATCAATCATCCTTAAGCTTCTTTCCTTTGCCCATGTTTTTGGGATGGTGCCATGGAAGTTGTTGCTTTGAAGTTGCAGTACTTCCAAAGGAGAACTGAAGTTTCCTAAACATGGATGAAGCATGCCACTCAAGTTGTTATAGGACAAATCAAGGTAATAAA
Organism: Carpinus viminea; assembly: GCA_013348765.1. Lineage (NCBI taxonomy): Eukaryota > Viridiplantae > Streptophyta > Magnoliopsida > Fagales > Betulaceae > Carpinus > Carpinus viminea. Next base: position 39,426,476 of record CP054673.1, on the reverse strand, counting down.
GTGAACTGAGATTGCAAACCAACCAAGAGGGAAGGCATTGATCTTCCTTGTTGCTTCAATTTGAAGTGTGTCACTTAAGTTTTAAACATGGATGAAGCATGCCACTCAAGCTGTTATAGACAAATCAAGGTAATAAAGTGAACTGAGATTGCAAATCAACGGTGACATTTCTCTTATCAAGTTCCTTTGGACTTGATAAGATTGGATAGATGGTGGTGGAATTGGGAGTGATCCTTGCAGCCTGTTATTGTGTAGATATAAATAAGCTAGATTAGACCATGGGAGAACAATGGAGATTTTCAAAGCCAAACTTTTGATCTTAAGAAACATGTCAAACTCTAGTGTCCACTCAATTTATTGTATGAGAGGTCTAGAAAAGTTAATTGAGTCAGTTTAGCTAACAAGGAAGAAGGGATGTGGTCTGTAAGAGTGTTATATGACAGATCCAGATGAGTGAGTTGAGTGAGATTAGCAAAGACGGAAGAAGGAATATTACCTGTAAGAGTGTTTCTTGACAGATCCAGGTAAGCGAGTTGGGTGAGGTTAGCAAAGACGGAAGAAGGAATATGGCCTGTAAGAGTGTTTCCTGACAGATCCAGGTAAGCAAGTTGGGTGAGGTTAGCAAAGACTGAAGAAGGAATATGGCCGGTAAGAGTGTTTCTTGACATATCCAGGTAAGTGAGTTGGGTGAGATTACTCAATGAAGGTGGGATAGATCTAAGTGAAGGAAAGAAACTTGTTCCTCTGATACTTAGCACCTTAAGGGGATTGCCTAGGTGAAATTCGGGCAAATGAACAGTCAGATTCCAATTCCCACCTATCCTAAGATCTTGTAGCTTTGGTAACTGAAAAATTCTTGCTGGGAATTCCCCACGCAATTCACAATTTTCCAGATTTAGAGTTGTCAAAGAAGATAAATTTGCCAAACTTTCAGGTATGGGGGACGAGAAATTGTTGTCTTGGAGTAAAAGCTCTTCTAGGGTAGTGAAGTTTTGAACTAGACTGCTCAAGTCACTCAGAGTACTATTTAAACCATAATTACGAGACAGATCGAGGAAGACAACTTGTTGAGATGTGAAAGCTTTGAGGGGATTTGGCCAGAAAACAGAGAGTAGGAGAGGTTCAGATAGGTTAACCTCAAAAGATTGCCAACTCGAGATGGGATTGAGAGAAATTGAAGTGGTTATCAGCAAGATTAAGCCTTTGAAGTTGAAGAAGGCGGAAGAGGCTGTTGCTGGAATTAAAAGAACCATAGAGGCAGCTGCTAGCAAGGTCAAGGCCAACCACATGACCTGTGTCCTCATTGCAATCAACCCCGTCCCATGAGCAGCAATCAGTACTGGTCCCTCCTTCTAGACTCCATGAAGAAACCTTCGGATACCCAGAAGGATCAGCAGAAGCAGACTTTTTTAGGATAAAACCATCCTTGAATTGCAACAGGGCAGATCTCTCATCGTCATGACAAAGTGGCTGCTGCAGAGAAGACAAAGAGGCAGCAGTGAGTAAAACAAGGAACATTAGTATTGAGAGAAGAAAAAGGAAGCGCATGAAGATGAAGCGATAGAAATAGGTATCCATGATCTAGTTTTAGTATATGTTTTTGGGGTGTTTACTTGATTTGATGAGGCCAGATGAAGTACAAGTGAAGGGGGGGTTTTATAGGGTGGGAATTGGATATAGGTAGGCTTAATTACATAATTAAGTTTGGAGACTAGCTAGGTACAAATGGGATTTGAAAAAAGGGGTGAGTCATCAGATGCATCCATTAATATTGAGTAGTGCATTAATAGATATGATTTGACATGATGGATCACTAGCTAGCTGTACGTTGTGGTGGTTTCCCTTTCACACTTGTTTTTTAATCAATAGTAAGTGGAAGACGCAGAAAAGCGAAAGCAACGGGAAAACAAGACTTGGACTTAGGTGGCCACAGCGTACGTACGTGTTGTAGTTAGGAAAGATTGGAAAATTGGGTTAGAGGATGAGGAAAAGACTCGGAAACTTGTATGTTAATTACCACAATATAATATAATAATTGTGTGGTAGAATTAAATATTGATGGGAAAATTGGAATAATATATTCACAATAAAATTGCGTACAGTTAATAATGTCCCAAAAACCAAAAACACGTTTTGTTTTGAGAGAGTGATCAATGAAAAAACCATTAGTTGGTGGAAACGCGGAATTTGAAGCAATAATTAATATTGTCTCATTTGCATACCACTTTTTTGAGTGTGGAGTAGAAAAGTAAAGTAGTCCTGACTTCTAATTAATTAGTGAAACCACCTCCTTCCTTCTTTCTTCCTCCTATGAAAAAGGAGTCCTGATGATTAACCTTTCGCAAAAGCAGTACTAATTACCTTCTTTATAATAATAATATCTATCAAAATATTCATTATTATTATTATTTTAATTTTAGAAAGTGATAAAATTGTTCTTTAAGCTTTCGGATTTTATAGGACTACCTAGTCCGTCCTTCCATAATGTTAATGCCGGTTCACCACCTTGTACAAAAAAAGGTCACATCCTAACCTATCAAACACTGCTACGTGTACATTATCAACATATCTCCTGAAACATTTTTTATTTTAAATTTATTATTATTATTATTATTTTGGCTAATATGATTTTTCTAAAGTAGGTAAGGTGCTCTCTGCTGGTCACGAGGTTAGTTAGGCTATTTCAATATTTCTTAGAAATAAATTGGAAAGTAACAAACGTAATCTTGGTACTAATTAAATTGCTTTTTTTTATTTTATTATTATTATTTTAAAGTAAGTGATTTCCTTACTAGGCAAGAGGTTAGGCTGCTTCCCTGCAACCAAAAAAAAAAAAAGAGGTTAGGCTGCTTCTCAGCAAAAAATTAAAAAAGAAGAAAAAAAGTAACAAACGTTGTGCTCGTGCTAAATTGCTTTTTCCAAACTAAATGTTGCGCCTTTTGCAGGTCAAGAGGTTAGACCGTTTCTTTTCACCAAAAAAAAAAAAGCCAAACACTTTGTGCCTAATTAATGTATATAAATACAATCGTATATGCTCTGTTTTGGTATCAACCAAAACATATTCTCAAAACTTCTATTCTAATCATGTGTTCTTAAATAGATGTCCCTCACGCATTCTAATTTGATTCTTGTTTAGATTTTACAAATATTTTTAGATTTTATTTTGAAAATTATTTTGTACATTACCTTAAAAAGAATACAAACATATCATTCTTTTAAAGTTTTAACGAATGCAAAGGAAATTATTTTAGCAAAATGAAGTGTTGGAGGGATGAGGGAGATAAGTGATTTATGTGGAATATTGTGGTGTTTCACACTCAAATACAAGTCGTGGTGGTTGAAGTGAAGGTGTCACTCTCGATCTCCGCTCGGCCAATATGATCAAATATGGTCCTGTGAAGACTTGTGATCGATGTGCTTATCATTCTTCTTTCAAGTCTTCTCTTGGGTAAACTATGTATAGCTAAGGATTACATGCATATATTGAATTATTATTGATTGTCAGACAACATATAGATATAAATCATGTCTTCAGAAAATGATTGGCAGCTTTTCTCCAAAGTGTGTCTTGACTATTCACGAACACATTAAAAGCCAAGGAATAGCAATCAAGGTAGCCAGAAAGATAGGAAGGCTCAACCAATTAAGTCCAATCATGGCAGCATCAATCATGAAGTTCCTTTTTCCACATGAATGCCCAGAAGCATTCTTGAATCTTCTTGCCAACAACTATCCATCATTTCCACACTTGACCCATTCACTACTTAATCCATCCACCTAATTTTCTTTTGGAATAATGTTATTCTTCTCACTTATTTCACACCAACTTTCACAAAACATGTTTTAAGTAATTTTATTTACTTTCTTTAAAAAAAAAACAATAATTTATACACTACCAAAATCCACCAATAAAATGAAGTTCAAATATTCCTAAACTTAACCACCCAGCCGGCAATCCCCAAATAGTTTATTTTAGGCACTGCCCATCGTCCATAGTACAAAGGGAAGACATCCAACATATAATTGGCAGGGTCGATTATATTGTAGCTATACAAAAACTAGAAACCTCCGTTAAAATCAAACTTAGGCAAAATAAAATGAAGTTTAGTGGACCAAAGCATCTCCCCGAAGACCATTGTGTTTTGTTTTCTTCTCAAGTCTTCACTTGAAGTCAAGTCGTTTGCTTGTGCAGGGGATCAGAGATTGTGCCTCCAATCAAAATGAATAGTTTGAGGGATGAGAGAGACACGATTAAATATAACCTCTCGTTGTAGAAGTCAAGCTGTCACTCTCTCCCGTTTGCACGTGTCATTTGGTTAACTCTGTTTTTCCAAGTCTTTCTCTTCATAACTTATTAAGTTAGAAATGTGTCACACTTTTATTGGTTATGCTTATTAAATATTTCCATTAAAATTTTATTTGTTTCACGAAACAAAGTTGTGCCTACCACCCATTTCAATGGGGGTGTTTGAATGATTTTTTTCTTATGGATGACTTTTTTTTTTTAAGAAAGAAAAAGAGAATAATTGCAGATCACCACAAGATATAACATAAATAAATAAATCACTTTAATGGGAAGTTTGAATGAAGGCAATCTTTTAGACTTTTACAATTACTGGGAATTCTCAAAAAATTACACCTAAGCGGAGGGAATCATTTTTGCTTAATTGGATTAGCATGAATTCCTTTCTATAGAAGTGAGAATTCACACATTTCCTTGGCTTGAAAATGACAAAAAAACTAGGCAGGTGCTTTAACTTGCTAGTGACTCGAAATGCAGTGCACTAACCATTAGAGTCATTTGCGTGTGTCAATGGATGTTAGATCGTAAGTAATTAATTACAAGCAGTTCCATTATAAGATGATGTTACCGTTTATCCTCTCTGTCCAATACTTTAAGATAAATTTGTTACGCTTGATGATCAAATTTGTTATGCTTCCAATCCAAATGAAATGTCGGAGGGATGAGGCAGATAAGTCTTTTATGTAGTGTTTCACACTCAAATACAAGTCGTCGTGGTTGAAGTCAAGTCTGCCAATATGATCAGAGTGAAGACTTGTGACGTGCTTGTCTTTCTTCTTCCAAGTCTTCTGTACCATTTT
>CP054673.1:38682744-38821273 GCA_013348765.1 Carpinus viminea | reverse complement strand
GATTAAATTTGAAGGTTCAATTTGTCAAGCAAATAGCAATGGAATTTTGAATGCCAAAGTTCAAATACCCGGCTATCGATTAAAATTGCCAAAGTCAAGTAAATTCGAAGGCCACAATTGTCAAGCCTCGAGATTCAAGCATAGCAATCAATTATTTAAGAGGTCTAAGATCAGAACTCTTATCGAACCGTTTATCTTGAGGGGAAGTATTAAGGCATACAAGGTAAAGAGACAAAGCAAGACAAGGAAACAAAGCATCAAAATAAAAGCCAATAAGAAAAAGCAAGAAAATGAAATAAAGTAACAAAATGAAACAATGCAACGACGATATTATAACAACTAATAAATCTATTGTATAAATAAACTCATCTATGAAATGAAATATATTAGAGGGAAAAATGTAATCCCTAATATTCTCTAGTATTATTCCCTCTCTCCCTCTTTACATTTTCATTGTTTAATAAACTTACATGTAGTATCAGAGTTAAAGGTCGTGAGATCGAACTCGACTTTGTCAAATTACCTCCCATTTAAATTAAATATTACGTGTTGGGTATCATCTATTAAAAATGAGTTTTGAGCCCACATGTGATGGAGAGTGTTAAAGTAATGGTTAAGTGATTAAATTTATCTCTTCCTATTAGTTTAAGTTTTTGGGATAACTATTAATTAAACATTAATCTCTCTAGCCTACCCTTTTAATTAGGAAACAAAAAAAAAAATTTCGTCCCCCCATACCCAAAATCCTAGTTCCGCCACTGATACCTTCTCCCTTCGTCGTTATCGTTGATTTTGGCAATATTGCTTCATGTTTCTGCATTATTTTCTGGATATTAATCTCGAGGAAAAACATAGTAGTTATTTGTGGAGTTTAAAATTTTGGGGATTGAAATACTTTATGCAAAAAAAAAAACTCTGGTTCTCTCCCTGTCGCTCAACTTTACTTCTCAGAATCTCAGTCTAGAGCTTTTGCTCTTTGTTTTTTAGAGCTGCGGCTCTGTTTTCCTTGAATGAGATCAGATATTTTCTAAAAAAAAAAAAGAATATATATTAATTATTTCTAACTTTCCATGTTTAAATAATAATATATTTTATATATATATATCAATTGTATTTGTTGCATACCATCAGACTTGATGAGTTGATGTTTCCATTATAAAAATAAAATGTTTAATTATAATTTATTAATGAAAGTCATAAAATTACAAAATATAAAGAAAACAAAGTAAATATTAAATAGTTGTATTCCATTTATTAAATCTAGCGGCTCTGATTAAATCAAATTAAATTGGACGGCTATGATTCAAATGTCTCAAATTTCAAAAATTTAAATAATCAGAATAATCTAGAATGAGTAATTTTAGCTATTAACTAGTTCATAAACATAATTACACATTTACACTACTGTCAAGTCTATCGTTACCTATTAAATTTGAAATTTATAATTAATATATCATACATCAATATATCATATATGTAATAATTTGTAATAAACTTTGTATATAATGTTGCATGTTTGTAACTTTATAATAATTTCAAATCATATTTTTTTTACATGTCCACATAAGAGAAGGGGGATGGAGATTCGAACTAATGACCCTCATTTCATTAGGCATGGTCCAATTGAACTACTAATTTGAAACAATTTTAAATCATATTGATTCATATATAATATATCATAGATGTAATAATTAATATGTTAAATTATTACAATTAAATAGATATAAATATGACAATAAAGTATGAAGTATGATAATATAGATATAAATATTAATTAACATATATATATATTTATTAAGTCGTTATTTAGGTCGAGCTCACGAGCCTCCAAACGAGTCGAGCGAGTCGAGCCTTAATGTCGAGATTCGAGCTCACGAGCCCTTGAGCTTAATCGAGGCGAGCGAGCTTGGCTCATTTGTAATCGAGCAAGAATGCGATGTGAGCAGTGAATAATGTCGAGCTCGATTTCGACCCGAGCTTAAGCGAGTCGAGCTCGAGCGAGCTCACGAGCCGCTCGGCTAATTTGCAGCCCTAATCTGCAGTTTGAGATTTTCTAAACTTCAAATTGCCAAAAAGTTCTAATGGCAGCTTTCCAACAAACCTATTATAGGAGAGGTCAATGATTTGCAAGTTTGGGAACATATATTCACTCTTAGAAGTTTTTATTGGCCTTTGAATTTGTTTGACCTCAAAATAAGAACTTCTAGATTTGGAAGATTTTCCAACCAAGAGGGGAATATATCATTGAATTGGTTATTACCGAGATCCAAGACCTTCAACATCATACACTTGTGCAACAACTTGGGTAATTGTCCTTGAAATTGGTTTTGATTGGAAATTATTATCATCAGTTGGCTGCCTTTTACCCAACTCTCTGGAATACTTCCTTGAAATTTGTTCCTTCGCAGATTGAGTATTAAAAGAGAAGCACCAAAGTTGTCCGAGCATTGAGGAAGTGAACCAGTTAAGTTGTTACTAGCCAAATCAAGGATATAAAGAGAACTCAGATTGCAAAACAAGGCCGGAACATTTCCAATCAATGAGTTATTTGAAATAAAATAATATTTCAAATTCGAGGCTGCTGGGATAGGAAGAGATCCTTGGAGCAAATTAGAGCTGAGGTCTAAAATGTCCAAACGAGTCCACGGGAGAAGAATTGGATGTTGACCAAAGCCGGTGAGGAAGTTGTTAGCCAGGGAAATGACTATTAGACTTGCTTTGCCTACGTTCAACATCCACTCTGGTATTGTGCCACGAAGGTTGTTCTCGGCCAGATCTAAATACTCCAACTCATCTTGGCTTCTCAGGAAATCTGGAAACTTGCTTAAATTGCACGAAGACAATTCCAAAATTTGAAACTTTGGAAAAGTAGCATTGGCATTGGGCTCTTTGAAGAGTAATGATAATTGATTATAAGATAGATCTAACTCAGTCAAATGTTTGAGCTTAACAAACTCGTCAAACTCCAGAGTCCCACTGAAGTTGTTCATAGCAAGACCAAGATATTGAAGATTCGTGAGGTTAAAGATTGAATTTGGGATACGACCTTGAAGCTTGTTTTCCCCAAGATCCAAGTAAGTTAATTCCGTAAAATGATTTAAATGTAGAATTGGACCTGTCAATTGATTTTGGGAAAGGTCTAGAACAGAGAGTTGGTTGAGGTTTCCAATTGAAGATGGGACCTCACCTTTGAAAGTGTTATTTTCAAGACTAAGAACAGTGAGATTTGTGAGATTACCAAGTGAAGATGGAATGGACCCTGTGAAGTTACAACCAAAAACATCCAAAGTATTCAAGTAGCTTAGGTTACCAATTGAAGGGGGTAGCTCACCGGAGAAACCAGTTTCTGAAAGACACAATTCCTCAAGTGGACTGCTCCATGTGAAGTCTAATATATAACCAAGGAGACCTGCATTGTAACCCACATGAAGAACCCGTAGATTTGGTAGCTTAAAGATTCCTACAGGAAATTCTCCATACAATCCACACATTCGAAGATGGAGGAACTTCAAAGATGAAAAATTTGCCAAGATGGTAGGTATCGAAGAGAAAATGCCCACCCCATCCAGAGAGAGATTTTGTAGGCGGGTCATATTGCCAATTAGGCTTGGTAGGTCGGGCTTTCTGAGTTCCGAAAGGTAATTTCTAGGATAATAGCTATAGTAGGAAGACAGATGAAGGGATGTCAAGTGAGACAACTGTGAAATTTCGAACGGGATTTGACCAGAAAACATTGATGCATTGAGATTGAGATACGTTAGTCTTGAAAGATTACGTACCTGGGGTGGGATAGGAGAGTAGTTAAAGTGATTGAAGGCAAGGTTAAGCCTCTGGAAATGACCAAGGCGAAAAAGGCTACTGTTGGAGTTAATAGAACCAAATAGACAGCTGCTACTGAGGTCGAGGCCAATTACATGACCTGTGTCCTCATCGCACTCCACTCCATCCCACGAGCAGCAATCGCTTTTGTCTCCTTCTAGCGTCCAAGAAGCAACCTTTACGCAAGCCAAATGATAATAAGGAAAAACAACCTTTTTCAGTAAAAATAAGGAAGAAGCAGACTTGTTGATGACAAAGCTTTCCTTAAATTGCAACAAGGCAGAGCTCTCATCGTCATGACATAGGGGTTGCATAAAGGAGGAGAATGAGTGAGTATAAGATGCAAGAACGAGAGCAAGAAAAACAAGCGTATGAAGAAAAACATATAAATGGATGAAGCCATAATCTTCTTTTGAATTTTGTTTAGCACTCTTAGACAAGCATGGAAGTGAAGCTGATGCTTATATAGACTACTGCACTTGATATCAACACTGCGGTGCCAGCAGTGGCGGATCCAGAAATTCATTTTACTAGGGACGCTAAGAAAATAATAATTAAAAAAAAAAATTTGTTCTCTTTATATATTATATTTTATTATAATATGGTAAATACAATCAAAAATAAAATTATACCACAATATATGTATCACAAAAAAATATTTATCGACTTCATAAATATGTGCTAAATTGATATATCAATTACCATGTAAACACTAATACAAAAGTAAAGGAAAATTTAAAATACAAAGTACCTAAAATTGCATTCTACGCGGCCTTAGAGAAACAAAATCATTAAGTATCAAATCTGAATTGAAGCTTTTAGCAATTTCCCTTTCAATATAGACAAGTAAATTATCTCCAAGAAACTCATCTTCCATTTTGTTACGAAGTCTTGTTTTAACAATTTTATTGCTGAAAATGCTCGATGATTCTTTGTGAACCGGAAGAGTCAAAACAAGACGAATCAATCTATCAATAAGATAATATGTATCTGATTTTCTCGCCTCTATCAATCCTCGACATAATTCCACCATGGAAGCCAATTTTTGTAGTTTCGGATGATTAAGCATATCAACTTTAAAATGCTTCAACTGAAATCTCAAAATAATTTTTTCTTATTCTAAAAATCAAGAGAATAGTACTTATTTGCAAGACTACATATATCATCAATATTAAATGATTTATAACCATCATTTGGATCCAAAGCTGAACTAAGTGTTAAGAGTTCTATTGCCCTTTCACCAAATCTACAATCGAGCTCTTGCAATTGAAAGTCTATAGTAGCATTGAATACATCAAAATGATAATGATGTTCCATTGTAATGTGATCCCGTTGAAGACGGCCTCGGCCTTTAACATAACGAGCACCTAAATTCGGAATGTCTACTTCAAATTTATTGGAGAAAGAGACTACTTTCTCAAGAAAATTATCCCAATCTTCATTTCTTAATTTTTGGAGGAGTGCTTTTGTATTAGAAACTAATTGCATAGCATTCAAGATGTCTTGAGATTTTTGTTGTAAATGTTGACAAAGACAGTCAATAGTACCCATAATTTCCCTCATCAAATGTAAAATAAATATGAATTTGAATGATGTAATCATTTCATAAGCAATATCAGCATCCCTACATTGAGAGTAAGTAGATCCTTTTTATAATCTTTTCAACCTTGAACAATTAAACAACCTTAGTAGGCTACAAATAGAATAAAAATGAGAACCCCAACGAGAATCACCAGCTCGTTTCAAAGTACCAATTTGGTTAGCTCTTTTTCCAGTTTCAAGTTTATCCATAGCTATCAAATGTGCGATATCTGCTTCTTGAGCATCTTGCAGATCACGATGACGTTTACATGAAACACTAACCACATTGATAATAAAATTCAAATTTGAGAAGAACTCATGAACAACAATTACTTCTTGAGATGCAGCAATTAATGCTAATTGTAATCGATGTGCAAAACAATGAACATAGTATGCACAAAAACATTCATTAAGAAATAATGCTTGCAATCCTTTCCATTCACCACGTATATTGCTAGCACCGTCATACCCTTGTCCATGAATATTTTGAATATCAAGACAATTTTGAGAAAAAACATCAAATATTTTATCCTTTAAAGTCAATGCCGATGTATCTTTAACTTGGACAATATCAAAGAAACGTTCTTGTAGAAAACCATATTTGTCAACAAATCTCAAAACAATAGTCATTTGTTCTCTCTTAAACTCATCCCGTGCCTCATCAACAATAATACAAAATTTTGAATCACCAATTTCTTCACGAATTGCATCTCGCACCCTTTTTGCCAAGACATGTAAAATATCTTTTTGGACATGATGTGAAGTATATTTTACATTTTGTGGAGCATTTTCTAAAACAACCTTTGCAACATCCTCGTTGAAGTTGGACACAAGTTTTATCAACTCAAGAAAATTGCCACGATTTTTAGAATCGGGACCTTCATCGTGACCTCTAAAAGCACATCCTTGATATGCTAAATACCGAATAGATTCGATTGAAGTCTTCAATCGCAATCGATTGTTCAATTTTTCTTCTTAAGTTTGCTTATCTATCACCTTATCAATATGTTGAGATTGATTCTTCAAATTGTCACAATACTTAACGGCATTATTATGAGGTGAACATGGCCCATTTCCCATGTGAAGCAAAAAAGAACAATGTGCACCATCATTAACTTTCTTCCAATTACGAAATCTTTCAATAGTAAATGCACTACCTCCAAACCGCTTTGTTGGCTTTTTAGCAAAAAGAAAGCATGGTAAACAATAAGTAGCATCTTTGTCTTCAGAATATTATAACCAATCAAACATCTTATACCAAGATGACTGAAATCTTCGACGATTTTTTTTCAGTTCCCAAAAACGGATAACCAGAACTACTAGACGGAATGAACCTATGTGGACCAACTTTAAGATAAGCACATCTAATTTCATTCCGTTGATTAATAGGATATTCCCATATTTGAGGACGTAACCCTGGATCACGTTGTAGAGTAGAAATGTCAAATGACTCAACTTCTTGAGATTTAATTCTTGGCATCTTAGAAGGGCGTTGCTCATGAGCTAAAGTTTGAGGATTGGATGTTAAGGAAGACATTTTAGAATTTGAATCAACATCATTTTTCTTAAAAAACGCATCAATTGTTTTTAGCTTGCCCATAATGTAATATAAGAATTTTCATAAACCTGAAAAATTATTTATCTATTAATTTTAATTATCACACTAAACAATTCATGTCTAATAAAACATATTCTAAATCTCTAATAATATTATAATAAAATTATTAGCATTTTTCGATGGCTATTAACCTAAAATGAATTAATAAAAAGAACATACCTGAAATTGGCTATATTCTTCTGAAACTGATTGATGCTTTGACAAAATTCCAAAATATATAAAACACACCTTACAAAAAAAAAAAAAATAAATAACAATATTGTTTTTATTATAATAAGATAAACAAAATAATGAAAATAAGAGATATATCACAATTCAAAAGCTCCATAAATTTTAGTTAATCATGAGTTTGCAAATTGTCCAATTAACGAAGAAATACACATTTACAATGAGAGCACTGCATTACAATCTACAAAATAAATAAATAAACAATAAAATTATTGAATAGGAAAAAAAAAAAAGGATTACAATGGTAGCATTGCACTTCTTTCACACCATGCAGCAATAAAGTAAAGACAAAGAAAAGCTCAATTTTCGTGGGTGTGTGTGGCTTTGCAACAACAAAAAGTAAAATACTTATTTTATACTATGCATCAATTAAAAGTAAAAGACAAAAAACAAACTCAAATTTCATTCTTTCTTTTGATATTCCCTAGGAACCGACTCACTCAATGAAAAAAAAAGAGGCTATAAAGGCAATAAAGAAAGGCCATATTTAAGAGTACTCATACTCACAAGTCAAAGAAATAGGCTTTCGGTCAAGACTTTGATGTAGGCAGCATGGTGCACTGGTGCTTCTCGTGCAGCCTGCAAGAGGTTGAAATCTGGAAGAGCCGGAGAGGGGTTAAGGTTTGGGGTAAGATTTGTTTTTTTTTTCCTTTTATTTATTGTGCCGTGTAACGTGTTGGTCTTGCTAGAGCTTTTGATCTTGAGATTTTTTTTTTTTATAATTTTTTTAAATTGTGCTGTGTTGGTCCTGGACTCCTAGACTTGGAGGTTGAGTCTTTTTTTTTAATTTTAATTTTATAGGGTTTTAAAAATATTTTGGAGGAGCCTACAGGATTTTACCTGGGCGCTTCAACATTTCAAAAAAAAAATTACTCTTTTTTTTTTTTTTTACCGGGGCGCCCTCTAGGTCGCCCCCTTTATCTCTGCCACTGGGTGCCAGAACAAGGACCAGTCCTTGTTCTTCTTTCATAGGGGGACCAAATATAATTTTTTTTCAAATTTTTTTTGGGGGACCATGGCCTGCCGGTCCCCCAAATCCTCTGCAATGTCCATTGTGCTTACTCCAAGTCAAGTCATTTGCGTGCGTCAAAGGATCTTAGATCAGGAAATGTAATTTAGATATGGTGCCTCCAATGCAAATGAATGGTTGGAGGGATGAGAGATAAGTCATTTGTAAGTTAGGCTTCACACTCAAATACACCTCCTGGCTCCTTCCTATTGAAGTCAAGCTGTTAGCTTTCACTCTCTAATTCCCTTTGCAATATGATACTTAATCACCAGTCCCGTCGTCACGTTTAGATGAGACTGATGTTTTGGATTAGCCTTCACGTGAATCAAGGTTGGAGTTTTTGTTTTTTGTTTTGTTTTTGTCATCGTGATTTACGATTACATAAAACGGCTGCGATTGAATCTTAAGGTTTAATTATGAAGTCTACGATTGAATCCAAGTTGGATTCTATCAACCCAAAAGTTAAGATAAATCTAGCAGCCAGGATTGATTTTAAGGGTGAAATCAAACCAAATCTTATATTACTACGTCTGTCATTTATTTCGAATTGAATGGGCTAATCCCATCGGTTTTGCAAAATATTCTCCCACTTTCTCTACTCTTCAACATTAACAAAAATATAATCTATTGGCCTAAAAATTCAACTTGGATGTAATTATTCTCCTTAACCATTTTTTTTTTTCTCATGCCAATAATATTTTAATATCCCTCTTAGAATTCTAATTTAAAAATTGAACCATTCAAATAGTGTGTGCGATTAAACCCATTTTTGATAATTTCTTTTTCTATTTTTGTTAACAAATTAATCTCTCTATTTATTAACACGCAATTTTTCCTTTTATATTTTAGTTTTGTTTATTAAATTTTTGTTGAGATGTTCTTCATTTTAGTTTTTAAACATTAAATAAATAATTAAGCATTGAATATGATATTAGATGATTGATTTTTTGTCCAGAGATAGTTCAATTGGCTAGCATTACAAAATTTAAGTTTTTTGACGTGTCAGTGTATTTGACGCGTCAGAAAATTTTCTGATGTGGGTTTGCTGTCATGTCTGGCGCGTAGGCAATTAGGTCAACAGGAAAATAATTTTTCTGAGGTGTTAATGGGTTTAAAACGACAGAAAATTTTCTGTCGTTGCATTTTCCCACGACAGAAAAATTTGGAACGACAGAAAAAAAATTTCTGTCACTCCCAAGTTTGGAACGACAGAAAATTTTCTGTCATGCCTAAATAACGACGACAGAAAAGTTTAAAATTATTTTAAATTTTTTTAAAAAATTTCTGGATTATTTTTTGAATTAAAAAATTTATTAATTTAAATTATTAATTTTTTTTACCAATTTAATTTAAAATATTATTTTAAATTAATTTAATTATTTTAAATTTATTAATTTAATTTTTTTTAATTATCATTTCTCTTTCTTCTTCACATTTTTCTCCTCTTCGATCTACTGCAGCACACCCAACCTGCCAGCTTCTCCTCCTCTTCACTCTCTTCTTTCTCACTTTCACCATCACCTGCAGCACACCCATAACTGCCCAGAAAAATTCCCCAACAAACCAAACCAAACCAACCAGCAGAAAAATCAACCTGACAAAATCAAACCAAACCAACCAAAAAGGATGAAAAAAACAAAAAAGAGGGAGCTGGGCGTGCAGATCTGATGGAGGAGAGGGAGGAGAGAAGAAGAAAAAAGAAGAGGAGCTGGGCTTGCAGATAGGAGAGGAGAGAGAGAACAAGAAAAAAAAAAGAGGGTGCTGGGCGTACAGATCTGAGAGAGAGGGATAGGAGGAGAGAAGTGAAGAAGAAGAAAAATAAAAATAAATAAAAGAAGAGGAGCTAGCTGGGCGTGCATATAAGAGAGGAGAGAGGAGAAGGAGAAGAAAAGGAAGAAAAGAAAATAAAAGAAGAGGGAGCTGCGTGCAGATCTAAGAGAGGAGAGGGAAAGGGAGGGAGAGAAGAGAAGAAGAAGAAAAGGAAGAAGAAAAAGAACAAAAAAAATTAAATGAAAGCTGGGCGTAGTGCAGATAGGAGAGGGAGAGCGCGCTAGCTAGAGAGAAGAAGAGAAGGAGAAGATAAATGAAGGAGACAAAAGGAATAAAAGAAAAGATGGAGCTGGCGGTATAATGGGCGTGCTGTTATATGGGAGATTGATGGCCATTTAAATTTGAAAGAGGAGATCACGTGAACAGCGCGCGGGGCTCAAAAATTTTAAAATTAAATTTTCTGACGCGCCGAATATGGCACGTCAGAAATTTCTGACATATCTTTTTCGATGCGTCAGTAATTTTTTTAAAAAAAAATTTATAAAAATTAAAATTAAATTTTCTGACGCATTGCTTAACACGTCAGAAAAGTTTTTAAAGATGAAATCCAATAATATTTTTTAGGATTAAATACTTAATTAGTTCATAGGGTTTGAAAATTTTATTTTTTCCTTTAGGGTTTGAAAGTGGCCAAATTGATCCATGATTTTGAAAAGATTAGTTATCATTGTTGATCGTTAGTTGATTTAATCGGATTGACATATGGGTAATTGAAGTTGACGCTACCAATTAATTAATTTTTTGAAAAAATTAAAATATATATATTTTTCAAAGAAAAAAGAAAAAAACAAGGGTGGCTCGGCCACCCCATATTTTCTTTCTTTTTTTTCTTTTTTTTTTGAAAAAGATATTTTTAATTTTTTTTTAAAATAAAAAAAAATAATTAATTGACCACGTGTCAACTTCTAATTGGTCCACGTGTCAATCCGTTAAGTCAACTAACTATCAACGATGACGATTAACTCACTTTTTAAAACCATAAGGACCAATTTAGTTACTTTCCAAATTCTAAGGAGAAAAAAATAAAATTTCCAAATTTTAAAGACTAATTAAGTATTTAACCCTATTTTTTAAAAGAGAGGGCAAATATATATATATAGGAGAGGGAGAGAGAAGAAAAAAGAAAAAAAAAATCAGAAGCATGCAGGCCAGCTAGGGACGCGCGCTTGCAGGGAATTAATTGAAAGGAAAAAAAATCAAAAGCATGCAGGCCAAGGGGTATGGCGCGCTGCAGCTGGCCGGGAAAGAAAAAATAAAAATAAAGCATGCAGGCCTGCAGGAAAATTAGAAATTAACCATTTGTGTCTCGCCGAGTTAAAAAATTCTGTCGTGCCAACTTAGCACGACAGAAATTTCTGTCGTGCCAAGTTGCCAAGACAGAAATTTCTGACGTGCTAATGTCACGCGACAAAAATTTCTGGCGTGATAGTGTGATATGACAAAATTTTCTGTTGCGCCACATAGGCACGTTAGAAATTTCTGTCATACCAACTTAGCACGTCAGAAATTTATATTGTGTCATTTTTAAAACGTCAGAAAATTATTTTTTGACGTGCCAATTTTGTCACATCAGAAATTTTTTGACGTTGCAATTATGGCACGTCAGAAAATTTTCTGACGTGGCAAAATATCACGTCAGAAAATGATTAAATTTTTGTAGTATGGGACCACGCTTAATGAAGCGGAGGTCACTATTTCGAATCCTCTCCCTCTTGGACGAACATATAAAAAAAAAAGATGATTGATTTTGATTGAATTAAATATTGAGTGATATATATTATTGTATTCATAAAAAGAATTTTGTTTATTTTGCTTTGTATTTTTTTAATGTTCATAATTATATGAATTTTATTTGATTGAAATATAATAGGTGACATAATTTTCTATGATTCAAACATGCATTGTGTCACTATATTTAAATGTGCGATAGATTTTTTAAAAACATAAATAATAAAATATTAAAAGCTATAATAAAAATGAATTTAAAATTTCAAATTAAATTATAATAAAGAATCTCACGCAAAGCGCGGGCTATAAGCTAGTTCAGTAATTTTATGAGAGAAAAGTACACATACTCAGTCTCAAACTACCATCACATTGTCAATATCTCCTCCCCCAAATTAGTAATTATGTCAATGTCCTCCCAAAATTGTTAATTGTTTTAATGTCTCCCTAAAATAACAATAAAATGTTAATGTCACCCTAAGGACAAAAATACCCTTCATAAAATTAAAAAGTCCCTTCAAATTATTATTATTAAAAAAACAATTTATAAGAATTTTTTAAAAAAAATTAAAATTTTATCTTTTAAAAGTGTTTTTGTCCTTTTCAAATTTTGTTTATGTTTTTTTTCCCTAATTTATAAGGATTTTTTTTGGGGGTCTTATTAAGAGTGATTTTTGTCTTTTGCTGACTTTTGGGAACATACCATAGAAAGGTGGCAAACTTCACTTCTTGAGATAAGGTTGGGTCGGGTTGTGACGGATGCAGTGACGGAGGGAAGGGGGGGGGACCGGTCCCCCCAACTTTGATTTTTTTTTTTTTTTTTTGCCATAAAAAAAATGTATATTGGTTCCCCCATAAAAAATTACAAAGGCTAGTCCCCCCATTTGTTCTTCTGGATCCGTCCCTAGATGGATGCACTTAATTATTAGCTGTGCAGTTGCCATGAGTTTTGTCCTCTTTTCTTATTTCATTGAACGTACGTTGGGGGATCAAATGGGTGATACGGAGTACGTACCTTGATTTTACTGAGAACCAAACTTTCAAGCATGTGGATCAAGCGTGCCATACCAGCACAATTATATATTCTGAATTCACCGGAAAAGGAAGACCGATACTATTATTCATACATATTTATTATAATTATTTCACACCCGTGATGTATTTTGAGTAGTTTTTTGTTTTTTTTAATTTCAATTATTTAAAAAAAGAACAAAGAAAAGTACAATCACTTAAAACATATTACACAAATTGATCGGTGTAAATAAGTGAATATATGGGTCAAGGGTGAAAATGATGGATAATTGTTGGCAAGAAGATTAAAAAATGCTTCTTTCTGGGTGGTTATCAACATGTTGAAGATGGAAGAATATGTTGTGCATGAAGGTGCCTAGCTAGCTTGATTGGACTTGGTTGAACCTTCCTTTCTGGGTGCCTCTGGATTGGTATTCTTTCGCTTTTGTTGTTTTGGTGAATAGTACTAAAGACTGAACCATGCAGACTAGTCGTATTTGGGATATTCCAAACCAAATATTATTCTTTATAGATATTTGGTTTGGAAAATAGCCGCCAGTCGTTTTCTGAAGCAAAAAGACATCTCTTCTTACTTAATTATTCCAAATAGTAATTTATGAAGAGAAGACTAGGAGGAACAACCATAACCACATGACAAATCTTATAGCTCTATGTACATGAAATGTTGTCTCACAACCAATTAATGATGAAGTCTACCTTACGCTTAGGTTAGCCTATAGATAAACTCATTGTAATGGATTTAGAATATTCAGGGCCAATTTTGGGCCTAAGTTAACTTAATGAAAGGGTATGTATTCGAGTAATGAGAATCTCAATAAGTTAACTTAGTGTAAGTTATTTTGGTTTTTATTGATGTTTTGCTGGGGTTAAGCCAAACTATAACTTGGTTTTTATTAATACATTTAGTCAATTTAATAATTTTTTTCCCCTTTTTATGATTTGCTTCTACAACCGGACAATCCCACAAAAGATGTCAAGTAATCTCTACTCCGCATAGGGGCCATGATGGATCCTCAGCAATTTCTTAACCGACAAAAAATAAATCCAAGAAAATAAAGGAGATGTGACATTTGCTATAAATCCATGAAAGTTTAAGGTTTGGAAGTTAATCTTAAATTCCACGTGGGGTGCCATGACGATTTCCAAGTAATAATCTTAAGTTTATCATGTGGCTAAGTTTTTCGTGAGGGACTAAGAGTAAATCCTAAAAACATAGACCAGCATAACTTATCTCAATACCAAGACTCTTTCTTTCAAGTCCTTTTCATGCAAATTGCTTCTTAATTTCAACACACACACATATATATATAAGACCCCATGACATGATGTCAATATTATTATTATTTTTTTCTTTTGCAAGTTATATAATCAATAAAGTGTGTGGAATTCATGATATCCACGTACTCATAATAAATCTAAAAGAAAATTTCACTTAATTTGCGAAATAAAGAAGATATATAATTGCAATCCACTTTGGGATTGAAAGTTTATATTAATACATTTAGGATTCTAAAAAACAAAAAAAGAAGTTATATATATAATTGATTTTTCTTAAAAACTCGCTCATTAATTAGTGCCATTAATTGCATTAATTATATTTCAATATAATTTACATGTCATTAATCTATGTTACTAATTGCGTTAACTATATTATAATCCATGTATTCTTTTTGTTAATTTTTTCTCTTTACACTATTCATTTTAAATCATATATACTTGTAGGAACAAAGATTTATTTATTTTTTTATTTAGAGACATGAGATATATTTTTATACATCTTTTTAACTTGTAATGAAAAATGATGTGTTTATATCTTTTAGGGGTAATTTACTTACACTGAACTTTCAGCCTTTTGCAAAACCTTTAAAGTTCAAAAGCTCTCACTTTGGTGTACCAAACTCGTATTTGCTTTCAGTTTCCCCCTCTATTTATCCCTCACTCCAAGACTACGCCATTTTAGGCTATAAAACTACACCGTTTTGGGCTTCAAAACGACGTCATTTTGGCCATTTTATCATTATTTTTTTTTAAAAAAAAAAAAAAGAAAAGAAAAAAGAAAAAGGAAAATATTAAAAAAAAGGGGGAAGAAATTGTGGCTCACCACCCCCACCAAGGGGTGGCTAGAGCCGACGTCGTGGGGGTGGCCGAATCCACCCCCAGGCCCTTGGGGGTGGCCAAAAGGCCAAAACCCATTCTTCAATTTTTTTGGGTTTTGGGGTGGCGGACCCCCTTGGCCATGGGGTGGTTCGACCACCCCCAAACCGGCAGGGGTGGCTCTAGCCATGGCCAAAATGGGGTGGCGGCCTCCCCATTTTTGGCCAGAAATGGCTCGATTTCTTTCCCCCTTTTTTTTAAAAAAAAGATAAAATGGCCAAAAGCGACGCGTTTGAAGCCCAACACGACGTAGTCTTGGAATGAGGGATAAATGGGTAATTTATCCCTCAATCTGTTAGGATTTCACGGAAAACCATAACAGAAGGGGAAAACTGAAAGCAAATACGAGTTTGGTACACCAAGGTGAGAGCTTTTGAACTTTGGTGGGGTGTTTGCAAAAGGCGCGAAAGTTCAGGGGGGCTAAGTAAAATTACCCCTATTTTTTAATTTCTTTTCATCTCTATTTTCGCCCTATTTTTATTGTCACAAACAAATTGAACAATGAACTGTAAATCAGAAACGTCATTTTCGTTCTTAAGTGATTTTGCATTCACAATTTTTTTTTAAAAAGCTAAACCTGTTTTTTAAGACATAAAATTTTAGACAATAACTTCTATAAGGATCTGGTGTAAACCAGCTCCTTTGTACCCACCAATTAGAATTAGATAGCTAGGATTATCACACCAAAACAAATAAAGTGAAAAACACCGAATTAAACACCTACTACCATCCACTAATGACAAAACTATACTTTTTCTCCTCTCCCCCCCTCTCTGTCTTTCTATGCCATGAATTGCAGAGTCTCACTCACGATACAATTGAATCTTCTTTATTTTTCTGTCTTCCAGCGATACCTTGCATCCCAACCAAGAGCTTGCCGTTGATGAAGCCGAAGCACCACCCAAATTTTGCCAGAGAAGATGATAGAGCCCAACCCAGACCTTTCTGGTGCTCCCCTCTCTCTTTACTCTCTCACTCTTTCTCATAGACACACACATTGGCAGCCGAGAAAAAAAATTTCTATACTGCCCAATGCTTTCTCCTCCCTCACTCACAATCATAACACAATTTCTCTCTTACGAAATTATTTATCTGTTTTCTCTCACAATGTGGTTTTCATTTGCACAAATACAATGTGAATTTTATATTTTCTGTTTCTCTCTCACCGAATACAGCGTGATTTTTTTTTCTTTAATGTCCTTAAATTCTCTAGGCTGGGATGCAAGGGATCGCTGGAAGATAGAAAAATAGAGAAGATTCAGAATTGTGTCGTGAGTGAGACTCTGCTATTCACAGCGTAGAGAGAGAGAAAGGAGGGGGGAGAAGAGAAAAAGTAGGGTTTTATCTTTAGTGGATGATGGTAATGGGTGTTTAATCCGGTGTTTTTCACTTTATTTGATTTGGTGTGATAATCCTAGCTGTCTAATTCTAATTGGTGGGCACAAAGGAGCTGGTTTACACCAGCTCCTTATAGAAGTTTTTTTTTTTTTTGAAATGGAATTAATTCATCATTAAACATAATCAAGAAATACATCAGACTCCTCAAAATACAACTCTTGATAAGAGAAGAGCATATCATACCCCACCTCCCCCTCTTTCCCTAGTGGAATACAGACAGCAACAAAAGCCACCACAAAGGCTATCCAAGCGACTGCCCCCCCTAGGTTTTGTGAGAGTGGAAACTGGAAATATAATATAATGACAACAATTAGGAATCTTAGCTACTACCCGCGGAAGTCCAAATCAACATCAGACAAAGCAATATCATAAACAAAAGAAGGGAAATCAGCATTCTAGAAGTGATCTTCATCTACAGTCAACCCATGTTTCGCAAGCTTGTGCGCAGCCATGTTCCCCATCCGTTTCACATGACAGACACACCATTCTTGAAGACTATTGAGCAAAATCTTAGCGTCATTAATCATTATTCCAAACCTGCTCCCACAGGGACCTTCCGTCTGCAAAGCTTTTACCACCTCGAGGGAGTCACCTTCCATCACTATTTTAGAGAGACCCAAAGATGAATAGACATCTGCTAGTTTCCATACATTTCTGACTTGGTTCTGTGACATAGGGCCTTGAAGCACAACAACAAACAGTACCAAGCCAGTATGATCGCGGGCTATGATACCAATGCCCATCTTCTGCTTCCCAGAGTCAACAGCTGCATCCCAATTCAATTTAATCCATCCTGGGCTAGGCTTGCTCCACTTCACAGCTTCAGGCACAGAGTGAACAATAGTGCCCATCCTTCTTCCTGCTTCAGCCTTACTAAAGTTTTCAAGTTGAGATGATGCGGTCTCCAGAATGTGTTTTGGTGACATGAAGCTTCCTCCAAACACCACACTGTTCCTCCGAAGCCAAATCAACCTAGCCACCACCCCTACCATCTGCATCTCATCATCATCCAACCTGTCCGCTAGTTCCATAAAAAGACTGGCAAAAGTCACCTCCATTGTAGCATACTTTTGGAGCTTTGAGCTACATTCAGCCCAGACATCCCTTGCTGACTCACAAGTCCATAGAATATGCTCCACCGATTCACCTTCTTGCTTACAAATGGCTCCTTATAGAAGTTAATTAACGTTATTAATTGCGTTAATTACATTTCAAGAGTTTTCTATATATAAATTATTCAATAAATTAAGGTCTTAAAAAAGCTGGTCATTAATTAATGTTATTAATTACGTTAATTGTATTTCAATAGTTTTCTATATATAAATTATTTAATAAATTAAGTATTATTAATTTTTAAATTAAATAAGGAAACAAAAAATATAAATCAAATTATTATGCATTAATATATACATTTAGTCAATTTAATAATTTTTTTTCCTTTTTATGATTTTCCTCTGCAACCACACAATCCCACAAAAGATGTCAAGTTGTCTTCGTCTCTACTATGCGTAGGGGCCATGACGGATACTCAACAATTTCTTAACTGACCAAAAATAAATCCAAGAAAATAAAGGAGATGTGACATTCGCTATAAATCAGTGAAAGCTTAAGGTTCGGAAGTTAATCTTAAATTCACAATTTTTTTTTTTTAAAAAAACTAAACTTGTTTTTTAAGACATAAAATTTTAACTGGTTTTTCTTAAAAAACCGGTCATTAATTAACGTTATTAATTGCATTAATTACATTTCAAGAGTTTTCTATATATAAATTATTCAATAAATTAAGGTCTTAAAAAACTGGTCATTAATTAATGTTATTAATTGCGTTAATTGTATTTCAAGAGTTTTCTATATATAAATTATTTAATAAATTAAGTATTATTAATTTTAAAATTAAATAAGAAAACAAATAATATAAATCAAATTATTATGCATTAATACATTTAGTCAATTTAATAATTTTCTTTTTCTTTTTATGATTTTCCTCTGTAACCACACAATCCCACAAAAGATATCAAGTAGTCTTTGTCTCTACTCTGCGTAGAGGCCATGACGGATACTCAGCAATTTCTTAACTAACAAAAAATAAATCCAAGAAAATAAAGGAGACGTGACATTTGCTACAAATCATGAAAGCTTAAGGTTTGGAAGTTAATCTTAAATTCCATATGGGGGGCCATGACGATTTCCAAGTAATAATCCTAAGTTTATCATGTGGCTAAGTTCTTCTTGAGGGACTAAGAGTAAATCCAAAAAATATAAACCAACATAACTTATCTCAATACCAAGACTCCTCATTTCAAGTCCTCTTCATGCAAATTGCTTCTTAATTTTCACACACTTATATATAGGACCCCATGACATGATGTCAAATATATATATATATATATATATATATATATATATATTCTTTTGCATGTCATATATCAGTAAAGCGTGTGGAATTCTGGATATCCACCTACTCACAATAAATTCAAAAGAAAAATCCACTTAATTTGGGATATAAATAAGATATATAATTGTTGTCCTTTTTGGGATTGAAAGTTTATATTAATGCATTTAGGAGTCTAAAAAATAAAAAAGACGTCATATATATAACCGATTTTTCTTAAAAGCTCGGTCATTAATTAGTGCCATTAATTGCATTAATTATATTTCAATATAATCTACATGTCATTAATTTGTGTTATTAATTGCATTAACTGTATTATAATCCATGTATTCTTCTTGTTAATTTTTTCTCTTTATACTAGGGGTGTAAAGGCGGGCGGTTACTAACCGCTATAACCGCTAACCGTCTTAACCACTAATCGTTATAACATCCTAGCGGTTAGCGGTTATTAGGTTTAATAACCGTAACTGCTAACCGCTTATTATATAATATATTTTGATAATTATAATTATAATAATATTTATATATATAACTTAATCAATTTATCATTAATGATTAAATCACATTTTTGTTTTCAATAATTAAATCACAAATTAAGTATTAATAAATTATTACTATAATTTATATGATTATCACATGATCAATTGATTATTAAATCATTTGATTATATAATAACAAATTATATATATATATATATATATATATAATATGACATAACTCATAAGTCATAAGTCATAAGTCTATAAGTTAATCATATGATTCATATTATTCATGTATAATGATAGTATGATACTTACAATTAAATTAAACAATATGATACCTATAACCACAATTGAATCAAAGTATTATTAGATATTTTATATTTAGAAAACATATATCACATTATCTTAGATTCTTAGATCTAAGATAATTTTATTATATTAATATGAATTGTAATTTGTGAGATAATATGATCATATAATTTAAGTATGAGTGGATGACCATTAAATCATTAGGAATTTAGTACTTAGAAGTTTGAGCATTATCATTAGATAATAAGTTCAATTAAAAAAAAAATACTACAAGTAAATATGATAATAATTTAAATCATTAATCATATGGTCTAATTTAATGAGATCATATGATTATATAATATCAAAGACATAAGTTTGTAATTGAATAAAATATTTTTGAAATTGTATATATTTATATCTTCTAGCATTAATTTATTTTTATTTTTTTTTCTATATATATATTGTCTATTTTATATTAATAATAATAAGAATGAATTTTACATCAAAACAACGTTAGTTTTGAGAGAAAAAGGCATTAAGGGTTAGGATATGGATTTTCATCTTCTCCTTCCCTATCTCATTCACTCCGTCGGCCGTCCCTCTCTACAGACTCTACCTCTGAACCGTCTCTCTCTCGTCGCCTCTTTCTCTCTGACTCTCTCTATATCGTAGTTTTAATGTTTTATTTGAACATTTTTTTATTTTTTTTATATGATGTGTTGAACTTTTTTTTATATGTTTTATTGAGCTTTTTTTATTATTTTTTTATATGTTGTGTTGAACTTTGTTTATATATATATATATATATATATATATAAGTTAACAGGTTATGAACTTATGATTTAATATTTAAAGATTTTTTTAAAAAAATTTAAAGTAGGTCAAATATTTTTATTTTCAATATGAGCTATTTTTATAGCAATTTGGCCCAAGAAGACACTAAAATACAAAAGAAAGAAAGAAAGAAAAGAGTGAAAAATGCTATAGTGCTTAATAAAAGCCAAAAAAAGGTCCAAAAAATGCCAAAAAAGCATAATTTTAAAAAAGCGGTTATAGCGGACGGTTAACTGTTTTACTAACCGCTAACTATCAACTAACCGCTATCCGCTAACCGCCTAGCGGATGCGGTTAGTGAAATTAATAACTTCTAAAGCGATTCACGGTTAGCTTGTTTTGTCAATAGCGCTAACCGTAATTACTTTATACTATTCATTTTAAATCATATATACTTGTTGGAACAGTGATTTATTTATTTTTTTATTTAACGAGGTGAAATATATTTTTATATATCTTTTTAACTTGTAATGAAAAATGATGTGTTTAATTTTTTTTTTCCATCTATATTTTCCCCCTATTTTTATCGTTACAAAAAAATTGAACAATGAACTGTAAATTAGAAACGCCATTCCCGTTCTTCAGGGATTTTGCCTTCACAATTTTTTTTTAAAAAGCTACATTGGTTTTTTAAAACATAAATTTTTAACCGAGTTATTAATTAACGTTATTAATTGCATTAATTATATTTCCAAGGTTTTCTATATATAAATTATTCAATAACTTAAGGTCTTAAAAAAAAGGTCATTAATTAATGTTATTAATTGCGTTAATTGTATTTCAAGAGTTTTCTATATATAAATTATTCAATAAATTAAGTATTGTTGTAAAATAAAAAAATTATAATAAGACAAGATAAAGAGATTGCAATATGTGAAACTAGTTCTTCAGAAACTAGGTAAGATTCTTCTCTATTATTGTGTGTTTTATATACTACCCAATGCTCCCTTTTATAGGCATGGAATAATGGGAGATTAAAGAATATGAAAAGAGGAATATGAAAGGGTGATACATGAATCAATTGGCTACATCAATGTGTACATGAATATTATAGGAATTCTAAAAGGTTACTTGAATGTGTATAATTCCATGAGATGAAACTAAATGGTCATCCACCAAATGCATGCATTCATAACACTTCCCCTTGGATGACCATACACTAAGAATATACCTCGTTAAAACCTTACCATGAAAAACCCAATGGGAAAAAACCTATGGCGAAGGAAAAAAGTACAATATTCTTGTGTGCTTTCGTATGCTTTAGGACTACCTCATTAAAACCTTGTAAAGGAAAACCCAGTGGGAAAAACCTTAGGAAAGGAAAAAGAGTACAATCAGCATACTACTCCCTTTCATTAGCATGAAAAGCTTCAATTGTTTATGATGAAAGATTCTTAAGTCAGCGCATTCCAATATTATTCACCAACTTCTTGAATGTTGCAGTTGGTAATGTTTTGGTAGATAAATCTAACAAATTATCACTTGATTGTATTTGCTTGATATCAATTTCACCACTCTTCTGGAGCTCATGTGTGTAAAAGAACTTCGGTGAAATATGTTTGGTTCTATCATCTTTAATATATTCTCATCTAATCTGTGTGATACAAGTAGCATTATCTTCATATAAAATTGTCGGATTATCTTTGACTGTGGACAAACCACACTTTTCTCGAATGTGTTGAATTAATGATCTTAGTCATATGCATTCCCGACTTGCTTCATGTCATGTCAAGTCATATCCCCCCAAATCCGTCTCTCTGCAATGTCCATTGTCGACTCCAAGTCAAGTCGTTATGCCAAGGATCCTAGACCAGAAAAAGTAATTTAGATATGGTGCCTCCAATGCAAATGAACGGTTGGAGGGATGAGAGATAGTCATTTGTATGCGTTAGGCTTGTTTCACACTCAAATACGCCTCATGGCTCCTTCCTATTGAAGCCAAGCTGTTAGCTGTCACTCTCTAATTCCCTTTGCAATATCATCGTTAATCACCGGTCTCGTCATCACGTTTGGATGAGACTGATGTTTTGGATTTGCCTTCACGTGAATCAAGGTTGGATTTTTTGTTTTGTTTTTGTTATCGTGATTTACGATTACATAAAACGGCATGCGATTGAATCTTAAGGTGTAATTATGAAGTCTACGATTGAATCCAAGTTGGATTCTATCAACCCAAAAGTTAAGATAAATCTAGCAGCCGGGATTGATTTTAAGGGTGAAATCAAACCAAATCTTATATTACTTTGTTTGTCATTTATTTCGAATTGAATGGGCCAATCCCATCGGTTTTGCAAAATATTCTCCCACTTCTTTTCGGTTTCCATATGAAGCTATGTCTTTGCCATTGTGATTCTGATTTCAACTCAAAATTGGGTTTAAAAAAAGGGTTGCAAATATATTCAGCATTACCCAAACAAGATTTCTAAGGGTGGGCATCGGTCGTGGGGGGGTGGGTATCGGACTTTTCAGTAAAAAACAATATATATATGTATGTATGTATGTATGACATAAACGCAAGTTGATTGAAGTGAAGATATGTCTCCCAGTTGACAGAAGTAATTACAAAAGTCCTCATTCTAGTTCTGCTTTTATGGTAATAACAAATTGTACTTAACTTAAAAGAGGAGAAGTCCATATTGAAATCATATAGATATATATATATATATATATATATATATATATATAAGCCTAATCACTCTCAGAAGTACCTTAATATTACGACATATGGCATGAACCCTTTTTATTGTAATATTAAACTGGCTTTTTAAGAGTGAACCGGTTTTTTAAGAAAAAATTGTTCATTAATTGTATTAATTATATTTCAAGAGTTTTCTATATATAAATTATTCAATAAATTAAGTATTATTAATGTCCAAATCAAATAAGGAAACAAAAATATAAATCAAATTATTATGTATTAATATATTTAGGATTCTAGAAAAAAAAAAGGTCATATATATATATATTTCATTAAAAAAATTGGTCATTAATTGCGTTAATTATATTTTAATATAATCCACATGTCATTAATTAGCGTCATTAACTCCATTGACTATATTATAATTCATGTATTATTCTTGCTATTTTTTTTTTCTTTATACTATTCCTTTTAAATCATATATATTTATAGAAACAAAGATTTAATTTTTTAATTTAAAGAGTTCCTTTTAACTTATAATGAAAACTATGTGTTTAGATTTTAAAATTAAAGTAAAAATCAAATTAAATTAGCGTAATTAATGACGTTTAATTATATTTCAAGAGTTTTTTATATATAAATTAGGGGTTCTCCCCGTAGTGTTCTTATAACGTTCTCACAATCTTACATAGAACATGATTTAAGAAAAAATAAAATTGTAGTACCGTTTTTTTGCTAACAGATTAATTTTTATGAGTTAATAGTTACGTTCTAATACTTTAAAACTTGTTTTTTGATTCAAAACTAAAACATAAGGATAGAATGTTAACCATTTAAGGATAATATCACCAAAATGGATTTAATCATTCTAAATTTGATGCTAATGCCTCAATTTTGGTGTTAATGCTTCACAAATTTGGTACTAATGCCTCAATTTTGGTACTAATGCCTAAAAAAAGGGTGTTGGCGGCCACTATAATTTTATTTTTTTCTTAAATCATGTTTTATATAAAACTAGAAGAACGCTAGGAGAACGCTAGGAGAACCTCCAACATTTTCCTATAAATTATTTCATAAATTAAGCATTATCAATGTCCAAATCAAATGAGGAAACAAATAATACACATCAAATCATATATATCATATATAATGGCTGAAAATTTCTTTCAAAATGCCTTCAAATCACGACATGTGACATAAACCTTTTTTTTTTTTTTTTTTTTAAAAAAAAAGACTAAACCAATTTTTTAATTCATTATTTTAAAAACCGAACATTTAAAAATTAACCGGTTCATATTTTTATTTTCTCTCTATCTCTCATTTATCATCTCTCACAACGTCTCTCTCTCTTTCTTTCTTTTTCTAAATCATTCACTCTCATTCAACGTCTCTCTCTTGAATCCGTTCATATGTTTCCTCTCCTCTCTCCTTTTTTCCTCTCTCTCTCCACACTCTCTTTTTTTTCTCCAAGTCTTTCACTCTCATTCCACGTTTCTCTCTTTCTCCAACATTAACATCCCTTATCTTTTTCTCTCCACTTCAATCTTTTCTTTTGTCCACTCTTCAACATTAACAAAACATAATCTCTGGTCTAAAAATTCAACTTGAGATAATTATTTTCTTAACTTTTTTCCTCATACATTGAATTCGTTCATATGTTTCCCTCTCTCTCTCTCTCCTTTTTTCCTCTCTCTCTCCACTCTTTTTTTTTTTTTTTGTCTCTCCAAGTCTTTCACTCTCATTTCACATTTGTCTCTCTCTCTAACATTAACATCTCTCTTTTCTTTTTTTTTTTTTTTTTTCCTGTTCTCTTTAATCTTTCTCTTTCTCCACTCTTCAACATTAATAGAAATAGAATCTATTGGCCTAAAAATTCAATTTGGAGGTAATTATTATTCTTAACCTTTTTTTTTCTTATACCTTGAATCGGTTCATATATTTCCCTCTCCCTCTCTCCTTTTTTTCCTCTCTATCCCCACACTCTTTTTTTTTTTCTCAAAGTCTTTCACGCTCATTCCATGTCTCTCTCTCTCTCTCCAACATTAACATCTCTCATCTTTTCTCTCTACTTCGATCTTTCTCTTTCTCCACTCTTCAACATTAACAAAAATAGAATCTATTGGTCTAAAAATTCAACTTGAAGGTAATTATTCTTCTTAACTTTTTTTATCTCATACCAATAATATTTTAAAATATGAATTAAAGTAAAATTAAAGGTCACATATATATATATATATAATAGCCTAAATCCCTCTTAGAAATCTAATTTAATAATTGAACCGTTCAAATAGTGCGTGAGATTGAACCCGTTTTTTATAATTTCTTTTTCTATTTTTGTTAATGAATTAATCTCTCTATTTATTAACACGCAATTTTTCCTTTTATGTTTTAGTTTTGTTTATTAAATTTTTGTTGAAATGTTCTTCATTTTAATTTTTAAACATTAAATAAATAATTAAGCATTGAATATGATACTAGATGATTGACTTTGATTGAATTAAATATAGAGTGAAATATATATATTCATAAAAAAGGATTTTGTTTATTTCGCTTTGTATTTTTTTTTTAATGTTCATAATTACATGAGTTAAAAAAAATACAATAAAAATGTATTTAAAATTTTAAATTAAATTATAACGAAGAATCTTGCGTATAACGCGAGTTATGAGCTGGTTCTTATAAGAGAAAAGTACACACACTCACTCTCAAACTACCACCACATTGTATATATCTCCTCCCCCAAATTACTAATTGTATCAATGGAGTAATTTTAAAAGTTCATCTTGTGTCCATCTTAAGCCCATCCAAGAATGATATGGCCATTAAAATCATCATTTAATCAAAATTTAGTAATGATCAGTCACAAACCCAATGGTGATTTTAATAACCACATTATTCTTGAATGGACTTAAGATGAATACAAGATGGACTTGTAGCATTACTCGTATCAATGACGTCCCAAAATTGTTAATTGTTTTAATGTCCATTCTAAACTACCAATAAAATGTTAATGTTCCTCTAAGGACAAAATACCCTTCTAAAATTAAAATTCCTCAAATTATTATTATTTTTAAGAAAACTAAAACTAAAAAAAAAAATTAATAAGAATTCTTTAAAAAAATAAAATTTTATCTTTTAAAGTTTTTTGTCCTTTTAAATTGTTGTTTATGTTTTTTTTTTTTCTAATTTATATGGATATTTTTTGTCCAGACTTTTGGGAACATACCATAGAAAATTAGAAAGGTGGCAAACTTCAGTTGGGTCGGGCTGTGATGGATGGATACCCATTATTAGCTGTGCAGTTGCCATGAGTTTTATCCTCTTTTCTTATTTCATTGAACGTACGTTGGGGGATCAAATGGAGCCCGAAACACGCCATTTGCAATCAATTGTTTCCTAATCTACATATGCCTTTGGTGGCTTTTAATAGTGAATTTAGGTTTGAGAGCCTCCCATTTAAACCCTAAATTCTATAACGCGACTATGTCATCAGTCATTAAATCAAGGTTGATGAACACTATTGCATTAGTCTAACTAGTAAAATGGGGTGGAGTGTGGTGTGATTTTTAGCATTATTCTACTGTATCCCTACTGAGTAACATTTTTCTTTTCTCTAAAAGAAAAAAAAAAAAAATTGTGACTCTTGTATTGCTATGCATGAGAATTTGTTACCCTTGGTATAATGCAATCCCCCGACCTACCTTTGCGTCCCCTCCTGCTTCTCCAAGCCTCAACTATTACTTGAAACTGGTGGCTTTAGTCTTATTCACCTTGATTTCTGCACATATGCATGTGTCTTTCATCCTGAACATAAGCTTCTCATAATGCTTATTTTATAGATCATCATCATTACTGTCATGATCTGCAAAATCATTGTCATTATCCTCACATTCATATTCTTTCTTTTAACGAACACATCCTAAGCATGAGCAATATTTAAATAAAAAAATTGAAATGTATGATGAGATGACCTTAGTGTTGGTAAAGATATGGCAACGGGGAGTTTCGCAAAGTCTCTTATTGATATAGAGCCTGAAGAACATAGATATTTGGAATTTGATGATGCGTCATCAAAAGGAAAGGATGCTGCTTCCTCCAATTCAGCTTCAACAAAAAGGTCACACAGGAAAAGAAGTCGTGGTGAGAGTAAAGATATTTATAGTGCAATATGTGAACTGTTGGAAGTGATTGCATCAACACTTAAAGCTCTGAATAAGGGAGTCGATGCAAATCAACTTTATAAGGAAGTGATGAAGGTGGAAGGATATGACGAGTTTATGCTTGTAACTGCATTTGATCATTTGATGGGAGATGGGAGAGTTGCAAGAGGATTTCTGGTAAAGAATGCTAAGCTTAGAAAGTTTTGGTTGGACAATTTTTTCAAAAGCCATGGAAGTTAACATTTGTGTATTATATATCTATGGAAAATGCTAGGGGTTCTCCCCGTGCGAAGGTTCTCCTGGCGTTCTCCCAGTTTTATATAAAACATGATTTAAGAAAAAATAAAATTGTAGTAACTTCCACCACCGGTTTTTAGGCATTAGCATCAAATTTGAGGCATTAGCACCAAATTTAGAGGCATTAGCATCAAAATTGAGGCATTAGCGCTAAATTTAGGATGCTCAAATTCATTTTGGGTGATACCATCCCTAAAGGGTTAACCTTCCACCCTTAGGTTTTAGTTTTGAATTCAAAAACAAGTTTTAAAACATTAGAACCTAACTATTAACTCATAAAAATTAATTGGTTGGCAAAAAACGGTTCTACAATTTTATTTTTCTTAAATCATGTTATATATAATGGGAGAACGCCAAGAGAACACTACCAGAGAACCCCTAGCAAACCCCTATATCTATTTAGTAAGATACTAATTACCTTAACTTGGATGGTAGTGTACTAGCAAAAATATTGTAATATTTTGTGGTTGAATTTGAATTAATGGTAATATTTATGATTGAACTTTTATGGGTAGTTTAAATATATTGTTGGATGTTATTTATGACTCTCTTAAATTGAAATTATATGATTATTGTTAGTCAATTTGTATATTTAATTAAACATAATTTTTAGTTTGATTTTTAAATTTTGTATATTAGTATTTTTATTTTTATGTTGTGAATAAAACTTGCATTTTATAGGTTAATATGATTAAATGAAAATATAAAAAATATAAAAAAATAAAAAATTTGTGATTTCCGTGTGCATGCTAAATACCGGAAAATGTTTTCATCGGAAAACTTTTTTTTGTTGAAAAATGACTTTTTAAAAATATTTTATGCCAAAACAAACGGTGCTTAAATTGCTGACAATTTGGACAACAATGATGAGAGACTACATATAGGACATATCTCTCCAAGTAGCTAGGTGGTTGGACAATTTAGTTTTAATTTTTTTATTAAATCTCAAAAAGATTTATCTTAGATTCCCTTCGATATCATAGAAGTTGAATTTGCACTAGTATTCGCCCTTTCATCTTCGCCATAAGGCGTAATTTTTAGTCGATTGAGCTACTCTTTAAAAACATAAAGTAAATTTTTCTTGATATATGGGGTTTACAAATAAGTGTTAGAACATTAATTTAAATGATTAAATTTACTTTATTTTATTAATTCTTCCTTAAGCATGAATCAGTGGTCACATTGACTACACTTCTCCTTGCATCAAGTTTTTTTTTTACCAAGTGTCCACCCATCATTATCAAAAGCCTATATTAACAACTCATTAATTCTTATGATATAATTTCAACTTGAGATTTAATTTTTTTTCCCTCACATATGTATACGTAACTAAGAGTGAAAAGGGGGCAGTTAACCACTAAATGTTAACCGCACTAACCGACTTTTGAAGGCGATTAAGAAAAATTGCTAACTGCTTAAGTAATTACGGTTAACGGTTATAGGTTTTGAAAAACCTAATATATAAAAATACATGAAACAACGTCGTTTTTGTGTTTAAATATATTTAATATATACAAAACTAGAAATGATATCGTATATAGTAAGGTATTATCATATTACAATAAAAACGATGTCACTTTGTTTGTTTGTTTGTTTGTTTTTTTTTTTTTTAAATGAACTTTTAATTTTTTTTTCTTTAAAATGCGGTTAGCAGTTATTAAAGTTATTAACCGCTTAATCACATAGGCGGTTAGTAGAATGCTAGACAGTAACGATTAACGATTTTAGCTCATAACCGCTAACTCTAACAATCTCTCATATAATTTACTCATGCTTTCATTGTAATTAATGAAATAGGTCGCTCTAATATTATTTTTAACATTTTTTTTTCTATTTTTGTTGTCATAAAAAATAAATGTACGTTGATATGCATGCATTGGCCAAATCCCATTCCATATAGAAAATTATATATACAGTAGTACAAATCATAATTTTTTTAATGATAAGCCGATAAGGTCTACCTTGACGACGAACACTTATTCGAACAAATAATTAAGTTCTCAAATTACAATTTATAGACAATTCTTTGTAGGAATTGCAGCCAATCTAGATCCTATCACATTTCGCCACGTCTCCAAATGGTGAAGTGACTATTTTTAATGAACAGTAACCACATCACTTAATGGCCTTTTTTTGGTAGTGGTAACGATCTAACATGTCACACAATATTTTGAATTAGACAACCTGGGAACGACACAAGGGACACTTGTTTCTCGTATCAAGCCACTTAGCAATGCAGCCGCCAGCCACGATGGTAGACGTGTGAGCATGGCAGCCTAGCAGCTTCAAACCCAACGAGAAGATCCTCCAAGCAAATTGCACACTCCCATGCTTCTTCAAGCTTCACCTCCTTCACTGCCTGCACTTCGGATCCAGACTGCGGGTATGACCAAATAACGGTCAGCACGCCGATAGCGGTCGAATCCTTCGTCGAGAAACGGTAAGACCAAAGACTATCTCTTGGGTCTGTGGCATTCCAAGCCAGTTGGCTGTGGACATACACATTGTGCATGGGGTAGGCAACGAACAAACATACTCCGACAAACATCTGATGAATTCCGGACAGTAGTAAAACAACTCCAGCAGGGTTGTGCGGTAAAGTAGAAGGGTATTATGGATTTTGCGGATTCCGACGACGACAATAGGCTGCGCTGCACCGGCACACGGAAGGGATGATGTCTCCCTCTTTAGGTGTTCCAACATAAAGTTCACCCACAACTCACCCTCAGATAACGGCATCGTCTCGTTGTTACTAATTTCCATGGAGAAGAAGAAGAATTAAGAAGCTAATTATGAATTAGTGAGAGTAAATATATATACTAATTGGATTTCTGAATGCTAATCGTATTTGGATTTGTTTCAAAGTTAGTGTCAAGTTTCTAAATTAAGGTGGTGGGATATATAGTATTAAAAAAGAAAAAAAGAAAAGAAAAGAAAAGAAAAAGACAACTTAGGAATTAAGACATATCTAAAGATCATATGCAAGAAGAAATTAAAGAAAGAATAAATTAT
The DNA here is from genome assembly GCA_013348765.1 of Carpinus viminea. Lineage (NCBI taxonomy): Eukaryota > Viridiplantae > Streptophyta > Magnoliopsida > Fagales > Betulaceae > Carpinus > Carpinus viminea. Next base: position 38,790,773 of record CP054673.1, on the reverse strand, counting down.
TTGAGAAGTATTAGAGAGCCAAATAAATGAACACATGAAAATTTTCAAAATTGAAGTAGCAGATAAGGAGAGAGAATTAATTTTTTTTTTAAAAAAAAAAAAAAAAATTAAAAACCCTTACCATATTAGTTTTGAAATTTTTCTGGATTCATTTGTTTGGATCTCTAACACTTCTCAAATTATTTGTTATATTGGTGAGATTCATCGAATTAATGTCGGTGCATCTTTTTATTTTTATTTTATTCAAGCATGGTGATGTTTTTGAGATAAAATGCCTAACTCTAACAACACTAGTTTTAGCTTTTGATTTAAGTGGTATTTGATCTCGATGATTTAACATGGTATTAAATTAGCCGTCTTGAGTTTGAATCTTCATATGTAATTACATATCGCATGCATATGAGCTTTTTAAGATGATGGGGAATAATTGGTAATAAAATTCTTCAAAATAAATTTTCCTTTGATGAAGAGCTTTCATATGAGAGGCTGTTGGAAAGCACAATCTTAACGAGTAAGATTTGGAATAGCCCACCTTTTCAAGGGACAACCTAAGCTAACGACTTTTAACAATATTATGATCATATATATGCTCAGATTGAACTCAATACTTCTTTGTCTCATACAGTTCACAATCATATATCGAGAAATATAGAGATATATTTCTATAACATATAACACAGATTAAATTAGATGCTTTTATATAGACTAAGTTTTGAGTGTCCTCCAAGCAAAATACGACTAGGAGAAAAAGAAAATGATGAAAATACAAAAATAACTCTAAACTTGAAAATAAAGTAAAATCCTTGCACACAAAGCAAAAAGATATTATTCCAAAAATAATACTAAAATTGCATGCTCGATTCTTGCCACTCTTGCACAGATATTCTCTGACAACTCATCTATTAATTCTCTTGCATCAATTCACTTGTTCAACGACCCTGTTGAAGGCTTGCAGTTATGGAAGGTACACCAGAAATGACTGGTGCTATAGCTGCATGATACACTGGAACAGGCATCTGTGTTGGAAGATTTGGTGGTGTTGCATCAAAATTAAGAACATGAATTGCTTGCCTAATGGAGGCCCTAAGACATGGATCAGGATGAACACACCAAAGTCCAACAATCATCAAGCACTCGACCTGTTTTATGTCAAAATCATTTTGTAGCTTTCCATCCACAGCCAAAAGAAGATCTCCTCTCCCATAAAGATTCCAAACCCACTGGACCAACCCTACGTCAGAATCCTCTTGTGTAGGATAGCCCGACCTTCTTCCAGTAGCAATTTCTAAAGCAACCACTCCAAAGCTATACACGTCTGACTCTTTACTAGCCTTACCTGTGGTTATGTATTCTGGAGCCATGTATCCTAAAGTTCCGGCCAACCCGGTTGTCTGGGGACCTAGCTCATGATCCATAAGTCGAGCTAACCCAAAGTCACCAAGCTTGACAGCGAAACTAGAGTCTAGCATGACATTGCTAGATTTGATATCTCGGTGCACCACACATTGCTCCCACTCTTCATGAAGATAGAGCAACGCGGCAGCCAACCCAAGGGATATCTTGTATCTCACAACCCATGGGAGAGGACTCCTCTTGCCAAAGAGGTGAGCATCAAGGCTACCATTCGGCATGAACTCATAGACAAGTAGAAACATCTTACCTTTATCATGACACCATCCTTTGAGTTGCACAAGATTTCGGTGCCTTAGTCGACTAATAATCTTCACTTCAGTAATGTATTCTTTCTTTCCCTGTTTAGACCCTCTCGAGATTTTCTTCACAGCGATTGGCATGTCTAGATCAATTAAATACCCCTTGTAAACAGCCCCGAACCCTCCTTCACCCAACTTCCTCTCATTTGAGAAGTTGTTGGTAGCTGACACGAGCTCTTTATAAGAGAACCTTTTTGGTCCAGCTCCAGCTCCTCTTTCTAGGTCGTCATTTATCGAATTCAAGTTTACTGTCTCTGCTGTTTCTCTTCTCTTTTGCTTATGCCTCCAGAATATTGCAAATGGTATAATCAACCCAGCTATCAAAACACCACCAGAAACTGTCAGACCCACGATTAATCTTATATTTTTTGCTATCTCTCCAGTTGTCTCTTTTATATCCAAGCTTGAGCTGAATTCCCATGACAGAAGCTTATGTCGCTCTACAGACAAACCAGTAGCAGCTGAAAATCCAATTGTGACCCACTCGGGCAGAACCTTAGAGAGATCAATGTGGTAGGAAAGACTAGTATCCTCCTGAGAATTAGAAGTCCTTTGGTAGGACCAAGAGACACCCAAATTCTTGGTAGTAGCGTTGTAGACAATATGTGCATCTACTGTATCTCCGCTGTGGAAACTAGAACTCCAAGATTTGTAAACGGCGGAAGAAAGTGAGTTTCTGTTAATCCCCACATGCTCAACCGGAGGATCCCATTCGTTGACTTTAGAATCGAACTCCACTAGAACAATATGGTTTTGAGATGAATTAGTTGTGGAGTTGAATAGTCCTAGATATCCACCTGCTGAATTCGGTGGGATTTCAAACCCAACTGGAGCCATAAAGAATGCAAGCCCGTCAGCATAACTAGAAGAATTTCCAGAATGAATTGAATAATTCCCACTGTTGTCAATAATGAATGAGAAATCAGTTGTGAAGTCGGAAAGTTTTCCGGTTTTGGAGTCCCAGAGTGGCACCCTCTCCGCATAGGTGGCCCAGCCAACACGGTATAGATAATCGCCGATTTTGTTCATGTCAATGGCTCCATCATCAGAAGCTACAGCATCTCCATGATATAGTATGTTGGACATGTTGGATTCAAAGTAAGATATTTGGAAAGAAACTGAACTTGCAGAGGGAAGAAGAAAGAGCAAAAAGAAGAGTAGTAGCTTGAATAAGCCGTGGAAAATGGTGGCCATGGCTTGGGAATTAGGGAAAGAGAAGGAGAAGGAAGAGAACTGGGACAAGTTGGAGAGCTATTGCGTTGTTGACTGTTGTGGTGCTCAGGTTTCAATTTAAAAGACAAAATTTTGACACCGTTCTATTGCCGGCAAAATAGGGTTAACGATGATATGAATATAAAATAAACGAAGCCCGATTCTCAAGTTTGACTACGTGACTTTCACGTTAAAACAACATACGAATATCTCTTTTTCACTAGCCTCTTGCCACTTTGTTAAAGTGGTTTGGAGAATGCGTATCTGGATAGAGAGCGGCACCAAACAAACCCTTTTGTCCTCAACAATAAGAGCCGGACAAATTAGCTTGAAACAAAAAAAGATAAAAGGTAAAGTTTACATATCCCTTAAATTATTATTTAATTGATAATTTCTCTTCAAATTATTAAAATATTGTCAATGTCTTCCCTAAAGCTAACCAAAAGATAAAAATATTCTTATATATTTTTCAATAATTTTTAAATTTTTTTTCAAAAAAAATTAATTTTTAAAAAACGAAAATTTTTAATTTTTAAAAATTGAAAAAGTTATTTTAAAAAAATATAAAAGAAAAATTACAAAAAAAAAAAGAGAAATAATTTCAATTTTCATAAAAAATTGTAAATAAAAGGAAATTAAAGCTTTAATTATCCACCTGAATTGTCACCTATTTTGCAAAGCCTGTCCAAAAGTTCAAAACTTCTTAATTTAGTGTATTGAACTTTTAATTTTTTTAGTTTCCCCTCCATTAGGATTTTTTTCATTAAATCCCAAAAAAATTTCCAAAATACCCTTCTTCGGTTTTTAGACAAAAAAATTCATTTTTTTTTTTTTTTTTGCAAAGATTGAGGCATGGGTATTTTTACGAATACCATTAAATTCAGACCAATGCCTAAATCATTGCAATATATATATATATATATATATATATATGTTCTAAAACAAATGGGAATAATTCGGAAACAGTTAACTAAATGTTGAGATTGCAAATAATTGAAAGATGAATACATTAAATTGAGATAAATTAAACTTAAGAAGGGACATTGCAAAAATAATGATAATTTAAGGAGATTAATTGAAAATTCCTAAATAAAAGATGGAGCGGATGGAAGTGCAATTGTGCAAATAACTTTCACTATCAGAGCTTCTGGAAATGCTAGTTGGTCATTGTAAGTTTTTTATTTTTTATTTTTTTTAATTGAAAGGGACGGGAAAGGAGCTGAGGTTATAGGGGCGGATCATTCTCATTCTTGATCCAAATGAAAGAGAAATTTGGGGATCATGTGGAAATATTACCAAACACAAGATAACTAACAAATATGGACGATAATTAACACATTTAAAAACATTCAAATCATTCCAACTTTAAAAAGAAGAGAGAGCTAGTTGGTCAAGGTAAGTTGTTTCTTCGCATTTTCAGACCATCCTGCATTTTCTTCCTTTCCTATTCTTTCACTTAAGAAAATAATGACACATGAAAGGGAGCGTATGACGTAGCAAAAGTGATAAATGTTAGGAGAAGACTACTTGGAAGAAGAAAGATAACCACATAACAAGTATTGTTATAATTCTACATACGTGTCTTTTGTCCGACCACCAATAATTTAGGACTCAATACCTAACAAAATTTAGCCCAATAATGAAGGCTTGAAAGTTTCAAAGCATATGATAATGTTAAGAACAATGACGAGCACGTGATGCAATTAGTCGCAAGACAGGAACAGGTCTTTTAATTAATTAATTAATTAATTTTATTTTTGCTTCATCAACTTTCTTATTCTTTACATTGAGATATATTATGAAACTATGTGGAGAAGTGAAGCTAAAATGTCATTTTTATTAAAAGATATGAAGATATTTAGCAAAATTTAAAACTCTCCCCAATTAATTTCTTCTTAACTTTGATCAATCATTCCTTACCAAAATCGTACGCTCTCTCTCTTCCTGCTCCTCAATTTCTCCAATAATTAATACTAAAGACTGAACCATGCAGACTAGTCGTATTTGTGATATTGTTCAAGCCCCACTTGACAGTCTCTTAAATGTGTCCACCCGCAACCAACCAATTATCATTCTTTATAGGTATTTGGTTTGGAAAATATAGCCAATCGTTTTCTGAAGCAGAAAGACATCTCTTCCTACTTAATTATTCCAAATTGTAATTTATGAAGAGAACACTGGAGGAAGAACAACCATAACCACATGACATGTCTTATAGCTCTATGTACATGAATGTTGTCTCACAAGTCACAACCAATTAATGTTGAAGTCGACCTTACGCTTAGGTTAGCCTATAGATAAACGTACTCATGGTAATGGATTTAGATTATTCGGGGCCAATTTTGGGCCTAAGTTAACTTAATGAAAGGGTATGTATTCGAATTTCGTAATAATAATTTCAATACTTTATTAGTGTAAGTTATTTTGTTTTTATTGATGTATTGGTGGGATTGAGTCACCTATAACTTGGTCAAATTTTAACAAATATATGTAATTCCCACTGTCTAAGCTCTTCTTGTGTTGCTGCGTGTGTTTTAGGCATCCGAGACCTAGAATCTCGTAGTAATGTTGTTCAATGTGTAATATTTGAGTTACCAATAACAAATAAAAGGAAAAGCTTTACTTATCCACCTGAATTGTCACCTATTTTGCAATGTCGGCCCTAAAGTTCAAAACTTATTAATTTAATGTATCGAACTTTTAAGTTTTTTAGTTTCCCCTCCATTAGGATTTTTTTTTAAATCCCAAGAAAATTTCCAAAATACCCTTCTTCGGTTTTAGAGATAAAATTCAATTTTTTTTTGCAAAGATTGAGGCATGAGTATTTTTGCAAATACCAAATTCAACCAACGCCTTAATCGTTGCAATATATATATATTCTTAAACAAATGGGAATATTTTGGAAACAGTTAACAAAATGATGAGATTACAAATAATTGAAAGATGAATACACTAAATTGAGAGAAATGAAACTTAAGAAGGTACATTGCAAAAATAATGATAATTTAAGAGATTAATTGAAAATTCCAAAATAAAAGATGGAGCGGATGGAAGTGCAATTGTGCAAATAACTTTCACCATCAAAGATTCTAGAAGTGCAAGTTGGTCATTGTAAGTTTTTATTTTTTATTTTTTTAAATGAAAGGGACGGAAAGGAGCTTAGGTTATAGGGCGGATCTTTCTCATTCTTGATCCAAATTGAAGAGAAAATGAGGGTTTCTGTGGAAATATTACCAAACACAAGATAACTAACAAGAATGAATGATAATTAACACATTTAAAAGCATTCAAATTATTCTAACTTTAAAAAGAGAGGGAGCTAGTTGGTCATGGTAAGTTGTTTCTTCGCATTTTCAGACCATCCCGCATTTTCTTCCTTTCCTTTTCTTTCACTTAAGAAAATAATGACATGTGAAAGGGAACGTATGACGTAGCAAAGCAATAAATGTCAGGAGAAGACTTGGAAGAAGGAAGATAACCACATAACAAGTATTTTTATAATTCTACATACATGTCTTTTGTCCGACCACCAATAATTTAGGACTCAATACCTAAAAAAATTTAGCGCAATAATGAAGGCTTGAAAGTTTCAAAGCATGTGATAATTTTAAGAACAATGACGAGCACATGATGCAATTAGGCGCAAGACAGGAACAGGTCTTTTAATTAATTAATTGATTAATTAATTTTTTTTGCTTCATCAACTTTCTTATTCTTTACATGGAGATATATTATGAAACTATGTGGAGAAGTGAAGCTAAAATGTCATTTTTTTATTAAAAAAGATATGAAGATTTTTAGCAAAATTTAAAACTCTCCTCAAATAATTTCTTCTTAACTTTGATCAATCATTCCTTACCAAAAATCCTACGCTCTCTCTCTCTCCTGCTCCTCAATTTCTCCAATAATCTTTAACCTCATGAATCTGGTAGTTCTTGAAATTTCTGGAAACAATGTTAGTGGCACTTTGGAGATTGATAATTAAATTTTGAAAGTCAATTGTGGCTTATAATTGATTAAGAATTACATTGGGAAAAAAAAAAAAAAACCCTTGGATTTGTGAACTCTATTTTTTTTTTTTGCACATGAAAATACTTCAAACTTCCTGTTTGTTTATTCAAGTGGTTATAACTAACACGTTTATTTACTTTGATGAACATTGAACATGATCTTTTAGGTGAAGTTTTTTGCTATAAGAGTTTCCAAGTATTTGCAGGATAAATTTGTGAGTTTTCTTATGCACAAAGCACAATAAATATATATTGATACATAAATGCATGTTTATTGTGTCTGCTTGGTGTACGAATGGATATTCATATATATATATATATATATATATATATGCATCATTATTAAAATAATAGCATATGTATATATTAAGCTTTTGTTTTGAGAATTAGTATGTTTCATATTTTGGTGGACATGTTTGATGGGGTTTTTTTTTTTCAAAACATTTTGTGGAAATTGTTTTTAAATTTTATGTTTTCTCCTAATTTTGTTTGTAGATGATGGAAAAGTCAAATACAATATTTGATTTTTCAAACAAAAAATGCACAAAGTTCAAATGCACAAAATTCAAATGCCCAAACTTCAAATGTCAATGTTGGTGATACATTATCGCCAATTTCTGATATCCCAATTTCTAAAATTTTTCTAAAAGACTTCGGAGTTGATGGCAATAAATTTAATATTAGCTCATTGAGTATAATCATGGATTGCGTCGTCAAATATAGGAATATGATGTTAATCACCGAGATGAGATTCGAAAAGCTTACATTAAAGCTGGTTCATACCGACCTCCACTCTCAAACTACCCGAAATCTAGAAAACAAAACTATCTTCGTAGCTTCCACCTCGGTCCCTCCAATCAAACTTTCGGATCCGTCCCCTTATAACAATGGCGGAAAAAAATTCAGACGTCCCCGCTTGGATAAAAGGAAGAAAAAATATATATTTGAGGGGACAACTTCCATTAATTTGGAGGACAAATTAAGGATAGATATATAAAATATACCTACTGTAGCAAAAGTTTTGAAAACTTTGGGGGACATTCGTCCCCCAACGATGAACGAGGTCCGCCGACATCTTTCCTCTTCCGCATTGGAGCAACCAATTTATCTTTGCTAACAATTAATTAATTCAAGCTGGAATTCTGCAAGTACAAGAACAGGAAAAAGAAAAGTTCCTTCGCTAAAAAAAAAAAAAGGTAATAAGCATTCCACTATACGTATGGAAAACCTTTAAAAGAGAGAGAGAGAGGACAACCCAAAGATCTTTAATGTAGAGAAATATATGATCTACACAATAGAGACTAGAGAGCGCCCCACGCCAGATTCCATGAGAGAGAGAGAGAACTTGATTGAGAGATGAAGAAGAAGATAATAACAAACTTGAGAAAATTAGGGATCGATAAGGTGGAAAATAAAATTTTACGCTGGCCAAAAAATTTCAGACACGCCAAAATTTTGGTTTCAGACCAAAACAAATGTTTTGGGGGTGGCGTAACCCGATCCGACCAACCGAACTGTCCCGCCGAGCCAAGCCGATTCGGGCGGATTTTATGCATTTTTCACGTTCGGGTTTAAAATCACAAAACCAGTCGGGTCGGGTCTCGGTTTACCAAAAATGTGTGGATACCCGAATCGACCCAGATTCTACCCGCCTTACCACTTAACCTAACACCTCCCTTATTTTCGAGCCCCGAACCTCACCTACCTCCCACAGGAGCACAGTCTCTAGCCTCACTCTTGAATCCATCGCCTTTCAAATTGAACTCCTCGCAGATCAACAAGATGAACTGGCAAGTGCTGGAGATGAAGATCAATAGCTGGTTGAGCGCTTAGGGGCAGTTCCGTTATTTTGGTGCCCATAAAGCTGCTGGGTTTGTCCATAGGATAAGAGCATCCACAGCAGCCTCTTCAAATTTTTCTCTTCAAAATATCCAAAAGTATACTTTTGGTTATTTTAACAGCCCACCTTTTTATAACACACTTTTTAGCCTTTCTACTTTAACAATTTTCTATCACTAGTTTATTAAAATATTATTTTTCACTTTCCTTCTCTACTTTATTTTTCATTAAAGAGGAGAGAGAAGTTGAAAAGGAAAAAGGAGGAGTAATAAAATATAATTGTTTAAAGAGTAGAGAATAATAGTAATTAAGTATGAAAGAATACTATTCTTATTATTAAGTTTTTTGTTAAAATGAAGAGGTTGAAAAGTGGTGTTTTTAGCTCTTTTTGTTAAATGAGCTCTTCAAACTAACAAAAAAATGTGTTTGAAGAGCCTGCAGTGGATGCTCTAAAGGATGCCCATAATACTCTGATGAAAAACTGTGAACGTCAAACTTGGAGCTTTGCACTGCATGTGTTTTCACTTCAAGCTTGTACGATTGCAGTAAAAGTATGTGAGATTTGAAATTAGGACTCTGCACTGCTTGTGTTATCACTTCAAGTCTTTCAAAATATTCGACGCCTTTTTTGGGTTTTGTTTTAATTTTTTTTCGCAGATAAAAATAAAAGAATGGAAAAGTGTAAAGACTTTTTACCACCGAGACACGTGCATTAGCAGTGTAAAGACTTTTTACCACACCGATGCGAACACGGTGTGGGTGGACTAATGGAGCCATGGGAATTGAAGGACGTCCATAGAGATACTTCCGCCGTTGAGAGCGGGAATTCAGCCATGCTTGCTTTTGAAGCCTTAAAAGATGTGGGAGGGCTGCTCCAAAGAGAGAACGCATGCCAAGAATGTGAAGAAATTTCAGAGAGAATGTCCGATCTCCGTTGTTGCCATCGGATCATGATAGCAAATGAAGAAATCAATAGTACTAGAGAAGAGTAGTTTCATGGAGAAAGTTTTAGAGGCGGCCATGGAAGAGATCGAACTTGGGTAAAGCTGAGATAGGGTTTTTAGTTATTGTTGGTATTCTTAGTTTGGTATTCTTGAATTCAAATGCATAGTATTTTTGCCCTTTTCCCTCTTTTCCGAATGGATGCATGTCTTCAAATTTCTCTCTTTCTCTCTTTGAAAATCACCTTAAAAATGCCCGATCCGCCCGACCAACCCGACCAAAAAAAAAAAAAAAACCCCGATCCGAGCCGCCCGAATACCCGTCAGTTTTTCACATTTTCCCTACTCTTACGGGTTGGAAAATCCCAAACCCGAGGGACACAGGTCGGGTGGCCGTACGGGCCAAAACACGCCCGAACCAACCCGTGCCCAACCCTAGTTTTGGGTGACCCAGCTTTGGGTCATCCTATGACTCTGCTGGATCACCTTGTGACCCATGTCGGTCACCGTGAAATTTATAAAAAATAAAATAAAATAAATTACAAAAAGTTATTTTAATTTTTTTTAAATAATGTTAATTAAAATCAATGGTAAATTTAGAATGTTCAATATTACCCTTAATTAATATTATCCCAAAATTCTCATATTGTCCATAATTTTTATTTTTTATTAAAAAAATGATTTTTTGGGGGGCAATGGTGATATTTTTAAATTTTTATAAAACAAAAATTAAAAATTATTGGCAATATAGGAAGTTGGGGATACAATTAGTTAAATTGCAAAATTTAAAACTTTGGGGAATGAAATGCAAAAATTAAAATTTTAGTGTTCGAATTGAAAAACACTGTCAACTTTAAGAGGTATACTATAATTTTTCCTATAATTAATTACTAGCTTAAATTGTAATTCATAGTGAATTAGTTTGATTGATCCTATCACGATCAATCGAACTAATTCATTATGATCAATCGAATGTTTGATTGATCATTTGATCATATCGCGATCAATCGAACGAATTCACTAGGATCGATCAAAAGTTCAATCAATCAATAATTTGTTTAAAGTATAATCGATCATTTGATCCTATCACGATCGATCGAAAGAATGCACTAGGACCAATCGGATGTCTAATCAAACATTCAATTTCAATTGTTTTAATCATTTTATCATATTACGATCAATCGAACTAATTCACTAAGATTGATCGGATATTCAATTGAATCTTCAATCAAATGGTTGAATGATCATATGAAGCTTAATCATACTAATGCACTAAGATTGTTTGGACAATCGATTGGATGTTCAATCGATTAAATGATCCTATCATGATCAATCACATTAATGTACTAGGATCAATTGATCTTATCATGATCGATCAGGATAATGCACTAAGAGTAATCGAATATTCAATTAAACATTCAATTGTGTCAAATTGGATCAATCATTTGATTTTGATAGGATCATTTGATCGATCGAACTAACTCATTAAGATCAATCGGATGTTCAATTGGATGTTTAATCGATCATTTGATCCTATCACGATCAATCAAACTAATTCACTATGATTGATCGGGTGTTCGATCGAACAATATTTGATTGTATCACAATCAAACAAACTAATTAACTAAACAATTGAATGTTCGATAGAACATTTGACCTTATCACAATCAATTGAACTAATTTATTATAATCCATCGGATATTCAATTTGATGTTTGATTGATCATTTGATCATATCAGTGATATCACAATCAATTGATCCAATTCATTAGAATCGATCGACGATTGACTAGATATTCAATCGATCAAATGATCCTATCAAAATCAACCAAATTAATGCACTATAATCAATCATATGTTTTTATTATTATTGATCGAACTAATTATATTACGATCAATCATACTAATGCACTAGGATCAATCCTACAATCCTATAAAGATCAATCATACTACTGTACTAAGTTCAATATGATGTTCTTATCATGATTAATCGGCTAAAGCACAAGGATTGATCACATTTTCTTATCATGATTGATCAAACATTTAAATAAGAATAAGAAATATAAAACTTTAATAATACAATAAAAAAAATTAATTTTTCTAAGTGTTTTAATTTAATAGGAAAATTTGTTTTTAATAGGAACCCAATGCACTATTATTTAAAATAAATAAGTAAATATTTATTTTCTATATAAAATAAGAATAGAAAAAATAAAAAATAAAAAATTTCAATAATAATTAATATATAATAAATTATGACATATTATCATAGTTGAATTTTTGAGAAATAACTTTTTTCTATTACATATGTAAGGTCAATAGTATCGCCCCAAAATTTATTTTTATTTTTTGATTTTTCTCTTCTCAATGGTGGCAACACAAAAGTGGTTGCTATTGACCCCTAATTAGCGGCTACTTTTAGTGTTGCTGCTATTTGGACCAAATAGTGGCCACATTTTGTGGCTGCTAATGACTCTTTGAATTTTTTATTTTTTATTTTTCTCTTCTCAATAGCGGCGACACCAACGTGGCCTTTATTGACCCCTAATTAGTGGCCACTTTTAGTGTTGCCGGCTTGCCGCTATTTGGACCAATAATGACTATTTGAATTTTTTATTTTTTATTTTTCTCTTCTAAATAGCGGCGACAAAAAAGTGGCCGCTATTGACCCCTAATTAGCGGCCACTTTTAGTGTTGCTATTTGTCACCGCTAATTGTTTTTAATATTAAAAATATATATCATGTTATTAGTGGCGACTTTTGAAAGTGGCCACTAATAATGAGTTATTAGTGGCAACTTTTGAAAGTGGCCGTTATTTGCTCATTATTAGTGGCCACTAATAACATGTGACCTTATAGTGGCCGCTAATATGGGGTCATTAGTGGCCACTTTCAAAAAGTCGCTGCTAGTGACCTCTTATTAGCAGCCACTTTTGGGTCGTCACTATTTGTTTGGTCGCTAATGAGGGTTTTTTTTCTTTTCCTTTTCTTTTTCCTTTTTCCTTTTGTAGCAGTGGACTAACTTCTTTTTAATTTCTTACTTAGGCCTAGTGGAGGACTTCATTATTTCATAGTGGAGGACTTTGTGGTTTCGGGACTTTTGGCCACCCTCCCATTATTATTATTTGTTTCTTGTTATGTTTTGATTTTTTTAGGAAAATTGAGAAATTTTGGATGTACATTTCATCTCCTAAAAATTTTAAAATAAAATAAAAGCGGTGCAACTTCTATGGGTAAAATGTATTATTCTCAAGAATAATCACCTTTTCATATATAGTGGAGGACTTCTTCCGTAAAAGTCATTTCCACTTCTCTCATGATGATTACCATTTTAAAGACTAATAATAATAATCACTCTTTAAATAAATTAATTGGTGGGGAATGCACGTTAAACTTTATTTGAACAACGAAACTCTATGCTAAGGGCTTCGTGATGCACGTTACACTCTTGGTCTATAAGTCTCCATAACCAAGTTTTTTTTTTTTGACATGTTCACATAAGGGAAGGGGATGAGAAATTCAAACTAGTAACTTTCAGTTTATGAGACATGGTTCACAGCTGATTGAGCTAGCCCTTAGGGACTAACTCAATATTCAGCACTTTTTGTTGGTCATGTAATACCAGGTTGTTTATAGTTTTTCATGCATTGATTTTTTCTTTCTTTCTTTTTTGAACAAAGAAAAGTACGTAGTAACACATTATGAATATATATCTATTCAATCAATACTTTAATATTTCTTTTCACGGGTGAGATCAAACTCTATTTTTACAAGTATGATTTAATACGTGAAATATTTAATTGAAATAGAGTATGAATGAAGTAGTCAATGTTCGAATTCAGAACTTTTGGCCCTGATATCATGTTAAATCATCACTTGTTTGAAAAATTTAAGATGATAGGAAGATGTAAATTTAATCAATACTTTAATATTCACCCTCACGTGTAGGCTTAAACTCATTTTTAATAGGTGAGACCAACAAATAAAATATTAAATTTAAATGGAGTGAATTGACGTAGAGATATTTACAGTATATTTAAATTTAAACTCTTGGCTTATTTACAGTATATACCCCCCATGGCCGAAGAGTCCTTGCCGATGATATACCAATGTTGCCTTCTGTTGTGGCCTTTAAATTGGGAGTCTAAAGGCTAAAGGTCTTTTGGCCTAATAGCTCATTTGGTTAGGGGTCCTTACACCGCACGTCATTAATGTCAGAAGATGTGCCTTTTCAAGGCTTCGAACGAGTTGCTGCTAGCTTTTCAATTTTTGCCCGCACATGTACTGAAGATCTTTGACCATTCTGTCATTTTCATTCCCATCATATCGTATCTCCATTTTCATCATTATGCCAAATTGTTTCACTCGAGAACGGGCTACGTGTATCTTTGTGATACGATGTCCGTTGAACGTTTCTGTGAGCTTACCGGTTTTGTCGTATCACATTTATTCCGATGTTGGATTTCCACATATTTTCCTTTTATAAATATCATGCCTTTCAGGTCATATCCCATCTCCAATCTTCTTGACTTGCCTTTTCTTCTTGCTTGTATGGACCTAAACTCCGAATCAATCGTTCTTCCGATAACTTCGGGATTCTTCATCGTCTGCCGGCTCTATTGCACCTTTTCGTGGCCCACTAATAGTGAATCCTTTGGTGAGGTGACTTCTTTTTGCAAGACATCCGAGCCGAGCTCTCAAAGTTAAAAGCTGATTTTGGCGTCCCACGAGCATACACTCGTGGAGCGTTCAAACCAACTGGCTAGGTTGATGCACATCACAAAAAAAATTTCTAGTCACCCAGTTTGCTGTCATGCGGCTGCACATCACAGGAGTAAGTCACTACACCAAGGGTGATGTTTTTTCCCCTTTTGCACGTCACAAGTGGCAAGTCACTAACTTAGAGTTTTTTTTGTCATGAGATAATAAAAAGCAACCAGTACTTGAATTAAACTTATAGTGCAAAATAGTAAGATTTCCAGGCTTTGTCGCGTATGTGTGAAATAAAGTTGTATACCTATTTTATATTGGGAGTTTCTACATAAATATAAGAAAAATTACATTTACTCTCCCAAATTGCAACTCAATTTTCAATGTTCCCCAAAATTTAAAAAAGTTGTAACCAACTCCCGTTACTACGTACCTATCCCTTTTACTTAACCCCTTACGTTATGATTTTTATTGATTTATTAAATTTGAAAGAAAATGGATTACGTGCGATACACGTGATTGAAAGTAACAATAGTACCTTTATATCAAATAAAAAAATTTAAAAGAAAAATGTGGGAGGAGACCCAAAGTTTGACCATGGGTCTTCACGGATCCATGGCTAGAGACCCACATTAATGTACAAGCATATATATATACTCACGAAAGTAAGGAGCTTTGTAAAAGGTGGCAGTCCCATTCTTTTTTCCATTGGTAGCATCACAAATTGAGGAAAAACATATGATGGTACATACCACAATAAGAACTTGAATATTTGTTCTCATTCTTTTTTCCCTTTGAAATGCCAAAAGATATGTAGTGTAATAAAACGAAAAAGGTTTAATCCATTTTATAGAGGCATCCTAACATGTATCTAAATAAATTAATTATAACCTTATGAGGTTTTTCCCCAGACATCTCTTTCAAATTCACCCATATATATACAACCCTATTCTCACATGAAGAGCCGATTTATATAATCCATCATGTTATTATATGAACAAATATCGTAATTATTGGACCGTTCTCAAGATAAAGACTATAATAATTAATTAAAATTTCATCTATTACTGTTGATGAATATTAGATGAACAATATCGTAACACATGCAATACGATGGCTTTCGGGTGAAGAGGCTTTTGGTTAAAAGTCATTCACCAAGGCATGGGCAATGACGCGCGTGTTGTATAAGTTATATATATACTTTGTTTTATTCGAAAATATTCAAACTAAACACCTATTTGATGAGTGAATTTGGCCCTATTAGAAGGGGAAGAGAAGAGAAAATTATAACCCTAATCCTTATTTTTTTTTTTAGCAAAAAATGTTAGGTCGAAGAGACCAATTGTGGTTATCCTATTGGGTGTGACCATATATAGTTGCACCTACTTGCTGAGAGCCGCATAAGAAGGGAGATTCCACATCAATTAACACAGCTTATTTTCCTAGAAGTCTTCAATGTTTCTCATAATAATCTCATGGGATCTATACTACAAGGGAGACAATTTGATACATTTGAGAACAATTCATTTAAAGCTAATCCAGGATTGTGTGAAACCATTGAAAAGGAATGTGGGAATTCTAATAAGGCTTATTTTCAACATTCAATCTTTGAAGCAAGCCAAGAGTCTAGTTCATTATTTGAATTTGGTTGGAAAATAGACAATAATTGGATATGGATTTGCTGTTGGAATAATAATTGGACCCATTGTGTTTGCAAGGAAACATGACTCTCTAATTATGAAGACTTTTAGAATAAGGCCATTGAGTGGGAGACGCATGAATTAAATAAAATGGTTTGAATAGGATACCTTATCAAAGCAATGTTTTTACTATTGTACGTGTGTTTTCTACTTTTAATCCTTTTATTTTTGGGAAAATACATTTTATCTTCCTGAATTATCCATCAATTTGTACTTTGACCTCCAATGTTTAAAACATAATACTTAACCCCCTCAAAATTCTAAATTGTTGCAATTTGACCATTATAACTTCTTTTTTTTTTCTCAAAATGCCCCCATTCCAAGTTAGATAAAAATAAATAATTTTATTTAAAAAAAAAAATTATAGGGGCATTTTGGAAAAAAAAAAAAAAAGTCAAAATGGTCGAATTGCAACAATTTGAAAGTTTGAGGGGGTCCAATGTCACGTTTTAAACATTAGAGATCAAAGTGCAAATAAGTAGATAGTTCAGGGGGATAAAGTGTATTCCCCCCCCCCCTTTTTTTTGTATGTGTAATGTGTTCCTTTCTTCATTGTTGTTTTGTTGTATTTTGGTTTAGTTTGACATAAAAATGTTGTGTGTAAAATGCTTTGGTGGGATCTTTAATATATATGTTCTTTCTATATATATAATGCAATTTTTGCAATAATTAATAGGAAATCTTGACAAATTAATCAAAAGTGCTAGGCGTGTGGATAGCTGAATGAGTCTCCTCTCCGATTGCACAAAATTAACTTCCATGGCCTCGAGCATGGTCGTAGTTGCAACATTACGATTCAAACCCAAAAGTTGGGGTTCTACAAGGTGGTTTTGGTTTTATTAAAGAGAAATGCTAAACTTATAAAATATATATATATATATATATATATATAGGGAAATGCTAGAATGCAATAAACTATCCATATTTGGCCTATAAAAGTCTATGTGGCATCCCAAAAAAATATTTTACAATATCTTTGCAATGAAAAAACAACCTATAATACAATAAATGAAGGATGCTACGTAGACTTTTATGAAATGTGGGTAGTTTATTGCATTCTAGCATTTCTCATATATATATATTCTTACATAGTGACGTGGCACAATACAATTGAATTTCTCAAAATTTTGATTCATCTTATTCTCAATTGTATTGTATCACATCACTTTGAAATAATTTATTTTGTAAGCCTAACATTAATCTGAATTAAAAGATGGTTTAGGTGGGGTGGGGATTTGGCTTTAGTAACTTGAGACAGCAACTTCGTTGGAAAATAAGTTTCCTTTTTGCTTACATCAAGTAAAAATGACAAAGTGAAGTAGTTGATCTAATGAAATAGAGTCACAACTTATAGGCTTTTAAGTTTTTTTTTTGGGAAAAATGTTTCAGAAGTCTTGAAGTATTACTTTTTTTATGAAATCCCTAACTCCTAAAGGCACCCTAGTTAGATTATAATCCTTATCAAATAGATCATTTCGTTTACCTTCTGTTAAATTTTTAGTGTTGTCAGGTCATACTCATCAATCAGAAGATAGCAGATGTCACATTAAATAAACATTTTAAAAAATTAAATTATAAATATAAAATATAAAAAAGAAAATAAAAAATTAAACAATGGTTGTGATCACAAAAAGCACGTACACCCACGACTTCAAAGAACGATATGATTATCCACAATCTTGGGTTCAAGATTGTTATTCTTACAATTTCTTTCAATTGTTTCGGGCATGCAAGGATTTTTTTTTTGCGTGTTGGCATGGGCATCAACATGTTGAAGATGGAAGAATATATACGGTAAAGAGGAACTTGCATGCCCTGATTTGCGGTGACGACTTTGGACTTGTTGAGGTAGCCTTCCTTTCACGCTGCCCTGATTACTATTCCTTGGCTTCTATTGTGTTCGTGAATAGTCAAGACATCCTCTGGAGAATAGTCACCAATCGTACGTTTTCTGGAAGAAATCTACCAATAATTCAGGACGGATCAATATATCTAATCCCTAGCTGTACGTAGTTACCAAGAGAAGACTT
Source organism: Carpinus viminea (assembly GCA_013348765.1). NCBI lineage: Eukaryota > Viridiplantae > Streptophyta > Magnoliopsida > Fagales > Betulaceae > Carpinus > Carpinus viminea. The sequence continues at coordinate 38,772,620 of CP054673.1, read as the reverse complement.
GGAAGAAGAAAATCACAAGTCTTCACAGGACCATATCTCTCATCATCATGTCTAACATATCTCTAAATATCGACGGTGAGGATAAACGGTAACTTTTATTTATACATCTCAATTTGAATGTTAATTTTTATTTTTAAAATGATAACAAACCATCCAAAACAATCGTCAAGGGCAGAGTCAGTCAGGAGAAAGACAATTGTGAACAAATACTAGCTTTTGTTAGGATAAAATAGGAACATAATATATAATAGCACATTGGGTCAACCCTTCAGAATTTTAAAATACATAGATTTTTTTTTTTCGAAAATTTACTCCATGGGTCATTGAAAGCTACAATAAAATCCATGCAAAAATCCATGCCGTCACTTTTTTGCTAACGGCCATTAACGGAGATAAAAACACACCATTTGATTTGATTAAAATATTAATTTTTTAAAATTAATTTTTAAATCTAATTTTTTTTTTAAAAAAAGGCCCCATGGCCATGGGGGTGGTTCGGCCACCCTCATGGCTAAGGTGGTTAGAACCAACCCAAATTGCCAAAAATAAAAAAAAAAGGAAAAAAATTTGTTAGCCACCCAGGCCCTTAGGGGTGGTTCACCACCCCAAAAAGCCCAAAACCCATTTTTGTTTTATTTTATTTTATTTTATTTTTTTGGCAATTTCCCCTAAGGCCAAACAGCCACCCTCTCTCTCTCTCTCTCTCTCTCAATTATTTTTATTTTTAAATTTAAAAATTAGTATTTTAATCAAATCAAACGGTGCATTTTATTCCCATTAACGGTTGTTAGCAAAAAAGTGACAAAAGATTTTATAGTTTTCAATGACCCAAGGAGTAAGTTTTGAAAAAAAAAATCTATGCATTTTAAAATTCAAGGTTGACCCAATGTGCTATTATATATTTACCCTTAATTTTAATATCTTTTACTGCTATTTCATTTTTCAATTCTATTGATTAATTTTGTATAATTATCAAATAATTATGGAAATAAAAAGCATGTAATAGTATTATTGATAAGTAGGTAATTTGTTTTCAAAAAAAAATCCAAATTGAACTCATAATTTAGAATACAACAAAGCAATATGGAAAAAAAATAAATAAAAGAAGGGAATCGGCACAATGTTGATACATTTAACGTATAAAAGTGTATGAGCTGGTTTGGGAAATTGGCCGCAATAATTGACAAGCTAATGGAAATACATTTTATTTTTATTTTTTTTCATGCCACCTAGCTACTTGTTTCAACCGTTTTTTTTTTTTTTATATATCCACACAAGGGAAGAGGGAGGAGGGAATGGAACTTGTGACCTCTGCTTCATTAAGTGTGGTCCACAGCCGATTGAGTTATCTCTTAAGGACAACATATTTGAGTAGACTTCAGAGAGAAACTAGCAAATTTGCAAAATGTGGGACTCAGAGTAAGACATTGGACTTTGGGTCCACTACGCTTAATTATAAGCTTTTGACTGCATGAAGTCAAGCACGTGCCGTGCTTTGATATATATAAATATATATTAATCCCTAAGTGATAGCTCAATCAGTTAGAAACTACGCCTCATAAAGCAGATGTCACTAGTTCAAATCTTTTCTCCTCCTCTTGTGAGATGTGTTGTGAAATTTTAATGTACTATAAGTGTACAAATCGTTTTCAATATAAGGATGTAAGTGCAGTTGAATCCACATAGATTGTGTTGATGAAAACAAAATATACCTAAACCAATTAAATCTTAACCTAGTTCTCAAAGATTTATGATTTATGAATAAAAAGAAAACATTAACTAAATAAAAGGAAATAAATCAAAAGATAAAGTATTAAGGTTTTGGAATCAACACCCACCAAATCATAACAATATATTCTCATGTTCATCAATATATATCCAAGTTTTCTCACAATAAAAATCTTATGTATGTTCTACTTTGTTTCAAAGATTAATTAAATCATTCAATGAATCGTTCTTTGCACAAATCACAAAAGATATATATCATATTTATATTTAATCATCGGTATATCCATAGAACAAAACACAATGAATATCCAATATTTTGATACAAGAAAACCCAAGTAATCAATTAAATGAAACTATCTCAAATCATCAAATGTATCAATAAATTACAAGAAATATCTAAGAATCATCCCACTATTTGAATTGAAGTAGAACAATTGAAATATTAAAACTCATAAAATCGGAGAATATCAACTTACATGAAAATATGGTTGCTCTTTGAGGCTTCATTCTCAACCTTAGTTAAGAAATTAGCTACACATAACTATGGAAAAATAAATCCTAAACATAAAGAAAAACACTAAACTAATTAAATGGAAAACTACTCTTAAAATTTTGTACTTTGCAGCCTCTATAGCCTCTTTCTCTTGAAGCTTAGTTGTCTATTCATAGGAAGTAAACAAACCCTAGAAGCTCTAGGAATCTCAGAAAAATCGTACTTCAATCTTCTAGTCAAATTAGGAAGCAATCCTAGTATTGAATATGATATTAGATGATTGATTTAATTGTATTAAATATTGAGTGAAATAAATAAATATATATATTGTATCCATAAAAAGGATTTTTTTATTTTTATTTTGCTTTGTATTTTTTTAATGTTCATAATTATATGAGTTTTATTTGATTGAAATATAATAGGTGACATAATTTTCAATGATTTAAACATGCATTGTGTCATTATATTTGTAATAGATTTTTACAACATATAATAAAAATACAATAAAAATGCATTTAAATTTTAAATTAAATTAGGGAAAATTTCACAAAACCCTCTTAAACTTCCACCCGTTTTGAAATACCCCTCCTAAACTTAAAAAACACTCAATTTACACCTTTAACTTTCAATTGCTCTCAATTTGGACACATCCGTACAAATTAGAGCATAATTTTTTTAAAAAAGACCAAAATACCCCTTATTTTCATTTTTAAAAAAAACATTTTGGAAGTTGAAATTTTAAATAATGAATTTTAAACGGTGACTTTTGTATAAAATTTCAACTTCTAAATATTTTTTTTAATTTTTTTAAAAAATAAAAAACAGCGGTATTTTGGTCTTTTTAAAAAATTGTGTGTCCTAATTTGTACGGATGGGTCCAAATTGAGAGTAATTGAAAGTTTAGGAGTGTAAATTGAAAGTTTTTGAAGTTTGGGGGGTATTTCAAAACGGGTGAAAATTCATAGGGGTTCCCTGAAGTTTCCCCATTAAATTATAATAAAAAATTTCGCGCATAGTGTGGAGTATGAGCTATAGTAAGGATTAATAAGTAGTTATCGATTAGGATTAAGATTAGTTTTATTTTTAAGTTTATCAATTAGTTGGATATTATTTATCCTATTTTATTGTATGTGTCTGTTTAAAGAGTTGAAGAGTTGAAAGCACCTGCTTATTGGATATGAAAGTTTAGGTTTAATCCTATTGTCGATCAGAATCATATCACAAGGATGCCACAATACAACCAAAGAAAATAAAAGAACCATCCGACTCCCCACCACAAACCTCCGAAATTTATTGACAACGTACATCCCTTAACAACCGAATTTTACGCCAACAAAGAGGAGATTCGGAAGAAGAAAGATAACTTGTGATCTAGGATCCCTTGACACACGCAAACGGCTTGACATCAAGTGAAGACATGAAGAATAATCAAACACATTAATGGACTTCGGGTAGATGCTTTCATATTGTTATTTCTCTAGCACTCCGGCCAACATCTAGGTAATTTCATACATGCAAATATTAAGTGCACAAGACTGTGTGTGCAGCCTATAAATTAAAGCTCTCCTGTTTACCTTCCCTTCACTAACAAGCATATCTAAGAGTTCCAGACTAAACATTATGGGTCTCTCGCTTTCTCTCTTCATTTTCATGCGCTTTCTTTTTTTACTTTCACAGTTGCATCTTATTCTCACTCACTCTTCTCCTTTTATGCAACCCCTCTGCCATCATGATGAGAGCTCCGCCTTGTTGCAATTCAAGGAAAGCCTTATCGTCGATAAATCTGCATTTTATTATCCTTCTACTTGTCAAAAGGTTGCGTCTTGGACACTAGGACTCAAAAGTGATTGCTGCTCATGGGATGGGGTGGAGTGCGATGAGAGCACAGGTCATGTAATTGGCCTTGACCTCAGTAGCAGTTGTCTCTATGGTTCTATTAACTCCACTAGTAGCCTTTTTCGCCTTGTTCACCTCCAGAGGCTTAACCTTGCCTACAATGACTTTAACTACTCTCAGATCCCACCCCAAGTACGTGATCTTACAAGATTAACAAATCTCAATCTTTCTTTCTCTCAGTTTTGTGGTCAAATCCCGTTACAAATTTCACGATTGTCCCACTTGTCATCCCTAGATTTGTCGCAAGACTATAATTCATTTTTGACAATCAAAAGGCATAGCCTAAGAAGCCTAGTTGGAAATTTGACCCGCCTACAAAAACTTGATATGAGTGGGGTGAATCTTCACTCTACTATGCCTAGTATTTTTACAAATTTTTCTTCTTTAACGTTCCTCTCTCTCCATAACTGTGGTTTGTACGGAGAATTTCCAACAGGCATCTTTAAGCTATCAAATTTACGATTTCTTGATGTAGGTGGCAATGGAGGCATCACCGGTTATCTGCCTAGCTTTACATGGAGTAGTCAGCTTGAGACATTGATCCTCTTAGGCACGGATTTCTCAGGTGAGCTACCTGCTTCCATGGGAAACCTTGGCTTCTTGACTCAGTTATCTCTAACGAGTTGCAATTTCTTGGGGTCCATTCCATCTTCACTTGGTAACCTCACTAAACTCACTTCACTTCACCTTTCAAATAATGCTTTCGCAGGTAACATTCCTCCTTCACTTGGAAACCTCACTAAACTCACTTCTCTTCTCCTTTCAAATAACGCTTTCATGGGTAACGTTCCGCATTCACTTGGAAACCTCAGTAAACTCACTTCTCTTAGCCTTTCAAATAATGCATTCGTGGGTAACATCCCGCATTCACTTGGAAACCTCACAAAACTCGCTTATCTTGACCTTTCAAATAGCTCTTTTGTGGGTAATGTTCTGCCTTCACTTGGTAAGCTCACTAGACTCACTTTTCTTGACCTTTCAAATAGTTCTTTTGCGGGTAATGTCCCACCTTCACTTGGTAACCTCACTAAACTCACATATCTTGACCTTTCGCATAACAGTTTTGTGGGTAATGTCCCAAATTCATTGGAAAATCTTGTTCAACTTTCTGATTTAGACATTTCCAACAATCAATTGACAGGTCCAATCCCTCTTAGGCTTGTAAACTTGCCACAACTTACTCAAGTTGATCTAAGCTATAATCTTTTGAGTGGTGAAATGCATTTTGGTCTTATGAATGAGACATAACTGACCGACCTTTACCTGAGCAACAATCGGTTAACTGGTCCAGTTACTTTTGGGCTTATGAACCCAAAGACACAATTACGTGTCTTGGATCTTTCAACCAATAAGCTTCATGGTCAAATTTCAAACTCAATCTTCAACCTCAAGAATCTTGAATTTCTTGATCTTTCTGACAACCACCTTAATGGCATTTTGAAGTTTGACAAGTTTGTTAAGCAGCTTATACAACTAACTGCATTGCATATTTCTGGTAATCAATTGTCGTTACTTACTAAAGAAACCAGTGCCAATGCAACTCTTCAAAGCTTTCAAGCTTTAGGATTTTCTTCGTGCAACTTGACCGAGCTTCCGAATTTCCTAAGAAACCAATTTGAATTGAGGTTTTTAAACCTGTCCAACAACAAGATTCATGGCCAAGTCCCAGAATGGATTTGGAACATAAGTAGACCAAAAGAACCCCAGATCGAACAATATGGCCAAACAGAAGTACCCCAGCCCGATAGCACTCCAGTCCTACAAGTTCTTGATCTTTCCAACAACTTTCTCACAAGTGTTGATCAACATCCAATTTTTCGTCCAGGGAATCTAAAAATTCTTGATCTCAGGTCCAATTTGTTCCAAGGGTCGCTTCCTATTCCACCAAATTCCACTTTGCATTTTTATATCTCAAACAACTCATTGAGTGGAAATATTTCAGAATTACTTTGTAAACTACATCATCTTGAAGTCCTTGATTTGGCTAATAACAATTTAAGTGGTTCACTTCCTCGGTGCTTGGACAACTTTGGTGCTTCTCTATCAGTACTTGATCTACGAAGAAACAAATTTCAAGGAAGCATTCCAGAGACTTGGATAAGAGGAGGCCAATTAAAGGTAATAAATTTCAGTCAAAACAAATTCCAAGGGTATTTACCGAGATCGTTGGCCAAGTGTGCAATGCTAAAGGTCCTTGATCTTAGTGATAACCAATTCAATGATAGGTTTCCATTTTGGTTGGGAAATCTTCCAAAGTTAGAGGTCCTCATGTTACGTTCAAACAAATTCAACGGTAAAATGGGGACACCTCAAACTTATTTCAAGTTCCCCTACATGCGAATCATTGACATCTCCTACAATGATTTTATTGGAAAGCTGCCATTAGGACTTCTTGAAAGTTGTAAGGCCAGAAAATTTGAGAATGCGAATTCATCAACATATATTCATGAAAAACCAGGCTTTGAAATACAAAAAGGTCTTGGACATTTCGATTGGCCTCAAGCTTATACTTACTCTATGATGATGACAAACAAAGGCAATAATCTTTTCTATGAGAAGGTCCAAGAAGTATTCATAGCCATTGATTTCTCAAGCAATAGATTTGTCGGTGAGATACCGGTATCCATTGGAAATTTAAAGGGAGCTCTGTTGCTCAACCTTTCTAATAACCATCTTACTGGTCGCATCCCATCATCTTTAGGGAACCTTGTAGAGCTAGAAGCATTGGACCTTTCTCAGAACAAATTGTCCGGGGAGATTCCACAACAACTAACACAACTTACTTTCCTAGCAGTCTTCAATGTTTCTCATAATAATTTCACGGGACCTATACCACAAGGGAAACAGTTTAATACATTTGAGAACAATTCATTTGAGGGGAATCTAGGATTGTGTGGGAGACCATTGACCAAGAAATGTGGGAATTCTAATGAATCGCCTTCTCAACCTTCAATCTTTGAAGCAAGTCAAAACTCTGAATTATCATTTGAATTTGGTTGGAAAATAGTTGTGATTGGATATGGATTTGGATTTGTTGTTGGCATAATAATTGGACTCATTGTGTTTGCAAGGAAACATGATTGGCTAATGAAGACCCTTAGAATAAGGCCACTGAGTGGGAGGAGACGCAGGAATTAAATAAAATAGTTTGAATGGGATACCTTCTCAAAGCAATGTTTTTATTATTGTACTTGGGTTTTCTACATTTAATCCTTTTTTTTTTCTTCTGTGTAATGTGTTCCTTTCTTCATTGTTGTTTTGTTGTACTTTGGTTTAGTGTGGCATTAAAATGTTGTATGTAAAATGCTTTGATGGGATCTTTAATATATATGTTCTTCCTATAATTTTGTTGTTGTTGTTGTACTAGAGTTCATTACTTATCCTATTATTCAGTATGATCATTTTCGATTAGTTGAACTTGTGAGAAAACAAAGTTATTCATATCCTTTATATATATATATATATATATATATATATATGATGCAATTTTTGCAATAATAGGAGAGTGTGGCCAAATTAATCAGGCGCAAGCTTTGGCGTGTGGATAGTTGAATGAGTCCCCTCTCCAGCGCACAAAATTAACTACCATGGCTTGGAAGCATGGTTGTAGTTGCAACATGATTCAAACCCAAAAGTTGAGGTTCCAAACGGTGGTTTAGGTTTTATTAAACAAAACAAAAAACTCTTAATTACAAAGTGATAATGATAGTTGTTGGCAAAAAGATCCTTGTGGAAAAAGGATCGGAGTTCGTTCCTTGAGTTGATCATGCGCGCAGCTGGCATGGCTATCAAGATGTTGAAGATTGAAGATGGAGGAACTTGCCCTGATTTGCGGCGACGACTTTGGACTTGTTGAGCTAGCCTTCCTTTCACGCTGCCCTGATTGCTACTCCTTGGCTTTTGTTGTGTACGTTTTCTGGAAGAAATCTACCAATAATCATGTTTAACAATTCTCTAAAATCATATCCACGGTGAGGATAAAAGGTAGCTTCAGTGTACTTTATAACAAAGGATATTAATTGTAAATTTTTGAAACATTAGAGAGTAAATTGTAAAATTTTAAATATTGAAGTTCAAATTGAAAAACACTTCAAACTTCAAGGGTAAAGTGAATTTTTTTTTTTTTTAGTATCTTTTACTGCTATTTTATTTTCCAATTCTACTGATTATTTTTTGTATAATTATCAAATAATTATGGAAAAAAAAAGCATGTAATTATATCATTGATAAGTAGGTAATTTGTTTCTAAAAAATCCAAATTGAGCTTATATACAGAAGTGTATGAGCAGGTTTGGAAAATTCGCCGCAATAACTAACAAGCTAATATATATATATATATATATATATATATATATATATATTTCAAACTACCTACGTGTTTCAACATATTTGAGTAGACTTCAGACTAAATGTAGGAATTAAAAACGAAATTAATTTAAAAACATATTTATTGTGGAAACGTATCGTCAAAATTGTTCTAGAACCACATATTTTTTTTTTTAAAAAAAAAAAAAAGAAAATCGTGGTATTCTTATTTCAAAAAATCAAATAGAAAGAGCATGCCATTTATAATAACATCAAACATGATGCACAGCCATCTTTGCAAAAAGATGAGCTGCATTATTACCGGTTCTACCCCCACATGGCAACATTTCCAACTGGTCAAGGATAATAAGATCTGCCGCGTGTCATCCAGCACATTACCAAAACGACTAAAGTTTGAAGCCTCTGAATTCATTGCTTGGACCACCGGTGCTGCATCTCCCTCCCGATGACAATTAAAATTTTACTTGTGTCATTGCACTTATTTTATTGAGGATATTTTTGTCACCCAAAAATATTGTCAATTTTTTAATAGTTTAAAAATCGTTGTTGATGTCACAATTAAAAATTTTAAAAATGAGAGATATTATCAATTAAGTGGTATTATTGTCAAAAGATTTAAGTCCTCTTAAATCTTTTGCTATTATGTTGGTATGTAAAATGCTTTGATGGGAATTGGGATATATATATATATATATATATATATATATATATATATATATGAGGCCAATTATGGGCCTTTTATGTGTCTCGGACTCTCGGTTCTTCAAACAATACTGTAAATGTCATGCCTAAGTCATTAAATAATATCACAAAGGCCAAAAGATGGGCTTGGATCAATAATTGGGCCAACAAATAACTAAAAGTAAGTCTGCATCAATAAGTGGATCAACAATGACCAAAATAATGGGCCGACAAATGCCCGTAATAATATGGGCAACTTTCCCTCTCTCTGTTTTTTAACGGAATTTTCTCTGTTTTTTATTTTTTTTGTTAACTGCCACAACATAAGAGATCGAACACGTACCCATTCTACACCGAAAAAGGTCTGATCAACTCCTCACTATATGATGTAGTATATATGTACGTACCAACATATATTTGCAAGAGCTGGTTTGAATTGGGTGCATGTCTTAAGGAGGGAGAGAAAATCGTGGCAGTGGTTGGCAAATCTAAAAGTGGCAAATTAACGCAGATATGAACCTCGCTCAGCCTTCATCGCGCTCTCCTATCTCCTCCATCGATCTCTCCTCCACCGGTACAGCACTTTTGGGTTGTATTTTTGTTGTATTTCTGTTGGATATTGTTTGTTGTATTTCTGTTTTTTCTTTTGGCCTTGGCTGCTTTTAGTATTTTCTGTGGGTTATGTTCTCCCTATGCTGAAACTGAAAGGGCTTGTTTGATCTTGTGGGGGAGATTTTTGATGCTGGTGGATGTCTTTCTACAAATTCTATTTGGTTTTCTGTGGTGGCTGCCTGCAACAACTATTTTACAGTGGTTGCTGCTTTTACCGCAACGGACTCTTTACAGAATTTCTTTACAATTTGTCACCGCGCTTGTGCGGTCTGGGAAAAAGTCCGACATGTTTATAGTTCTTTCGGGACCATTGACAACACCATTGCCTACTATTGGGTCTTTTTGGACCTGATCCATAATCTGTTATTGTTCTTTGTACTGCATTTATCATTTGGGCTTTGTTATTGGGGTGCTCATCCCTTTTGTTGTTGATTAGTCCTGTAACCCACTTTCCTAAAGTACTTATTTTGCATTCTATAATATAATAGTTGAGAATCATAGAATTTTACTAAAGTACATCTTAGATGCTTTTAAGGATACATAATGTGGTTTGATTCGGACTTCAACATTTACTCATTTTGCATATAAGATTGGTCTATAGACTATATATTAAGCCACTCCTGTGTAAACAAAAATTTCTACTCTCCCAATTAAAAGAAAAATATATAGAATAGAAAGAAAAAAAAATAGAAATCACCTATATATTTTGCCTTGACTTGGAAGCTTAATATGTGGCTAACTACTTAGGGCATGTTTGGGACTGCGTTTGAGGGGTCTAAAAGTACTTTTAATATTCAAAAAATCCGTAAGAAAAAGGTACTTGTTTAATAAAAAAATTAAAAGCGTTTTTAAGGGTAAAAAAAAAACCTAAAAATGGCCAAAATGCATTTTTAGCAAAAGTTTAAAAATGAAGTTTTTGCTAAAAAATTCTTTTTCACTTAAAAACTATATTTCACAAATGCAATTCAAATATGCTCTTAAACTAAGAAGAAGAGTCCGATTAGAATTCAAATCTATAAGCATATATCCCAAGATTTGGTGTCGGTGAAGATCAAGGAATCCCATTAATTAATAATTAGTATGTATACTCGACTCCACCCCAATGTTGTTGTCTGTATTTAGATAACTTAGTTGAGAGTTATCTATATATGCACGTGTACATTGTAATGATTTCAGTTTTGTAAGTTTGTTGATGTAAATAGTTGCCATTAGTTACAGCAAGTTGGAGTTAGTTGTTAGAAGCTTATTAAGCTTATGATCACGTGTATAAATATAACCTTCAGATTCTTTTGTTATTTTAAGTTGAATATACAGAGTTCGTTCAATCTCCCTGTTTTCAATCTACATGTTCATCTTGTTCTTGTTCATCAAATCACACAACCAAACTCATCTATCGACGTCAACGGATCAACCACCCAACGCTACGCCTCTCTTGCATGTCATGCATGGAACTAAGAGGGTTGTTGGAAGCCATCGACATCGTCAACAAAGTGCACCAGCGCTTCTGCCATGAAGAGGCCCAAGAGAGTGTTTACAAGTGCTTCTTGGATGTCTTGAATTCGTGTTGACTGGGGATTCTGGTCATAGAGGCCAGGGCGCTCGTGCTCAGGGTGCTGCTCTTTTTGAGAAGCATCCGGATTTCCTTGATGAGTTCTTCTTCTTCGCGGTGAAAAGGGTTACTCCCAGTTATACTAATTATAGCCAGCTGACGACACCAAATCAAGAAGATGATCACTGATCACGTGTTGAACGACACTTTGAAGGAGGGATGTTAGTGTATATGTGGGGCTTGTCCCACATTGGTAAGATTGTAAGCTAAGGCTCCTATCTCCCTCCTATATAAGGAGGCTCTTGTATCCATTCTAAGTACGCTACTCAATACAATGTAGACTATTATATGCAAAAAAAAAAAAAAAAATTAGGCCCAAACCCATTTCTAACATGGTATCAGAGCCAGGCCCAATTAGCTGTGGTCCACCGTCACCCATTTGTTGCACGTGTTGGCTTGGATGTCCTCCCGCCACACGTGAGGGGGCGTGTTGGAAGTCCTACATTGCTTGGGTATTAAGGAGATGGGCCATTTATAAGGTTGAGGGTAAATCAACTCTTGAGCTAGCTTTTGGGTTGAGTTATGCCCAAACCCATTTCTAACAATGTGTAAGAATTTGAACGGGATTTGTTCCTCGCGAGGGAGGATAAAAAGTGAAGAGGAAAGGGTTCGAGATGATTATGAAGACTCTAGATTTGAAATGGATATGCTTTTGGCATGGGTCATGGGTGACCTCAGCAGCAGAGGCTGCGGAGAAGCTGATAAATGAGATTAATGGAGGTTATAATTCGGAGAATCCAATCCGGATTGAAGAGCATTTGAGTGCAATGAATTTGAGATTCATTCAGGAACTATATGGCGAGGAAGGGATTAACCTTGTTGAGATCCTAAAGGAGAATCCAAGAGATGCCTTGCCTGTAATTGTACGACGCCTTCGGCAAAAGCTAGAGGAAATCAAACAGTGGTCAACCTCTTTTTCCTTCAACAACTATTCTCATGCAATTCAATTCAACAACTATTTTTAATGAATATTGATTTTAGGTAAATGATTTTGGAGAGCTGTACGTGAATATTGACACCCAATTTAATGTACAAATCAAGCATCTAAATTTTCTTTCTCATTACATATTTCTGTTGATTAAGGGTTCATTCGGAATTACTGTTTTAATAAGTGCGATTTTAAAAATTATATTTTTGAAATCGCTACCTTTTATTTTTCAAATATTTTATTAGAACTATTTTTTGTCTATTAGTTTCCGGTCTGGTATGAACCTTCTAGATGTGCAATTAATACGTCCTAAGAGCATCAAAAGATCCACCGGCATTTATGAAGGGAAACTCCGATACCTAAGCTATTTTCTGGGGAGAAAGATTATACTTCAATGTACAATAATTCAATCTACTCAATATGCAATAATTGAGATCTACTCTTATTTGAGTTGATTTGGGAGTCGTGAGAGTTAGAATTGGACATAGGCTCTTACTCCAATTAAGACCTTGAATAAGAGTTTTTTATCCATATTCTCTCAATAGAACATGACCCAAATTATATCTTCTGTTATTAAATTAATAGATATATGGGCCTCAGTCATTTGCCTTGAGGCCCAAAATCTAATGGGCTTGCGGTGCAAAATTATTCCCAATATATTTATTATGCAAAATTATGATTTTAGTTTAAATTTACGTTTTCTAAAATAAGAACCCTAGCGTGCAATCCAAAACGCACCCTAATAAAAAAGGAAATTAATAATGGGGTGCAATGGAAAAAACTTCCTTACCTTGCTTCATTTCATTGAAAAAAAAAAGATAATAATTCAAAAAAAGAAAAAAAAAAGATAATAATAATAATTTTTTTTTTTTTTACTTTGACTTTTTATTTCTTTTCCATTCCTTTCCTTTGCCGATTCTTGTGGTTTCATGGCTCATGCATCATGTGTGTGTGGGGATAAGATTGGTGCAGAGGTGGCCAATCTCTTTGGTTCGTAAAGAAGTCTGCTGCTAAGGCCGTGATATGCGGGGTTTTATTTATTTATTTTTATATATAAAAAATTATAATTGATTTTTTTTTTTTTTTAAAAAAAGAAGTAATTGTACTTGACCACCCCCTTGGCCTGAGCCACCCCCATTTGGTTCTTTGGGAGGCGTTTGAGACACTCCCATTATGGTCTGTTGATGCACAGTTTCCGACTGGTGACGTGGCACGCTGACTGGACTCTTGGGTTGACTGCTCCGTGTACAAAGGCTGCACAAAAACAAACAAGGGAGTAGGGTCGAAGAGAGACCGGGGGTGAGCCGGTGAGGGCACTCCGATGCCTAAGTCAGTGAATTGTCGTAAGGAAGATGAGAAACAACTAAAGCTTGAAATGTGCTAGAGTTGCCGTACCTTTGCATGTGCTGGGGACTTGTATTATATAGGCATGGAGTGACAGTCGCCTAGCCAATGATTGGTTCTTCCACGATTTGCTTTGCGAGCGGTTTGTTATCGAGGAATCTAAGCGATTACTCGTTCCTTGATCTTGGAGATCAAGATAGGATTTAGCGGTTGTCATTTGAATTTTGAATTGATTGGTGATTATCGGATCCGGGTTCTTAGGTATTTGGCGTGGAGTCTGATTCAGAGCCCATGACCTTGGTCTCGGAGGCCTCGAATTGGGTAATCGGTCTTGGGAAGATTTGAATCTGAGGGCCTCGAATTGAGAGTCTAGGACCCTTGGGTCTCGAAGGCTTCAATTCGAGGCCTAGGTCTTGAGAAGGTCTCGGACGTGGGGCCTCGAATTAGAACACAGGACCCTTAAGTCTCGGAGCCCTCGAATTGAGTCCTTAGTCCTCGATCTCGAGATCTTTGGGCGAAGCGTCGTGGGCTCCAAGTCGTGCAGTTGGGCTTTTAGGAGGTTGATCCGGATCCAGATTTACCCCCAATTTCTGATGCGGAAGACTCATGAATTTCTATGTATTCGAAGAATGGATCAACCTTTCAAAACATGTTGACTAGTATCGAGGACTCGTTTTTTTTTTTTTTTTTGCATTTGGGCGGAAAACTTTTGAATTCCATAAAAGTATTCGAGATGCTTGGTTGGCTCGAGAAAGGCGAACATTTAATGCTCCGTCTGCCGTGTCCGGTCCGACCCACGTGTCGAATTGAAGTGGTGAAAGCGCGGTATCATAATGTCGACGGCGTCGAAATCGAGCGTTCTGGTTTTGAGAGTCTCTCAGCGTTTTGAGCGTCTTTTACGGGTTTTAATGCTGTCTCTTGATTTATCCAGAATGTTTCATATTCCTTCGATTTGCCTATAAAACTTCGAGTTTGAATCATATTTCGAACTTATTTGCTCGTGTGATCATCTTTCTGCCTCTAATTCGCATCTGCGTTTCCCAGATTTTCCGTTTCTTCTTAAAAATGACAAAGGACGGACACGATTCTGACGGCTTGGGAGAAACCCATCCTGCCTTTTGGGCATCCCATCTGTCATTGCCGATGAGGCGCATAAGGAGAAGTGCTTCCTTCCAAGTTTCCTTAAGATCCGTTTTGATGAAAATAATTCCGGCGCTGTGGCTCGATCGGATATTCACGAAGTATGTGTATATGAGCACATGTTCAAGGCAGGCTTACGACTGCCGTTCGTTTCGATAATCAGAGAGCTGCTCGGCTTTCTCAACTTGTCACCCACCAATTGTGCGAGCACTGGAGGACTTTCCTAGCTGTGTGATCTTGTGGCCTCTAGCCACAGGTCAAGGTCACATACTCACGATAAAAGAGTTCATGCACATGTATCGGCTCCAAAAGAATCCACAGAGCTCTGCAGTCTACAACTTCCAGACAAAGAAGGGGAGGTTTATCCAAATTGACTCCCAATATTCGAGTAACCCTAAATGGAAGAACAAGTATTTTTTCATTTCGGGACAGTGGGAGTTCGTTCCCACCGAGAAAGCTCAGGGTCCTAGGGTACCCGAGAGATTAACGACCCCACTTGAAGCTCATGATGAGCCTGTCTTGACCCCCCAGATGATTCATCGGGTCAACAATGTTATCAAGTGGGGTCGGGAGCACCCGAAGATGATGTTTGTCGGAAGCCTTATTACATCTGCTAAGCTATCCGAATTCGTCTATGATGTCGAATCTTTCCGACGTCCCATGAGGCCAGTCGATGATCCTTTGCGGGCTCGTCTGGACCCCACAGGTCGTCTGGACCCCAGTGTCCCTGCCGCTAACACACGGGCCTCTACCCCTCGAAAGGGAAAGGGTGAGGTCCCCTTGGCCGCTCAATTGAAGCCCAGGGTTGTCGACAAGGGCAAGGCGAAAGTTGTCGATACCGGAAAACCATGAAGGCGTCTACCCCATAATGGTGGCGGGGCCTTTAAAATTGGAGCCCAAGGTTCGACACCCCTTCACTCCCCATAAACCCGCCAACCGAAGGGCCTCTTGGTGGAGAACCGAAAGCCCCGAAGGTGGCGGGTGTAAGCTACTCGATGAAGAGCCCAAGCGGTGGGCCTATAGAGGATCGGGCTTACCCGTAAGCGACTCGGAAGTTGAGGAGTCCGTGGAGGTTATCGAGGCTCCGCTATTGAAAAAGAAAAGCTGTCAAGGGGCGGAAGTGGGCGACCCGATTGTCGAGGACGGTCCCGAGCCGAAGCGGCTAATATAGCGGATTTTTGGCCTCTTGGAGGAAAGACTCGCCCCTTCAATTCCGCCCGCTAGGGAGGTCGAAATTTATTGCGAGCAGGCTGTCTTGGCGTTCTGTGGCGGTGGCAAAGGTGGTTGAAGAGCCCTACGGCGCCCGGTAGTATTCTGTCTTGAGTCAACCTCTTGGTTGAACATCCGGCACATTACGGAGGATATCGAGATGATGTCGGATGACTCGGTGGGGTTGGCCGGTGATAACATGGGGGCCTCTCCTAAAGCAGCGGAGGAGGCTCCCGGAAGGGCTTTGTCCCCGATCCCCGAGGTCGGGAATTCGTCGAGAGCTCCAACTCCGACAAGGCCTCAAACTCCGACTCCTGAAGGGGTCGGGAAGGAAGCGGAAGCGGTGCCAAACGCTTCCGAGGCGTCTAGGGCTTCGAGCTCCGAGGATACGGTTGAGATTCAAGGAAGGCTAAACTTGGAGGGGATTTTAAAGATAATCCTTTCAAGGCCGTGGTCGACCTCGTCGATCACGATGGTCTCCGGTTGAAACGAGATATAACTCTCCGTGGGGTGGCCGAGGAGATGCTGACCATGCAATGCCTGGTAAGTGTATCACGAATTGAATCTTATTTTCCGAAAAAAGTTTTTTTTTTTTGACATTAGGCTTGGCTTTGTCTGCAGGCTTTCCTCCGGTCCACTATCTTGTACTGCTACATGCGGAAGGTTTCGGCTTCCGATGGTGGGCCGGAGAACTTACAAGGGAGGCTTTCGGAGGTTGAGGAGGAGAACGCAAACCTCAAAAAGTCCGTAGCCAAGCACGAGGAAGACATCCGGGTTCTGGCGGAACATTCTGCCATGATGGAATGCGAGGCCTCCGATGCTTCGAAGGCTAGGGATCGTGCCGAGGCTAAGCTCTCGAAGCTCTCCGAGGAAATCGAGCGACTTCGTTCCGAGAACACGAAGCTTCGGGAGGATCACCAAGTTCTCGAAGCGGAAAACACTGAACTCCTAGAGGACCACTCCATCCTCAAGGAGGATTATAAGTTGCTTGAGGAGAAGCATTCCGATATGATAGAGCAGCTTGCGGAGAGTAAGGCCTCGATGGAGCGAGCGGTCGAAAGCAAGGTCGTCGCCGAGGAGAAGTTCCAACACTTTAACACCCTGTATAAGGGTATGAGGTTGGAGCTCAAGGAAGCCAAGGCGAAGGCGGTTGATTACTTACGTCAGCTGTCATTCGCTTCGAGAGTCCGAGATTCGGCGTGGGCTGATGGACTTCACCTTGGATTCGAGACCTTCAGGGCCTGGTGGAGGGATCCGGCTCGGAAGATGGACCTCAACTCAGTTAACATCGAGGATATTCCTATGACAAAAGAGGCTATCCGACAGCTGATCAGCCTTGGTCGTGAGGAGATGCCGGATGCCGTAGGGATTGACCAGTTCGCCTATCGGCCGGAAACGGCTCCAGAAGGTGAAGAGGCGGAGAAGGAACATGATGGTATTGAGGAACCCCCGCCGGCCCAAGACCCCCCAGTACAGCCGTAGCCTCCTGTTGTATAATATTATTATTATTTTTTGTACTATTCTGTAAATTCAGAAGTTAATGAAACATACTTTAGTACATTTCAGTTAACAGTTGCTTACTTTGCGTAACTAATCAAAACAAAAGCAATGATCAAGATCCAATCGACAAGTTATTCTTCTTGAAATCTCGAAAAATCGACAGGTTCTCGAATCATCGTTAGGTCTCGAATGCCGAGTCTGGCGATAGCCGGGCCTCGGATCGTATCTTTAAATTATTGAGTCAGGTTTTTGATGCCGAACCTGGTGGAAGCCAGGTCTCGTATTGGACCGCGACATTACTTCTTTTAAGTGTCAGGCTTTCGATGCCGAGCCTGGTGAAGACCAGGTCTCGTATCGGGCCGTGATACTATTTCTTTTAAGTGTCAGGCTTTCGATGCCGAACCTGGTGAAGACCAGGTCTCGTATCGGGCCGTGATACTATTTCTTTTAAGTGTCAGGCTTTCGATGCCGAGCCTGGTGAAGACCAGGTCTCGTATCGGGCCGTGATACTATTTCTTTTAAGTGGTGTCGGGGTTCGTGTCGAGTGATACTATTTCTGTCGTGATGCCGAAACAGGTCTCGTATCGGGCCGTGATACTATTTCTTGTTCCAGCTGATTCAATATCTTTGTGAAGAGAAACTCCGAGCGTTTCTTTTATTGTATCAACTCAAACCGAAGTCCAAAAAAAACAAGAACAAATACAAAGTACAATAATTAAACGAAATACTTCTTAAGGTGATTAGCATTCCAAGGTCTCGGAAGAGCTCTCCCCGTTGAGTCTTCGAGGTAGTAGGCTCCTGGCCTCTGGCATCTAATCACCTTGTAGGGTCCTTCCCAGTTTGGAGCTAGCTTTCCTTCAACTAGGTCCTTGGTGGCGAGTAACTACACAGGACTAGGTCTCCGGTTTTGAAACGATGGTTCACTTTCCTGTTGAAGTACTTCGCCATTCTTTCTTGATAGGCTGAGAGTGTGATCTGGGCATAATCACGCCTTTCTTGTAGCAGGTCTAAATGGAGCTTTAGCCCTTCGGCGTTCCCTTCCTCTTGGTACGATTCGACCCTTAAACTTCACATCCAGTTCTGCGGAATGGCCTCGGTTCGAATGTTAGAGCATAAGGATTCTTCGTAGGAGTTCTCTTGGTGGTTCGATAGGCCCAAAGGACTTCCGGGAGGTCGTCGGCCCAGTTACCTTTTTTGTCGCCTAGCTTTTTTTTCAAAATTTTGAAAATGGTCTTATTGGTGGCTTCGACCTGCCCGTTTGCCTGTGGATGTCCGGGAGAGGAGAAATAATTTCTTACGCAATTACACCACTTTCGGAGCAGTTCGCAATCGTTTTCCATTATCGGTGACGACGCGTGTAGCACTAGCGCAGATAACATTCTTCCATAAGAACCGTTGGATTGCTGCGATGTGATGTTTACCAAGGGTTCGACTTGTCCATTTGGTAAAGTAATCTATCGACAAATCGCAAATCGACGCCCCTTTCCTCGGGCAACGGTCCCACTATATCCACCCCCATTGTGAGAAGGGCCATGGGAGGAAATTGCCGCTCAACGCCTCGGGGTTGTTTGGTGATGTTTTAATCGCGTTGGCACTTGTCACAATACCTGACTATTTCGGTTGAATCCTTATTCATGTTTGGCCAGTAGAATCCTGCCCTGACGGCTTTATGAGCCAGCACCCTAGCTCCCGAATGACTTCCACAGATTCCCTCATGTATTTCCCGGAGTACGTAATTTCCTTCTTCACTGGAAATACATTTTAGTAAAGGCAGCGTGAATCCTCTTTTGTAGAGTAGTCCATTTAATATCGTGAACCTTCCTGCCTTTATCCTCAATTTTACCGCAGACTTCTTTTCGGAGGGCAATGTTCCATCCTGCAAGTAATTGAAGATTTCCTGCCTCCAATCCGAGGCTTCCTCGATCGACAAAATTCGAGGTCCTTCCGAGGGCTCCTCGAAAATAGATGGTCGATTTAGGATCCGGATGATTCCCTCGTTCTCATCAAATTCTTCTGTTTCTGCTGACGCCATTCTTGCCAGATGATCTGCTTTCTCGTTGTCTTCTCGTGGAATCTTTTTGATGCAGAACTTCTGAAAAGCAGTCTGCATGCCTTGTACCTTTGTGAGGTACTTCTTCATCTTCTCTCCTTTGGCCTCGAATTCTCCTCTGATATGCCCCACGATAACTTGGGAGTCACTCCGTATTTCCACGGAATCAGCCCCTAATTCGAGGGCCAGCTCGAGGCCCGCCACGACAGCCTCGTACTCTGCTTCGTTGTTGGTGGTCTTGAACTCCAGCCTCAAGGAGCTATTCAACTCTCCCCCATCCGGAGTGAAGAGTACTATCCCTGCACCCCCTCTCTTCTTCGTCGACGAGCCATCGACATAAACCACCCATTTAGTGCCATCCTTTGGTTCTTCAACCGGCATGTTTGTGAACTCGGCCAGAAAGTCTGCGAGTGCTTGACCCTTGATGGCATTTCGAGGAACGAACTCGAGATCGAACTGTCCCAGCTCAATCGCCCAATTCGCCAGTCTACCCGACAAGTCCAGCTTTTGCATCACCTTTCGAAGCGGGTACTCCGTGAGAACCCGGATAGTATGGGCCTGAAAATAAGGCCGAAGCTTTCTCGAGGCCATAATGAGGGCAAAAGCAAGCTTCTCGATATGGGGGTACCTCCCTTCTGCACCGTGAAGTGCTTTGCTAACGAAATATACCGGCTTCTGTGTTCCTTCATCTTCCCGGATCAGGGCTGCACTGATCGCCGTAGGGGTCACAGCCAAGTATAAGTATAGGACTTCCCCTGGGACAGTTCGGCTCAGTAAGGGAGGACTGGTCAGGTACGCCTTCAAGTTGGAAAAGGCCTCCTCGCATTCATTCGTCCACTCGAAGGTTTTCCTCAAGATTTTAAAGAAAGGAAGGCACTTGTCTGTGGAGCGAGAGATAAACCTGTTTAAAGCTGCTAATCGCCCGGTCAGCTGTTGTAGCTGTTTTGTTGTCTTCGGGGACTGCATTTCGAGGACTGCTCGAATCTTTTCGGGGTTGGCCTCGATTCCTCTGCTCGAAACCATATACCCCAAGAATTTTCCGGAGGATACCCCGAAAGCGCACTTTGCGGGGTTCAATTTCATTCCGTAGTGCTTCAGCGTGGCAAAGGCTTCGTGAAGGTCCCGGACGTGATCCCACGACTCCTTGCTTTTGACCAGCATGTCGTCTACATATACCTCCATGTTCCTCCCTATCTGGGCTTGGAACATTTTGTTAACCAGTCGCTGGTAAGTAGCACCTGCATTCTTCAAACCGAAGGGCATGACCTTGTAGCAGTATAGGCCTCGATCGGTGATAAAGGCAGTTTTCTCTCGATCTTGTGGGTGCATGAGGATCTGATTGTACCCAGAAAATGCGTCCATGAAGCTGAGCAACTCGTATCCGGAGGTGGAATCGACCAAAGCATCAATGCGGGGAAGAGGAAAACTATCTTTGGGACAGGCTTTATTGAGGTCGGTGAAGTCTACACACATTCTCCATTTGCCATTGGACTTCTTTACCAAGACCACATTGGCCAGCCATTCCGGGTAATAAATCTCCTCTATGAATTGTGCCTTCAGGAGTTTTTAACCTCCATAGTTGCTCGCTTGACCCTTTACGCAAACTTCCTTAGCTTTTGTTTTTGGCTTGGCAGGGATTTCACGTTCAATCGTGGACAATCTCCTCGGGACTAATTCGGCATGTCTTCATGTGACCAGTGAATACCTCCACATTCCTCTGAAGGAATTCTACAAGGCCTTCTCGAATTTCCTTCTTTAGGCAAGTCCCTATCTGCAAGACCCTTCCTTCCCGATTGAGCGTCTTCTAAGCGGCTCTGCTGGTTCCCCTTTGACCTCGTGTGCGAAGCCCTTTGTGAGTGTGGTTGATTCGATACTTTTTCATCGAAGTGTTGTAACACTTCCTCGCGCCGATTGATCGCCCGTACCCTCGACTCCCTCCTCCGTGGGAACTTCATCATGAGGTGGTAGGTCGATGTTCTTTCAATTTGTTGGTCACAGGCCGCCCTACAATTGCATTGTAGGCGGAGAGGCGATCGATTACCAAAATCGGCCATCAGGTGGCTAGTTGAGGTGCTGTTCTCGTTCTTGGTAGGGGAATGATCCCTATCGGGAACACGACTTCTCCGCCGAATCCGACTAATGGGGATGCAAATGGTTTAATCCTTTCACGATCGATACCCATTTGCTGGAAGGCGCCAAGAAGGATGTCCGGAGCTTCCATTGTCCACGAATTGATGTATCCCATGGTTAGCAACGGTCAAGGTCACTACTAGGGCATCGCATGGGGCATCACTACCCCCCGGGCGTCCTCCTCCGAGAACGACAATACTACTGAATCCGCCCTTGCCGCCTTCGAGGGCCTATGTAGCGAATTACACTTCCCGCCTTGCAAACTTCTTGCATGCGCCTTTCTTGCCGAATTAGTCTCCCTACCAGCAATTCCTCCGGCGATGGTGTGGATCTCTCGAACGACCTCCCCGATTTTGGACGGGTTCTTCTCGAATATCCCTCCGTTCTTGGTTACGCTAAACTTCTCTGAGCTTCGTCCCTACGCCTTGGTTCTCGCCTTTTCGAGGCCTTTCTCGAACTCCTCGGGTCCTCGACGATTGACTCTCGATTCTTTCCTCCACGAGGAATCTAACTAATCTCCGCTTTGTATGAAGACTTCGATTTCTCGACGGAGAGATATACAATCCTCCGTCAAGTGCCCGTGATCGGCGTGATACTCACAAAATTTACTTCGATCCCGTTTGAATGGGTCGGTCTTCATCTTTTGTGGCCATCTAAAGGCTGGGTCCCCCTTTATGGCAGAGAATACCTCAGTGAGGCTAGTGTTTAAAGGGTGAAGACTTCCTTAGAGAATCTCGGTGGCTCTTTTTCGAGGTTCACTTGAGCAATGGGCCCGGCTTCTTTTCCCCTTTATGGGGCTTCTTTTCTTCCTTCGACTTGGGAGGATTCGAGTCCTTCTTCTTCTCCTTCTTAGTCTGCTCTTCCAATGTCTGGGCTTTGAGAAGTGCCCCGACTAGCTCCTCCTGGTGAATAAATTCTTCTGTCAGTTTCATAAATTGAGGGAGGGTCACCTTCTTCACATTTTTCCTCCCTACTTCGCCATAAGCGGCCCTTCCTTTCAGACGCCTGCATCAAGGCACAGAGTAACGTCTTGTCGTCGGGAGTATCGACTTCAAGTTTCTCCCTATTGAAGCGAAGCATGAAGTCCTTCAAACTTTCCTCCTTGTCTTGACGCAAGGTCAACAGACAAGTCGGATCTTTCTTCCTTTTCCGTGGCTAGGAACTGGGTTAAACATACGCCCAGATCCTTGAAAGTGCCGATTGACTTAGGGGGAGCCCTGAACCAATCTTCGCCACTCCCTTCAGTCGGAGGGAAAGCCCTACATGCGATCTCGTCAGAGTGCCATGCAAGATGATATGCTCTGAAGGCCTCCAAATGCTCTGCGGATCTCCATTCCCATCGACTTCTCGATCCGTGGCATTTTGAATTTATCCCATGGGGTAGGCCTTCACCGAACGGTGAACGGAGACTCTCGCCCTCCAACATGTCCTGTGCCATCAATTCCGGATCCTCCCCATCCATCGGAGCATTCGGTATACTTATCCTCCGTGTCTTTCATCTTGGCTTCTGGTGGCTTCGAGTTCCCCGTGTTGGGATTTTTCTCGGTGCCGCCCGATCGGTGAGACCTTTCTCCTTCGCGCTCTCTTCACGAGACCTCGCTACCCCCACGTCGAGATTCTCGGCGCGGGGACTCTTCTCGATGGGATTCGACCTCATCGGGATTTGTCACGATTTTCCTCATTCTCCCCGGCGGTGCTCTCATTGTCCTCCGACGAGGGTTGATAGGCCGTTTTCACGGTGCACCTGTCTTTTTCTCCTTCTCCGCTCGACGCGCTTCTCTTTCTTTCTCACCGCTTGCTTCGGCTGCAGAATTCGGGCATTGAGTTCCTCGCTCGCTTTCGAGGACTTCCATTGATTCCGCCATAGATTTGAGGAAGTTTCTCAACCGGTCATCGATACCCCGGCGCACTAGGAAGTGGTGGTTGCATCCTCAACTGGTCATTGACGCCCAGCGCTTAGGAGGTGGCTGTATTGGTTGAGGTTGTCGAGGTTGTGAAGATCGTGAAAAGGAGCGGTATTCACCATGTCGGATAATAGATAAATGGAAATTGATCGAAAAAATCGCTCAAATCGGATGCACTCGATCGCGTGACGTGGCACGCCATCGACTCTTGGGTTGACGGCCCGTATAAAGGCTGCACAAAACAAACAAGGGAGTAGGGTCAAGAGAGACCGGGTGAGCTGAGGGCACTCGATGCCTAAGTCGTTGAATTGTCGTAAGGAAGATGAGAAACAACTAAAGCTTGAAATGTGCTAGAGTTGCTACTTTGCATGTGCTGGGACTTGTATTATATAGGCATGGAGTGACTAGCCAATGATTGGTTCTTCCCCGATTTGCTGCGAGGCGCTTTGTTATCGTGGAATCTAAGAAGCATTTCGCCCTTGATCTTCGGAGATCAAGATAGGATTTGGCGGTTGTCATTTGAAGATTATCGATCCCGGTTCTTAGGTATTTGAGAATCCCCATGACCTTCGGAGGCCTTGAATGGGAAGATTTCTGGGGCCTCAATTAGAGTCTAGGACCTCTCGAAGGCTTCAATTCGAGGCCTAGGTCTTCGGAGAAGGTCTCGGACGTGGGGCCTCGAATTCGAGAAGTCTCTGAGCCTCAATTCGAGTCAGTCCTCGGAAGCGGTCGTGGGCTCCAAAGGTTGGGCTTTTAGGAGGTTGATCCAGGATCCAACATGGTTAGTTGTCCCCATATATATGTATATATATATATATATATATATATTCAGAAAGAGTTTAACTTCAATGCGGATGGTCTGTAAAACCCAACTTTTGCAGCATCTAATCCCTAGTTGACACCTCAGGCAATTTCCAGTGCCAGAGCCATTTTTTTCGGCCTTTAGGGTGATAAAATCCCTAAAGGGTTAACTTTTCCTCTCTAGGTTTTAGATTTGAATCAAAAAATGAGTTTTGAAGTATTAGAAACGAAGTTTGAGGCATTAGAAACGATTTTTGAGGCATTAGGAACGGATTTAAGGTATTAGAATCAAGTTTTGAGGCAGATTTCAGTTCGAGATTGGTCACGGCGGCGAAGGCGGAACCACTACCGGCGTGGAGTGCGGCGGTCCTGTGGGTCTCGTGCGTGGGTCTCGGCGTGGGCCACGCGAGGTCTCGGTGTGTGGGTCTTGGGTCTGCCGGCGTGGGTTTGTGGCCGTGGGTCTCCGGTGTGTGGGTCTTGGGTCTGTTGGCGTGGGTTTGTGGCAATGGGTCTCCGGCATGGTTCTTTCTTGGTTGCTTGTTTGAGTTTATTTGGTGATTTGAGCTTATTTTGTCAAAATAAGCTTGGTAATGTGTCACCATGTGGTTGGATGCTGCGAAATACCCCTTTTGCAGATGGACCACATGGTTGGGACTCTCATTCAGAAAAAACGGTGACATTCTCGATCTTTTATGAGAAATGTCCTGCCTTTTTTAAAGGAACAACTTTTTAAGTAAAGATTATATTACAAAACATATAATGTATATGTTGCTGCACTACTCAAAATTTTTTAATAACATGGTACTATATATATAGACCATTAGATATGCAGTATAACAAAATTTTGATTATAAATTAAGTAGCTATTCTCCATTTCAGTCGAAAACTATAGACAACTAAATTAGATATTTTGCTTTGACGTCATTCAAAATTTTCTTTTTCTTATAGACTTAATTAAAAAAAATTATTCGGTCACCTAACCCAAAAAAAAAAAAATTAATAATATATGTTGGTTATAATAGTTAACTTTAAGGCTAATGCCAAAAATCATATTTTTATCGTACAACTATCCATTTATGTTATTGTGGTCTAGTAATCATTAATTAAAGCATGAACGTGAAATGAGTGTGAAGAGTAGCATTACCTATTTTATTTTTCTAAAAAAAATAGAGGAGAGTTGTGAAAAAATTGGTAGGACTAAATGAAGATTAAGGTAAAAACTAACGTTATTTAGTAAACTCTTATGTTAATGTCATATAGTTGGGATAAAATTATATGGAAAATCATCTCTTAATTATTATTTTTTTTGCAAGTGCGATCCAATAGATAATTTTTACTGTCAAACATCATAAAGTTATATAATAGTTGTATGCTAGTCTATAGCATTACTCAAATATAAATTAAGCTTATTTTGCATTCTATAATAGTTGAAAATTATAGAATTTTACCAAGTACATGTTAGATGCTTTTAAGGTTATATGATGTGCTCTGATTTGGACTTCAACACTTACAGAGCAAGTGCTAGAGTGTAGGTTTCAAGCTGAACTAAAGAAGAATTTTGTTTCGATCCTCCATAAGTCAACTAAAGAAGTATAAGTCAACTATAGTCATATTAGGTTTGTATTTCCATAAGAGTCACTTTATTGATGACTCAACCCTAATTTTCCTGGAATGGGATTCTCTCTAGTCCAATTTAGATTGGAGGGTATTCAATTCATGGTGAGGATCTCTTTAAAGAGATCCAACAAAGACAAAGATGCCACATGTCTCATCTAATAAAAAAAATATTATTTAATTCAAATCAAATTTTTAAAAAATTAGTGGTAAGACCATCTCAAAAAATATATATATATTTTTTATTTTTTAAATGTTAAGTGATATATATTTTTTTTGTTAGATGAGACATAAGACATCTTTGTGTTGGATCTGTTAAGATCCTCACCATGGATACCCTCGACCATTTGAGAGAGGATCCCATTCCATTTTTCCTAGGGAACATTGTAATAGCTAGCTTCTTTATTTAAAGATTGTTATGTTATGAATAAAAGAAAAGGAAGAGCGATTAATCTAAATGAACCTTTTGTTGTTAGGTTTATGTTCTCTATAAGAACCTAAATTACCCCATTATGGATTTAGGTTCTTAACAAATTCAAGGTGGTTTAGAAACTTAGGGAGTGCATGTTTGGCAAATCCTTTTCCACCATTTTCTCTTTGTTATTGTAGTTGACATGGATTGATGTTGAAAAAAAAAATGAAAATGTTTTGTTTTGTAATATTTTTTTTATTTGAATAGTAGTAACATGTAAATGATGTGATATAAAAAATGAAAAAGTGATACGGTTTTTATGTTTTTATGATTTTTTTTTTTTAAACGAAGTGTGAATAGTATTAAGGGAGAAAGGTTGTCAAACGGTGCCTTAATCTCTTGTTAGGGAAAACTTCACAAGACCCCCCGAACTACCAACCGTTTTGAAATATCCCTCAATCTTTAAAAACTCTCAATTTAACCCCCCCCTCAACTTTCAATTTCTCTCAATTTGGACCCATCCATACAAATTAGGACACAAAATTTTTGAAAAAGACCAAAATACCCCTGATTTTCATTTTTTAAAAAAATTAAAAAAATATCTGGAAGTTGAAATTTTATACAAAAGTCACTATTTAAAATTTCAACGTCCAAAATGTTTTTTATTTTTTTTTAAATGAAAATCAGTGGTATTTTGATCTTTTTCAAAAATTGTCCTAATTTCTAAATTGAGGCAAAGTTAGAAGTATAAATTGAGAGTTTTAAAGTTTAGGATATTTCAAAGCGTGTTAGTCCAAATCTGAAGTTTCTATTGTTACTATTCCCTCACGACCATTAGTAGCAATATATAAAGTGCTATTATTGTATTAGGAATATATGTAGTTCTGATGTATTATGACTTCTATTAATCAATTAAGCTAAACGTCAATCTTTCAAGCTCATTTTGCATATAAGATTGGTTTGATTGTTTAGAATGAGGTTGACCACTCTTTGACTTCCTCTAGATTGGCAAAAGCTACACGAAGTCAAAGAGTGGTCAACTTCATTTGCCTTCATCCACTATTCTGAAGCAATTCATTAATTAGTCGTAGAAATTAATAATGGCTATATATATATATATATATATATATATATATATATGGGAAGTGTTAGAGAGCCAAATAAATGAACCCAAAAAAAGTTTCAAATTGACTTGGCAAGCCGTGAGTGGCAAACAAGGAAAAGAGAATTGCATTTTTTTTTTATTTAAAAATCTTTTCTACATCAGTTTGAAACTTTTTTTGGGTTCATTTTTTTTGGAATTGTTGTTTCAATAATTGTGATTTTAAAAATTGTGTTTTTGAATTGTTACTTTTTTATCAAATATTTGTTATGCAAAATCATGATTTTTGTTTAAATTTACGCATTTTCAAGTCAGCACCATATAACCTGCTTATAGAAATCGCACATTTTTTTTTCTTCTTATTTTAGATTAAGTACCTTTTAAATACTTAATCTAATTAAAAACGCATATTATTCTTGCCAAATCACAATTCTAAACACACCCTAAAGAAAATAAAAATAATAATAATAATAATAATAATAATAATAATAAAGGAGTGCAACAGAAAAACTTCCTTGCCTTCTTCATTTCCTTGAAAAAAATAAAAAATAAAAATTTTCCTTTGACTTTTTATTTCTTTTCCATTCCTTTCCTTTGCCGATTCTTGTGATTTAATGGCTCATGCATCATGCGTGTGTGGGGGATAATATTGGTGCAGAGGTGGTCAATCTCTTTGGCTCGATCGATTCCTAGCTAATAAGATTCATAGAGAAGTCTGCGATGAGTCTGCTGCTAAGGCTAATAGGTAAATATGCTAACCGGTAAATCTTTTAATAACTCAGCTATATACATTTATTTATCATATTCGTTTTATATGATATGAGAAGGAATCTAACGTGTTTTAAGTGGTTAATACATTCGTTTTTTTAAAGTACATAATATATAAAGTCACTTAAAATACGTCAAGCATCCGCCAAAATTAAATGATTGTGAAGACTCATTACTCCTTTTCTTTTTCCCGAAAATAGAGAGGAGAGTTGAGAAGAAATTGGTTAGCCTAAATGAATATTAATATAAAGACTAATGCTATTTAATATTAGTAGGCTGTTAATTTTATTTTTTTTTACTTGTGCGATTTCATTGTTCAACGTGTTATAGGGCAAGTGCTGACTCAAAGGACGAGGTGAATGGATAGAACTCACAAGTTTAGTATATTTCTACCAAACGCCTAACGGTATTGAATCATCTGCAGGATATTTCTACCTAACGGCCATAACTTTATGGCTCATGCATCGTGTGTGTGGTGTGTTAAGTTGCATGAGCTGAATATATATATATATATATACATACAAAATCAACCTTATACCTTAAAGAGTAGAAAAGAAGAGAAATCATCGATCAGCGTTGTTGATAGCTAGACACACCCATGGATCGAGATGCACGCAGAGGATTAAGGAAAGCCGTGGATTTGATGAACATGGTAATAGTCCGTTTCAAGCGTGAGGAGAAAAAGAATGTTGTCAAGCGGTTCATAGCTATTATGCAGATCCGTCGTAAGGGGCGTACGGACATGAACGAGGTTTGTGAAGAGGTGGCTAATCTCTTTGTGGGTCACCAGGACTTAACTTGCTCGATCGGTTCTTCAAGTTTGTAGAGTGGTCTGCTTTAATCACCATCCGTGGATGGCTATGCCAGTCACACTAACATATGGATCCAAGGTGAAGAACTTTAAAAATTAAGGTGGCCGGGCCATGGGGCCCGTCTGTATAAACAGTATATATGCATATGCCGTAGATTCTTCATATTTTTCCATGGTAGCCACGCTATACAAGTTCTTCATTTACTTAACAATGTATGAATCTACAAGTCACACAATGACCTTTTCTTTTTAAAATAAAAAAAAAATAAAAAAAACAAAAAAACAAAACAAAACAAAATTTACTCTCTTTATTATTATTTTTTTAAAAAAAAAAATTATAATTTTCAATACCATCTCTTTTCATACAGTGACAGAAGAGATACAAAAGTGATTTATATAATTACTCTAAAAAATTGCCTATAATTATGATTTTGGCATAGTAGAGCATTTGACGTCAAATCATAATAGTGTTGCCCAATAATTTTCCAAGTTAAATGCCTAATAAAGCTTCATTGTTTATTGTATTGATTGCATGTAATTGTGAAGAGGAGTCCTATTAGTATATATCCTCGACTTCACCCCAACATCACAAAAAGGTCAAAAAGGCCAACAGTGATCATGTGCATCGCACGTGATCACTGTTCTATTAGTCAAAATGATCTAGACTGGCGGAATGATCAAATTACAAATATTTAAAAGTTTGAGAGAGTTCATTGCAATTTTTTTTTTTTTTTTTTTTTGAAAGGTCTTAAGATGATTATGGAGTGTGTTGGAGGCCTTAAGATGATTATGGAGGCCTTAAGATGATGATTAGTAGTCTATTTGCTAAATTTGTGAAATGCTAATGTGTTCACATGTATTTTATTTTATTTATTCTGATTGTGCTCAACAGCCTTCACTTCGCAAGGTTAACGGCGTGTAGTCTATTTTTTGAATTTTGTTGCGTACTGAGCCCTGCCTGCTGTCCGATGACTTAGTCATCCATCCATCTGAAAATCAACGGTCATCACATCAAAGGTACTATAAAAGCATTGACTTAAGGTCAACACTAGTCAAAAGAAACGAAAAAGTTAATTAAAGCTACTTTCGTGTGATTACCCCACCTAATTTTGCTAATTGATCAGTTTATAATTTTTTAGACATCTTTTGATGAGATGAGACGCGTAGAATGATTGACATTGGCTGCAATCCCATCTTTGTTCACTTCGCGGTTTGTTCGATTGCTGCTAATTGATCAATTTAGGTCCGGCTCGGATACATGAGCTTTATCTATGGCTTCTTTCAATTGTCTGTCCTGATTGCAGTGGATGTTGATCAGTAAAAATTAACTTTTTGAAAATTTTTTACTTTCTCTCTGATTTTTTATTGCATTTATAATTACTTCTCTCAATTTAATGCATTCAAGTTGAAAAAGTTTGTAATTTCACTCATCCGAAAACTTCTATCAGTAGCTGTTAATCCTAAAATTTCTTGTTGATAAAATAAAAACACAACGCCAAATAATTTACGTTCTGTAATTTGGTTTAAAATCGCACTTTTTATTTATAAAATCACAATGCTAAACATGCCTAATTAAGAAATCAAAACATCAGCCACATCTAAGAGTTAGATAGCTGAAGCACATGGAAAAATAGAAGAATCAAACACATGCTAGTACATTTTCTTCTCTTTGGTAAGTAGCTAGCTTATTACATATTCGTGAATTCTAACGGCAACCTAAGCCTAACAAGTTAACAACCATGGTCAAAGACAATCAAGCTGGTAAGTGGAGCTTCTCCTTGTTCTTCCATCTGCAAGACATTAAGAACGGATCACCAATGTTCTCTTTCTTTTTTTCCTCTTCTCCCCTGTTCTCTCTTCTCTGTTCTCTGTTTTGGTTTGTTTCTAATACTCGAGCTTAGAATAGAATTCATCAAAAGTCTCATCCTCTTGCATCCTAATCTCTTCAAACTTTGAGACTAACATCTGAAGTTTTGAAGCTCTAACAACCTCGGTTCCTTCATGAGTTATTTCTAAGGTTTCCCATGCTTCTTTAGCTATTACACATCGAGAAATTCTTGAGAATTCTTCCATGGAGACAGTGAAGATGGAATGTAATGCTTTGTCATTTGCAAGAGGAGGCACGATTTTCAAGAGTTGTCCATTCAGCCATTGTTTTATCCGAATAGACCATCCAGATTCAACAATATGCCAAACATCCACAAATTTAAGATATGCCCTCATACGAATTTTCCAAAGCGTATAGTTTGATCCTCCAAAGACGGAAGAGAATTAGGTGCAACAAAGATAAGACATTTTGAGACGGAGTCTAGGATCACACTCAAGAAATTAATCCTACAGAGTGAACCCGCCTCGATACCAATTGAAAACGCTAAGACTCCAAACAATTGTTTATCACAATTTATGGAATTAAACTATGAAGCAATAAACAATTTAATCAACAAAATATCAAAAGCAATAAAGAAGGACACGATATTTTGGTTACGAAGAGGAAACCAATTAGAGCACTTCTCTAATTGTAAAACCTCTCCGGGCAGCCAAACCTGTGAAATCAACTAAATCAAGAAAAGAAAAAGGATTACAAGATGTTCATACTCACAAAACCTTTGCTATGACACGATCTTGTATAAGACAAGTGACCCACTGCCTTTCTACCGCAGAGCCCTTTCCGAGACAACCGGTACACAATCCTTCACGTGATTTCCTTTCACCGAACTCCGGTTGACTTCACTTCAATGCATTTACTAACAATGATGAACATTAAACTAAACACTCCAAGAAAGAGAACTTAAACTCAATATCAAAGGCTTTCTTGGCACACGACGGCAAATTCTAGATATAGAATTCAGAACCCAAACAGACCAGAGAGATCTATTTATAACACCTAAAGACTTCTAGTCTCAATAGAACTCAAATACAATGTATTTTAGACCTAGAAGCTACGGGTCGTCCGGACGGTAAGTGGGCTCGTCTCGACGGGCTATAAAAAACACGGGAACATGAGTTCATTAATGGGCCGACGGTAACATTGGCCGTCCGGACGGTGCTAGGGCAAATGCACTTTCTCCTTTTCGCGCTGCTCGAGGCGCCCGGACGGCTGCGAACGGATTTCGAACGGATTGAACGGAGCACTGGTTTTAGTAATCGAGTTCTTAATCGATCACGTCCGACGCCTATGAATCCCGTCAACGCTTGGCTCTTTTCTTTCCATTTTGCTCACGAACATTAGCCAATACTTTAAACTAACAAATACAATTTACGATGTAATATTTCCCACATGCTCTCCTATTTTCCCATATTTTATCACTTGCTGCGGCTATTAAATTACCATCATCTTGATATCCATTACATGCAAAGGCTGGCAAAAGATGTTGAAACTTAATCTTTGGGAGTATAAATATTCTTAAATTAGGAGTCAAGTTAAATTAACAAGTAGCTAATTAAGACGAATTCTTTAGGTTATACTTTAGATTTAAACTTGAGTTTATGTCTAGAAATCAAACCTAACAGAGGTACAAGTTTTGTTGTTAGTGATTTTAAATTTTACACTTGAATCCTTATAAATTGAAAAGAAATTAAGAACAAAATAACAATTACATTATGAAACACAATCATATATATACAGTTTCCAAAGTGCAAATCAAGCTAATAATTCAACATATACAATAGAAGAAAGGTGAGATACAAGTATTATATTAAACACACTCATATATGTGAAGAATTGATGAGATAATAAAAAGCAACTAACACTTGAATTAAACTTATTGTGCAGAATAGTAAGATTTCCAGGCTTTGTCTCGTATGTGTGAAACAAAGTTGTATACCTATTTTATATTGGGAGTTTCTACATAAATATAAGAAAAATTACATTTACTCTCCCAAATTGCAACTCAATTTTCAATGTCCCCCAAAATTTTAAAAAGTTGTGACCAACTCCCGTTCCTACGTACCTATCCCTTTTACTTAACCCCTTCCGTTATGATTTTTATTTATGTATTAAATTTGAAAGAAAATGGGTTACATGTGATACACATGATTGAAAATAACAATAGTACCTTTATATCAAATAAAAAAAATTCAAAAAAAAAAAAAAAAAGTGGGAGGAGACCCAAAGTTTGACCATGGGTCTTCACGGATCCATGGCTAGAGACCCACAATGTACAGGCATATATATATACTCACGAAAGTAAGGAGCTTTGTAAAAGGTGGCAGTCCCATTCTTTTTTCCATTGGTAGCATCACAAATTGAGGAAAAACATATGATGGTACATACTACACTAAGAACTTGAATATTTGTTCTCATTCTTTTTTCCCTTTGAAATGCCAAAAAGATATGTAGTGTAATAAAATGAAAAAGGTTTAATCCATTTTATAGAGGCATCCTAACATGTATCTAAATAAATTAACTATAACCTTATCAGGTTTTTCCCTAGACATCTCTTTCAAATTTACCCACAAGATGTATATATATATATACAACCCTATTCTCACATGAAGGGCCGATTTATACAATCCATCATGTTATTATATGAACAAATATCGTAATTATTGGACCGTTTTCAAGATAAAGACTATAATAATTTAAAATTTCATCTATTACAGTTGAAGAATATTAGATGAACAATATCGTAACGCATGCAATACGATGGCTTCCGGGTGAAGAGGCTTTTGGTTAAAAGTCATTCACGAAGGCATGGGCAATGACGTGTTGTATTAGTTATATACTTTGTTTTATTCGAAAATATTCAAACTAAACACCTATTTGATGAGTGAATTTGGCCCTATTAGAAGGGGAAGAGAAGAGAAAATTATAACCCCAATCCTTTTTTTTTTTTTATAGCAAAAAAAGGTAGGCCGAAGAGACCAATTATGGCTATCCTATTGGACGTGACTATATATATATATAGTAGCACCTACCTGCTGAGAGCCGCATAGGAATGGAGATTCCACATCAATTAACACAACTTATTTCCTAGAAGTTTTCAATGTTTCTCATAATAATCTCATGGGACCTATACTACAAGGGAGACAATTTGATACATTTGAGAACAATTCATTTGAAGCTAATCTAGCATTGTGTGGGAAACTATTGACAAAGAAATGTGGGAATTCTAATAAGGCTCATTTTCAACATTCAATCTTTGAAGCAAGCCAAGAGTCTAGTTCATCATTTGAATTTGGTTGGAAAATAGTTGTAATTGGATATAAATTTGATTTGCTGTTGGAATAATAATTGGACCCATTGTGTTTGTAAGGAAACATGATTGGCCGATTATGAAGACTTTTAGAATAAGGCCATTGAGTGGTAAGAGACGCATAAATAAAATAAAATGGTTTGAATATGATACCTTATCAAAGCAATGTTTTTATTATTGTATGTGTGTTTTCTACTTTTAGTCCTTTTATTTTTGGGAAAATACATTTTACCCCATTGAATTATCTATCCATTTGTACTTTGACCTCCAATGTTTAAAACATGACACTTGACTCCCCAAACTTCCAAATTGTTGCAATTCTACTTTTAATCCTTTAGTGACGTGTTGAAATTTGCATGTCACCTTTTTTGGTGCAAAAATGCTAGAGGCCAATATTTTTCTCATATTTGGCATATTTTCTTTTACAATCAACTATTAGATCTGTAGACTTAATCTCGGACGACGTCTGTCAGGATTTCAATGACGACGTTTGTTTCTGAGACGTATTTGACTAGAGTGTGGCAAGGAAACCCTATTTTCACCAACCGTCTCATAATTCCTGATTCCTTATTATAGAGTTGTGCTTTAGTAGAAATAGAACTGATGGTAGGTCTTTTCTCAGTATTCAAGGTTATGAAGCCTCAAGGGAATTACATGGAGGAGCTTTACGGCCCTGGTGAGTACAAACTCACACGGATGCTTTGTTGTTACTTTTTCTGCATTGCACGTATCTTGTATATATCAAACATGCATGTTTTGCAACTCTCATAAAATACATTTTGGAACTATAGAGAACTCTCTTTTGTGAAAACGTGTGTCTGTTAACATGATAACAATGAGACTTGTAAAACTGTGCATGTAAAAGACTGATAAGACTAATTGCATCGTAAGACATGGTACACCGGTACATGCGGTAATAATGGCCATGGGTTTACTATACGGGTTAGCTTTATGGTCAATGTGTGCGTGTGTGGGGGCTTTGGATCCAATGACTCGTGACCAATGATGTAGTCATTCCCAATGGATGGTCACTATAAGACGGATGTCATTAGCGGTGTGGGCCACCCGGGGTTGAACTCGGTCGTGTCGCTAGTGTTACGCACGGTATGTTTTGTGCAATTGCTGGGACACTAGCATTGTACTACAGGTCCCTCGGGATAGCATCAACCGTGCTGAGAATGTGTAATATCTCGGGTAGACTATAACGTTGAACTATTACTGTTACTCATGATTATAAGCATATATTATATATATTTATATATATCACGGGCATGATAACTATCATCTCATAATGCTGCATGTGTTTTATAAATAAAAGAATCCACAAATTAATGACCGGTACGTCATGTGGATTTCTACTCACTAAGTCGTCGGACTTACCCTTGTATTATTTTCCTTTTTTTCTCCATATGTACGATCATGTTGTTCTAGATAGTGGATACCGTAAAGCATCCAGTTCTTGTGGAGGATTCGATCTAGGAGATGCTTGAGGACTTATTGCAAGCTTAAGCGGGTACTCATGATAATTAGTACTTTTGAGTTATGTTGTAGACATTAGGGCTTGATGCATGCTTGCTTGCATATTAAGGTTTAGCATGGATCCCTTGTACTGATGTATATTGTATGATTTCCGCTGCTTTGATGATCTTTGGTTAGATGCTCTGGTTATACTGATTTATGTTTACAGTACTTTATTACTTCCGCTGCTTAGTATCCTCTGTTTTTGAAGAGTAGAGGTCCCGGAGGTCTTGTTCGGAGTGGAACAAGGCTGGGAGACGAACCGTTGAATTAATTACAAGTTAATTAATTCTCAGGGCATTACATTAGCATTGGGGGAAGGAATAATTGAAGAGGCGTGCTTCGAAAACCTAGAAAAACACTTCAACAACTTGGAAAAAACGCTTTGGATCCCAACACCTAGCCGGTCATTAACTGAACCTAACAATCGCCCGTACGACCATTTCGAGTTCGACACGTGGCTGAACCTTGACCATTGGAATCGACGCATTAAATGATTGAAGCCTCCTCGATCAAACCAAGCGTCTTGAAAAAATTTGAGAGAGAAAATTTAAAATTTTCCCCCCCAAAAGTATCTTTCAAAATTCAAAATTTTCCCGCCTCAGCCAAGTCGAAATTTATTTTGTCAACTAGGCCTCAGGAGCCTTCGAAACCCCTGAATTAGGGTAAGCCTCGAAAGTTTGATCCATTCTTCGTGAACACAAAAATTTCCCTAGTCCTCCAGACAAGGAAATTGGGGGGTCACTGTTGGGTCGTGGATCAACCTCATGTAAACCCAATAGTTTGCTGGCCCAAGTCAAAGCCCACTCAAGTCAAAGCTCAAGCAAGTCTATGCCCGAGAACGTCTTAGGCCTCAGGTCTCCGAGACTACTTCTCGAATCCGAGACCTCTAAGACTCACACTCAGTACCTCCGAGACCGACATGTCCGAGGCCTCTGAGACCCCTATGTCCGAGGCTCTCAAATTCAAGACCCTTACATCCGAGACCCGGGAGTTTAGGGATCGGAAATTCAAATCCATTTGAATGACATGCGATGTGATCTTATCCATCCAATTCAAATGTTGAGCACCTGAAAACACGAAATCAAATATTCTATCTGCAAGAATTCAAAATTCAAATGCCAACAACCAAATCCTATCTTGATCTACGAAGATCAAGGGACAGATAACTACTCAAATCCCTCGATAACAGACTGCCTTGCAGTAAATCAGGGTAGAGTCAGTCACTGGTTAGGGAACTACTACTCCATGCCTATATAATACAAGTCTCCACCACATGTTCTGGTAACGCAATCCTTGCTCTCTTTATGCATTGTTGCTTTCTCATTACTCTACAGCAAACACTGACTTAGGCATTGGAGTGGCCCCGCCGGCTCACCCCTGGTCTCTCTTCGATCCTATTGTCTTCCTCATTGTGCAAGTATTCATACTCGGAACATTCAAACCAAGAGTCTAACAAGCGTGCCACATCATCAATCGGAAACTATGCATCAACAAATATGATTACAAGCTTTTTTACTTCTATAATTATTTAATATTTTTTCACATCATCTTTTATATACCTTAACAGTACCATTGATATTTCAAAAAAAAAAAAAAAAAATTGAGGTTGCTGGAATAGGAAGAGATCCTTCAAATTGTCGTGACAGTGAAGAATATAGGTTTTAAAATTGAGGTTGCTGGAATAGGAAGAGATCCTTCAGATTGTCGTGACAGTGAAGAATATAGGTTTTTTTTTGGGTCTCCTACTGGACCTGTTATTAGGCCACCTTGGGCTCTTTTGGGCTGTAGTAGGAGTAGGCCTTATTTTAAACTCTCTTGGGCCTTTTTGGGCTCTAGTGGGGATGTACCTTTAAATGAATCGGGTCTCGGTTCTAAATTTTGTAATAGCCTTGGAAATAGATTATTTGTAACTTATCAGCTATTGTATGTTTAATCTAAAATGTAAATTGTGTTTATATATTAAGACATGGTCAGCGTATGAAGTTAAAGCTTCCATCTTTTTCCCGGAAATTGCTGATGTAAGAAAATATAATTGTAGAAGAAATTAAAGGAAAATGAGGAATAAAGAAAATAAAAACAAGAATTTATGTAATTCGATCTATAACCTACATCCATACGATAAAAGCCTTAAGAGATATATAGTTGCAAGCCTTCATAGATATGTTGTTGCTCTTATTCACTTGATTATATGTACAATACAAAAAACTCCTACTTTTAGGAGAATTGGAGTAGATTACATGGAAGATCTCCTATTCAAAGTTAATTACTACTAATTAATATATCTGTATATATATATATATATGTGTGTGTGTGTGAAATAGAGTAAGATTGAGAAAAAAAATAAAAAAAAATAGAGTAAGATTGGTGCAAAAGGAATCTAATTAACCATTTTTAAGTGAAGAAAAAAAATTCAAATATTCCTTTTGTAAATCCTAATTTTCAATTATGGAATTCTACTCAGCAAGTAGAAAGAATAGGGAAGTGTGCTTCCTCAGAACCTTTGACTGAATGGGTGATTTGACCAACTTTAGAACCTTATCTTCACATTATTATATATGGTCTTAATGATTTGTGAAAGTCAATGATTGAATCTACGTTTTATCTATGTGTGTGTGTGTGCGCTTGTGTGTGTGTGAAATAGAGTAAGATTGGTGCAAAAGGAATCTAATTAACCATTTTTAAGTGAAGAAAAAAAATTCAAATATTCCTTTTGTAAATCCTAATTTTCAATTATGGAATTCTACTCAGCAAGTAGAAAGAATAGGGAAGTGTGCTTCCTCAGAACCTTTGACTGAATAGGTGATTTGACCAACTTTAGAACCTTATCTTCACATTATTATATATGGTCTTAATGATTTGTCAAAGTCAATGATTGAATCTACGTTTTATCTATACTTCCTTAATTAATGTTTTAAACAACTAATATACAAACATTTATCATTCCCATGAATTGATATGTTATTTGTAAATAGCTCTCAAAGCTATTATTTGTGAATTTTATTTTATTTTTATTGATAACCAGGGTATCTACAGTTTTTGAAACACTGGTTGAGTGAGAATATTCCCAACTTTGTTAATGTCTTCTTTTTTTCTTTTTTTTTTTTTTTTCTTTTTTCTAAATTTAGTGCCATTTTCTTTTTATAAAAAAAATGTTAATTTTACCGTTCTTTTCTTAAAATCGACTTTAAAATTAGATTCGTTTGTTTAAAAATAACCTTAAACTTTTAACGTTGTTTCTAAAAAAAGGTGAATATTTGTAGAGATTCTCATCGTTTAGGCTATAACTAATGCGGATTTTAATTTCTCGACGAAGGTATCACCACGTACGTTGTAATATTTGAAATGACGAGAAACAAACGATGCTAGAGTTTTTTTTTTTTGGTAACATAAATATTCTATAATGAATTTCTTTGGGATTAGTGGGCCCTCATAATAGTTTTCCTTTTGAAGAGTGCATCAAAGGTTTTTATTTTGCTACAAAAATTTCAATGAAATTTTTTCTTTTTTATTTTGTTTTTATGTACGTTGTGTTTGGTTATAAAATTTGATAACTTTACTACTCTGACTTCTAAGAAAAGATTTGATATATTCATTATTTGTTAAATTTAAGGTTAAAACGATTTTTCAATAATTCATTGACGTATCATAAACTCTTTCACATACACTATATCTTAATACCACTTTATTACAAATACACCAAAAACAATGTTGAAAAAAAAAACAAAAAACAAAAACAAAGAATACATATTCATTTCTTCAGAAGACATCTTGTGGCCTGCAAACTATTTGAATGAGTTTCTATGTTTCCTGCCACTCATTTTCTTCATTTTGGACACCTTATTCTTAGGGTGTTCTTCAACCAATCATATTTTCGTCCAAATGCATACCCAATCACAACTATTTTCCAATCAAATTTAAATAGAGATTCAGAATTTTTACTTCCTTCAGAGATTGAAGATGGATAAGGCAACTTGCCAAAATTGTCACATTTCTTTGCCAATGGTTTTCCACACAATCCTGAATTCCCCTCAAATGAACCAACTTCAAATGTACTAAGTTGTTTCCCTTGTGGTATAGGTCCAGTGAGATTATTATGAGAAACATTGAAAACTTTCAAGAAAGTAAGTTGTGTTAACTCTTGTGGGATATCCCTCGACAACTTGTTCTGAGAAAGATCCAGTGTTTCAAGCTCTACAAGGTTCCCTATAGATGGTGGAATGTGACCTGTGAGAATGTTATTTGAAAGATTGAGCAAATGACAACCCCTTAAATTTTCAATGGAATTTGGAATTTCTCCGAAAAATCTATTGCTTGACAAATCAACAGCTGTGAATAATTCTTGGACATTCTCAAAAAACATATTTGTGCCTTTGTTTGTCATTGTAATGGTGTAATCGTGAATATATTTCAAATGATGAGATCTCGAGCTCGGAAAAATTTTATACTAAAATCCATACAAGCCCAACCAACCTAATCGAGTTAGATTTTTTCACCATTTAATTCAAATGGTTAAAGACTAAGGGCATTATAGTGATTTGATACACTACCCATTAGTTAGCCAACGCTAAGAGTTAGGGGTGGGGCCATTTTATTTATAGTAGTGTGAAGTGTTGTTTCTTTCTTTTTTTCGATGTGGGACAAGAACAGAAGCTTCAAGTTCTTCTCTCTCAACTGTTCTCTTAGCCTTCTTGCGAAAGCCCTAGCTGGTTTGCTTGCAGCTCATTTGATCCCATGGGGGCTTACAATACGTTTGAGCTATGGAGGAAAAATCAATTTGTGATGAGGTTCTGTCAGAGGGTGATCAGTACCAGACACCTTCCATTGTTCCGTGAATATATTTATGATCTGCAGCCTGCAAACGATGAGCAAGGCTCGCGCTTGGGGTACAAGGCCAAGCAGGGTTACGTGGTTTATCGTGTTCGTGCAAGAGGCCTGTTCCCAAAGGTATTGTCTATGGGAAGCCCACAAACCAGGGAGTTACTCAGCTGAAGTTTCAGCGCAGCAAGAGGTCAGTGGCAGAGGAGCGAGCTGGGCGGAAGTTGGGAGGACTCAGGGTTCTAAATTCATACTGGCTGAATGAGGATTCAACTTACAAGTACTACGAGGTTATTCTCGTTGATGTTGCTCACAATGCAATTCGAAATGACCCAAGAATCAACTGGCTCTGCAAGCCAGTCCACAAGCACAGAGAGCTCCGTGGTCTCACATCTGCTGGAAAGAAATTCAGGGGATTGCGTGGAAAGGGACACGCTCACCACAAGCAATGTCCTTCTCGCAGGGCAAACTGGAAGAGGAACAATACCCTCCAGGGGCGGACCTACGTTGATGAGTGGGGGGACGAATCCCCAAAAGTTTTTAGAAATTTTATATTAGCATGTGAAATTTTATATATATCCCCAAATTTAGAAATTTGTCCTCCCAAATTACTGAAGATGTCCCCCAAAACTCTCTCGCCAAAAAATTCTTCAACAAATTGTCACACCAATTTTTTTTATTCTTGTTATCTTCAATTCACTGAAGGTGAATTCAAGCACCCATCACCCAAATGCTTCAAGATCAGCTTCTCAGTGCATCAACTTGATCTGGTGTCTGATCTTCCACTGCCACCAGACACCAGTCACCCACGTTTGCAAGTCCCTGACCCAGCTCACTCCCACGAGTTACTGCCCTGCATCTCTCTTCAACATCAAAAATTGATATTTCAGTTTGCCTCGCTCTTCCACTTCATTGAAGTGAAGGGGAGAAGGTGAGAAAAAAAAAATGAGAGTGGGGTGTGTGAGAGGTGTCGGCTGAGGAAGGAAGAAAGAAAACAAAAAGAAACGGGGTGGTTGAGCTTGTCAGTGATAAGAGAAAGTTAAAAAATAAAATAAAAAAATAAAAAAGGAAAGAAAATGTGGGAGATATGCGAATGGAGAGAAGTGAGTGGTGTGAGATGTCTTAAAAAAAACCATTTGTTCATTTTTCGTTATTTTTCTTTGTGTTTGATATTTGTGGCAAAAGTGCCTTGCCACGACTAAATTTGTTAGAGTTCAAATTAAAATTTTTTAAAGGTTAAAAATTCAAATTATGGGCTACTGGCTCAAAATTGTCGAAGTCAAGTTAAATTTGAAGGTTTCAATTTGTCAAGCAAATAGCAATGGAATTTTTGAATGCCAAAGTTCAAATACCGGCTATCGATTAAAATTGTCAAAGTCAAGTAAATTCGAAGGCCACAATTGTCAAGCCTCGAGATTCAAGCATAGCAATCAATTATTTAAGAGGTCTAAGATTAGCACTCTTATCGAACCGTTTATCTTGAGGGGAAGTATTAAGGCATACAAGATAAAGAGACAAAGCAAGACAAGGAAACAAAGCATCAAAATAAAAGTCAATGAGAAAAGGCAAGAAAATGAAATAAAGTAACAAAATGAAACAATGCAACGACTATATTATAACAACTAATAAATCTATTGTATAAATAAACTCATCTATGAAATGAAATATATTAGAGGGAAAAATGTAATCCCTAATATTCTCTAGTATTATTCCCTCTCTCCCTCTTTACATTTTCATTGTTTAATAAACTTACATGTAGTATCAGAGTTAAAGGTCATGAGATCGAACCTTGACTTTGTCAAATTACCCTCCCATTTAAATTAAATATTACGTGTGTTGGGTATCACCTATTAAAATGAGTTTTGAGCCCACATGTGAGGAGAGTGTTAAAGTAATGGTTAAGTGATTAAATTTATCTCTTCCTATTAGTTTAAGTTTTTGGGATAACTATTAATTAAACATTAATCTCTCTAGCCTACCTTTTAATTAGGAAACAAAAAAAATTTGTCCCCACACCCAAAATCCTAGTTCACGATACCTTTCTCCTTCGTTATCGTTGATTTTGGCAATATTGCTTCATGTTTCGCATTATTTTCGGATATTAATCTCGAGGAAAAACATAGTAGTTATTTGTGGAGTTTAAAATTTTGGGGATTGAAATACTTTATGCAAAAAAAAAAAAAAAACTCTGGTTCTCTCCCTGTCGCTCAACTTTACTTCTCAGAATCTCAGTCTAGAGCTTTTGCTCTTTGTTTTTTAGAGCTGCGGCTCTGTTTTCCTTGAATGAGATCAGATATTTTCTAAAAAAAAAAAAGAATATATATTAATTATTTCTAACTTTCCATGTTTAAATAATAATATATTTTATATATATATATATCAATTGTATTTGTTGCATACCATCAGACTTGATGAGTTGATGTTTCCATTATAAATATAAAATGTTTAATTATAATTTATTAATGAAAGTCATAAAATTACAAAATATAAAGAAAACAAAGTAAATATTAAATAGTTGTATTCCATTTATTAAATCTAGCGGCTCTGATTAAATCAAATTAAATTGGACGGCTATGATTCAAATGTCTCAAATTTCAGAAATTTAAATAATCAGAATAATCTAGAATGAGTAATTTTAGCTATTGACTAGTTCATAAACATAATTACACATTTAAACTACTATCAAGTCTATCGTTACCTATTAAATTTGAAATTTATAATTAATATATCATACATCAATATATTATATATGTAATAATTTGTAATAAACTTTGTATATAATGTTGCATGTTTGTAACTTTATAATAATTTCAAATCATATTTTTTTTACATGTCCACATAAGAGAAGGGGAATGGAGATTCGAACTAATGACCCTCATTTCATTAGGCATGGTCCAATTGAACTACTAATTTGAAACAATTTTAAATCATATTGATTCATATATAATATATCATAGATGTAATAATTAATATGTTAAATTATTACAATTAAATAGATATAAATATGACAATAAAGTATGAAGTATGATAATATAGATATAAATATTAATTAAC
The DNA here is from genome assembly GCA_013348765.1 of Carpinus viminea. Classification (NCBI taxonomy): domain Eukaryota; kingdom Viridiplantae; phylum Streptophyta; class Magnoliopsida; order Fagales; family Betulaceae; genus Carpinus; species Carpinus viminea. The sequence goes on along the minus strand of CP054673.1, from coordinate 38,728,977 downwards.
ATATATATATATTTATTAAGTCGTTATTTAGGTCGAGCTCACGAGCCTCCAAACAGTCGAGTCGAGCCTTAATCGGTCGAGCTCACGAGCCCGCCGAGCTTAGTCGACGAGCGAGCAGCTTGTTTATTAATCGATCGAGCAAGCTTGCGATGAACGAGCAGCTGAACAATGTCGAGCTCGATTTGACCCGAGCTTAAGAGTCGAGCTCGGCGAGCTCACGAGCTCGGCTAATTCAGCAACTAATCTGCAGTTTGAGATTTTCTAAACTTCAAATTGCCAAAAAGTTCTAATGGCAGCTTTCCAACAAACCTATTATAGGAGAGGTCAATGATTTGCAAGTTTGGGAACATATATTCACTCTTAGAAGTTTTTATTGGCCTTTGAATTTGTTTGACCTCAAAATAAGAACTTCTAGATTTGGAAGATTTTCCAACCAAGAGGGGAATATATCATTGAATTGGTTATTACCGAGATCCAAGACCTTCAACATCATACACTTGTGCAACAACTTGGGTAATTGTCCTTGAAATTGGTTTTGATTGGAAATTATTATCATCAGTTGGCTGCCTTTTACCCAACTCTCTGGAATACTTCCTTGAAATTTGTTCCTTCGCAGATTGAGTATTAAAAGAGAAGCACCAAAGTTGTCCGAGCATTGAGGAAGTGAACCAGTTAAGTTGTTACTAGCCAAATCAAGGATATAAAGAGAACTCAGATTGCAAAACAAGGCCGGAACATTTCAATCAATGAGTTATTTGAAATAAAATAATATTTCAAATTCGAGGCTGCTGGGATAGGAAGAGATCCTTGGAGCAAATTAGACCTGAGGTCTAAAATGGCCAAACGAGTCCACGGGAGAAGAAGTTGACCAAAGCCGGTGAGGAAGTTGTTAGCCAGGAAATGACTATTAGACTTGCTTTGCCTACGTTCAACATCCATCTGGTATTGTGCCACGAAGGTTGTTCTCGACAGATCTAAATACTCCAACTCATCTTGGCTTCTCAGGAAATCTGGAAACTTGCTTAAATTGCACGAAGACAATTCCAAAATTTGAAACTTTGGAAAAGTAGCATTGGCATTGGGCTCTTTGAAGAGTAATGATAATTGATTATAAGATAGATCTAACTCAGTCAAATGTTTGAGCTTAACAAACTCGTCAAACTCCAGAGTCCCACTGAAGTTGTTCATAGCAAGACCAAGATATTGAAGATTCGTGAGGTTAAAGATTGAATTTGGGATACGACCTTGAAGCTTGTTTTCCCAAGATCCAAGTAAGTTAATTCCGTAAAATGATTTAAATGTAGAATTGGACCTGTCAATTGATTTTGGGAAAGGTCTAGAACAGAGAGTTGGTTGAGGTTTCCAATTGAAGATGGGACCTCACCTTTGAAAGTGTTATTTTCAAGACTAAGAACAGTGAGATTTGTGAGATTACCAAGTGAAGATGGAATGGACCCTGTGAAGTTGCAACCAAAACATCCAAAGTATTCAAGTAGCTTAGGTTACCAATTGAAGGGGTAGCTCACCGGAGAAACCAGTTTCTGAAAGACACAATTCCTCAAGTGGACTGCTCCATGTAAGTCTATATAACCAAGGAGACCTTCATTGTAACCCACATGAAGAACCCGTAGATTTGGTAGCTTAAAGATTCCTACAGGAAATTCTCCATACAATCCACACATAAAGAAGATGGAACTTCAAAGATGAAAAATTTGCCAAGATGGTAGGTATCGAAGAGAAAATGCCCACCCCATCCAGAGAGAGATTTTGTAGGCGGGTCATATTGCCAATTAGGCTTGGTAGGTCGGGCTTTCTGAGTTCCGAAAGGTAATTTCTAGGATAATAGCTATAGTAGGAAGACAGATGAAGGGATGTCAAGTGAGACAACTGTGAAATTTCGAACGGGATTTGACCAGAAAACATTGATGCATTGAGATTGAGATACGTTAGTCTTGAAAGATTACGTACCTGGGGTGGGATAGGAGAGTAGTTAAAGTGATTGAAGGCAAGGTTAAGCCTCTGGAAATGACCAAGGCGAAAAAGGCTACTGTTGGAGTTAATAGAACCAAATAGACAGCTGCTACTGAGGTCGAGGCCAATTACATGACCTGTGTCCTCATCGCACTCCACTCCATCCCACGAGCAGCAATCGCTTTTGTCTCCTTCTAGCGTCCAAGAAGCAACCTTTACGCAAGCCAAATGATAATAAGGAAAAACAACCTTTTTCAGTAAAAATAAGGAAGAAGCAGACTTGTTGATGACAAAGCTTTCCTTAAATTGCAACAAGGCAGAGCTCTCATCGTCATGACATAGGGGTTGCATAAAAGGAGGAGAATGAGTGAGTATAAGATGCAAGAACGAGAGCAAGAAAAACAAGCGTATGAAGAAAAACATATAAATGGATGAAGCCATAATCTTCTTTTGAATTTTGTTTAGCACTCTTAGACAAGCATGGAAGTGAAGCTGATGCTTATATAGACTACTGCACTTGATATCAACACTGCGGTGCCAGCAGTGGCGGATCCAGAAATTCATTTTACTAGGGACGCTAAGAAAATAATAATTAAAAAAAAAATTTGTTCTCTTTATATATTATATTTTTATTATAATATGGTAAATACAATCAAAAATAAAAATTATACCACAATATATGTATCACAAAAAAAATATTTATCTGACTTCATAAATATGTGCTAAATTGATATATCAATTACCATGTAAACACTAATACAAAAGTAAAGGAAAATAAAAAATACAAAGTACCTAAAATTGCATTCTACGGTCTTAGAGAAACAAAATCATCAAGTATCAAATCTGAATTGAAGCTTTTAGCAATTTCCCTTTCAATATAGACAAGTAAATTATCTCCAAGAAACTCATCTTCCATTTTGTTACGAAGTCTTGTTTTAACAATTTTATTGCTGAAAATGCTCGCTCGAGTTCTAGAACGGAAGAGTCAAAACAAGACGAATCAATCTATCAATAAGATAATATGTATCTGATTTTCCGCCTCTATCAATCCTTAGACATAATTCCACCATGGAAGCCAATTTTTGTAGTTTCGGATGATTAAGCATATCAACTTTAAAATGCTTCAACTGAAATCTCAAAATAATTTTTTCTTATTCAGAAAAATCAAGAGAATAGTACTTCGCTGCAAGACTATATATATCATCAATATTAAATGATTTATAACCATCATTTGGATCCAAAGCTGAACTAAGTGTTAAGAGTTCTATTGCCCTTTCACCAAATTTACAATCGAGCTCTTGCAATTGAAAGTCTATAGTAGCATTGAATACATCAAAATGATAATGATGTTCCATTGTAATGTGATCCCGCTTGAAGACTCGCCTTTAACATAACGAGCACCTAAATTGAATGTCTACTTCAAATTTATTGGAGAAAGAGACTACTTTCTCAAGAAAATTATCCCAATCTTCATTTCTTAATTTTTGGAGGAGTGCTTTTGTATTAGAAACTAATTGCATAGCATTCAAGATGTCTTGAGATTTTTGTTGTAAATGTTGACAAAGACAGTCAATAGTACCCATAATTTCCCTCATCAAATGTAAAATAAATATGAATTTGAATGATGTAATCATTTCATAAGCAATATCAGCATCCCTACATTGAGAGTAAGTAGATCCTTTTTTTATAATCTTTTCAAGCACTGAACAAGCAGGATTAAACAACCTTAGTAGGCTACAAATAGAATAAAAATGAGAACCCCAACGAGAATCACCAGCTCGTTTCAAAGTACCAATTTGGTTAGCTCTTTTTCCAGTTTCAAGTTTATCCATAGCTATCAAATGTGCGATATCTGCTTCTTGAGCATCTTGCAGATCACGATGACGTTTACATGAAACACTAACCACATTGATAATAAAATTCAAATTTGAGAAGAACTCATGAACAACAATTACTTCTTGAGATGCAGCAATTAATGCTAATTGTAATCGATGTGCAAAACAATGAACATAGTATGCACAAGAACATTCATTAAGAAATAATGCTTGCAATCCTTTCCATTCACCACGCATATTGCTAGCATCCATACCCTTGTCCATGAATATTTTGAATATCAAGACAATTTTGAGAAAAAACATCAAATATTTTATCCTTTAAAGTCAATGCCGATGTATCTTTAACTTGGACAATATCAAAGAAACGTTCTTGTAGAAAACCATATTTATCAACAAATCTCAAAACAATAGCCATTTGTTCTCTCTTAGACTCATCCCGTGCCTCATCAATAATAATACAAAATTTTGAATCACCAATTTCTTCACGAATTGCATCTCGCACCCTTTTTGCCAAGACATGTAAAATATCTTTTTGGACATGATGTGAAGTATATTTTGCATTTTGTGGAGCATTTTCTAAAACAACCTTTGCAACATCCTTGTTGAAGTTGGACACAAGTTTTATCAACTCAAGAAAATTGCCACGATTTTTAGAATCGGGACCTTCATCGTGACCTCTAAAAGCACATCCTTGATATGCTAAATACCGAATAGATTCGATTGAAGTCTTCAATCGCAATCGATTGTTCAATTTTTCTTCTGAAGTTTGCTTATCTATCACCTTATCAATATGTTGAGATTGATTTTTCAAATTGTCACAATACTTAACGGCATTATTATGAGGTGAACGTGGCCCATTTCCCATGTGAAGCAAAAAAGAACAATGTGCACAATTATTAACTTTCTTCCAATTACGAAATCCTTCAATAGTAAATGCACTACCTCCAAACTGCCCCGTTGGCTTTTTAGCAAAAAGAAAGCATGGTAAACAATAAACAACATATTTGTCTTCAGAATATTCTAACCAATCAAACATCTTATACCAAGATGATTGAAATCTTCGACGATTTTTTTCAGTTCCCAAAACGGATAGAACTACTAGAAGGAATGAACCTATGGACCAACTTTAAGATAAGCACATCTAATTTCATCCCGTTGATTAACAGGATATTCCATATTTGAGGACGTAACTAGGATCACGTTGTAGAGTAGAAATGTCAAATGACTCAACTACTTGAGATTCATTCTGGCATCTTAGAAGGGCGTTGCTCATGAGCTAAAGTTTGAGGATTGGATGTTGAGGAAGACATTTTAGAATTTGAATCAACATCCATTTTTCTTAAAAAACGCATCAATTGTTTTTAGCTTGCCCATAATATAATATAAGAATTTTCATAAACCTGAAAAATTATTTATCTATTAATTTTAATTATCACACTAAACAATTCATGTCTAATAAAACATATTCTAAATCTCTAATAATATTATAATAAAATTATTAGCATTTTTCGATGGCTATTAACCTAAAATGAATTAATAAAAAGAACATACCTGAAATTGGCTATATTCTTCTGAAACTGATTGATGCTTTGACAAAATTCCAAAATATATAAAACACACCTTACAAAAAAAAATAAATAACAATATTGTTTTTATTATAATAAGATAAACAAAATAATGAAAATAAGAGATATATCACAATTCAAAAGCTCCATAAATTTTAGTTAATCATGAGTTTGCAAATTGTCCAATTAACGAAGAAATACACATTTACAATGAGAGCACTGCATTACAATCTACAAAATAAATAAATAAACAATAAAATTATTGAATAGGAAAAAAAAAAAAGGATTACAATGGTAGCATTGCACTTCTTTCACCATGCAGCAATAAAGTAAAGACAAAGAAAAGCTCAATTTTCGTGGGTGTGTGTGGCTTTGCAACAACAAAAAGTAAAATACTTATTTTACTATGCATCAATTAAAAGTAAAAGACAAAAGACAAACTTAAATTTCATTCTTTCTTTTGATATTCCCTAGGAACCGACTCACTCAATGAAAAAAAAAAGAAAAAAAAAAGGCTATAAAGGCAATAAAGAAAGACAATATTTAAGAGTACTCATACTCACAAGTCAAAGAAATAGGCTTTCGGTCAAGACTCTTCTGTAGGCAGCCTGGTGCACTGGTGCTTCTCGTGCAGCCTGTAAGAGGTTGAAATCTGGAAGAGCCGGAGAGGGGTTAGGGTTTGGGGTAAGATTTGTTTTTTTTCCTTTTATTTATTGTGCCGTGTAACGTGTTGGTCTTGCTAGAGCTTTTGATCTTGAGATTTTTTTTTTTTTTTTTTTTTTAAATTGTGCTGTGTTGGTCCTGGACTCCTAGACTTGGAGGTTGAGTCTTTTTTTTTTTTTTAATTTTATAGGGTTTTAAAAATATTTTGGAGGAGCCTACACAGGGATTTTACCTGGGGCGCCTTCAACATTTCAAAAAAAAAAAATTACTCTTTTTTTTTTTTTTACCGGGGGCGCCCGCTCCTAGGTCGCCCCCCTTTATCTCTGCCACTGGGTGCCAGAACAAGGACCAGTCCTTGTTCTTCTTTCATAGGGGGGACCAAATATAATTTTTTTTTTTCAAATTTTTTTTTTGGGGGGGGGACCATGGCCACTGCCGGTCCCCCCAAATCCGTCTCTGCAATGTCCATTGTGCTTACTCCAAGTCAAGTCATTTGCGTGCGTCAAAAGGATCTTAGATCAGGAAATGTAATTTAGATATGGTGCCTCCAATGCAAATGAATGGTTGGAGGGATGAGAGATAAGTCATTTGTAAGTTAGGCTTGCTTCACACTCAAATACACCTCCTGGCTCCTTCCTATTGAAGTCAAGCTGTTAGCTTTCACTCTCTAATTCCCTTTGCAATATGATACTTAATCACCAGTCCCGTCGTCACGTTTAGATGAGACTGATGTTTTGGATTAGCCTTCACGTGAATCAAGGTTGGAGTTTTTGTTTTTTGTTTTGTTTTTGTCATCGTGATTTACGATTACATAAAACGGCTGCGATTGAATCTTAAGGTTTAATTATGAAGTCTACGATTGAATCCAAGTTGGATTCTATCAACCCAAAAGTTAAGATAAATCTAGCAGCCAGGATTGATTTTAAGGGTGAAATCAAACCAAATCTTATATTACTACGTCTGTCATTTATTTCGAATTGAATGGGCTAATCCCATCGGTTTTGCAAAATATTCTCCCACTTTCTCTACTCTTCAACATTAACAAAAATATAATCTATTGGCTAAAAATTCAACTTGGATGTAATTATTCTCCTTAACCATTTTTTTTTTCATGCCAATAATATTTTAATATCCCTCTTAGAATTCTAATTTAAAAATTGAACCATTCAAATAGTGTGTGCGATTAAACCCATTTTTGATAATTTCTTTTTCTATTTTTGTTAACAAATTAATCTCTCTATTTATTAACACGCAATTTTTCCTTTTATATTTTAGTTTTGTTTATTAAATTTTTGTTGAGATGTTCTTCATTTTAGTTTTTAAACATTAAATAAATAATTAAGCATTGAATATGATATTAGATGATTGATTTTTTGTCCTTAAGAGATAGTTCAATTGGCTAGCATTACAAAAATTTAAGCTTTTTTTGACGTGTCAGTGTATTTGACGCGTCAGAAAATTTTTCTGATGTGGGTTTGCTGTCATGTCTGGCGCGTAGGCAATTAGGTCAACAGGAAAATAATTTTTCTGAGGTGTTAATGGGTTTAAAACGACAGAAAAATTTTCTGTCGTTGCATTTTTCCCACGACAGAAAAATTTGGAACGACAGAAAAAAAAAATTTCTGTCACTCCCAAGTTTGGAACGACAGAAAATTTTTCTGTCATGCCTAAATAACGACGACAGAAAAGTTTAAAAAATTATTTTAAATTTTTTTTTTAAAAAAAAAATTTCTGGATTATTTTTTGAATTAAAAAATTTATTAATTTAAATTATTAATTTTTTTTACCAATTTAATTTAAAATATTATTTTAAATTAATTTAATTATTTTAAATTAATTTAATTATTTTAAATTTATTAATTTAATTTTTTAATTATCATTTCTCTTTCTTCTTCACATTTTTCTCCTCTTCGATCTACTGCAGCACACCCAACCTGCCAGCTTCTCTCCTCTTCTCACTCTCTTCTTTCTCACTTTCACCATCACCTGCAGCACACCCATAACTGCCCAGAAAAATTCCCCAACAAACCAAACCAAACCAACCAGCAGAAAAATCAACCTGACAAAATCAAACCAAACCAACCAAAAAAGGATGAAAAAACAAAAAAGAGGGAGCTGGGCGTGCAGATCTGATGGAGGAGAGGGAGGAGAGAAGAAGAAAAAAGAAGAGGGAGCTGGGCTTGCAGATAGGAGAGGAGAGAGAGAGAGAACAAGAAAAAAAAAAAAGGGTGCTGGGCGTACAGATCTGAGAGAGAGGGATAGGAGGGAGAGAAGTGAAGAAGAAGAAAAATTAAAAAATAAATAAAAGAAGAGGGAGCTAGCTGGGCGTGCATATAAGAGAGGGAGAGAGAGGAGAAGGAGAAGAAAAAGGAAGAAAAGAAAATAAAAGAAGAGAGCTGGGCGTGCAGATCTAAGGAGAGGGAAAGGGAGGAGAGAAGAAAGAAGAAGAAGAAGAAAAGGAAGAAGAAAAAGAACAAAAAAATTAAATGAAAGCTGGGCGTAGTGCAGATAGGAGAGAGAGCGCGCTAGCTAGAGAGAAGAAGAGAAGGAGAAGATAAATGAAGGAGACAAAAGGAATAAAAGAAAAGATGGAGCTGGCGGTATAATGGGCGTGCTGTTATATGGGAGATTGATGGCCATTTAAATTTGAAAGAGGAGATCACGTGAACAGCGCGCGGGGCTCAAAAATTTTAAAATTAAATTTTCTGACGCGCCGAATATGGCACGTCAGAAATTTCTGACATATCTTTTTCGATGCGTCAGTAATTTTTTTAAAAAAAAATTTATAAAAAATTAAAATTAAATTTTCTGACGCATTAAGCTTAACACGTCAGAAAAGTTTTTTAAAGATGAAATCCAATAATATTTTTTAGGATTAAATACTTAATTAGTTCATAGGGTTTGAAAATGTTATTGAGTTAGTTGATTTAACGGATTGACGTATGATTAATTAGAAGTTGTGCGTGGCCAATTAATTAATTTTTTGAAAAAATTAAAATATATATATTTTTCAAAGAAAAAAGAAAAAAAACAAGGGTGGCTCGCCACCCATATTTTCTTTCTTTTTTCTTTTTTGAAAAGATATTTTAATTTTTTTAAAATAAAAAAATAATTAACGTCCAACTTCTAATCCATACGTCAATGTCGATCAGATTAAATTATAACGATGAACTAACAATCACTTTTTAAACCATAAGGACCAATTTAATTACTTTCCAAATTCTAAGGAGAAAAAATAAAATTTCCAAATTTTAAAGACTAATTAAGTATTTAACCCTATTTTTAAAAAAGAGGGCAAATATATATATATAGGAGAGGAGAGAGAAGAAAAAAGAAAAAAAAAATCAGAAGCATGCAGGCCAGCTAGGGACGCGCGCTTGCAGGGAATTAATTGAAAGGAAAAAAAAAATCAAAAGCATGCAGGCCAAGGGGGTATGGCGCGCTGCAGCTGGCCGGGAAAGAAAAAATAAAAATAAAGCATGCAGGCCTGCAGGAAAATTAGAAATTAACCATTTGTGTCTCGCCGAGTTAAAAAATTCTGTCGTGCCAACTTAGCACGACAGAAATTTCTGTCGTGCCAAGTTGCCAAGACAGAAATTTCTGACGTGCTAATGTCACGCGACAAAATTTCTGGCGTGATAGTGTGATATGACAAAATTTTCTGTTGCGCCACATAGGCACGTTAGAAATTTCTGTCATACCAACTTAGCACGTCAGAAATTTATATTGTGTCATTTTAAAACGTCAGAAAATTATTTTTGACGTGCCAATTTTGTCACATCAGAAATTTTTGACGTTGCAATTATGGCACGTCAGAAAATTTTCTGACGTGGCAAAAATATCACGTCAGAAAATGATTAAATTTTTGTAGTATGGGACCACGCTTAATGAAGCGGAGGTCACTATTTCGAATCCTCTCCCTCTTGGACGAACATATAAAAAAAAAAGATGATTGATTTTGATTGAATTAAATATTGAGTGATATATATTATTGTATTCATAAAAAGAATTTTGTTTATTTTGCTTTGTATTTTTTTTAATGTTCATAATTATATGAATTTTATTTGATTGAAATATAATAGGTGACATAATTTTCTATGATTCAAACATGCATTGTGTCACTATATTTAAATGTGCGATAGATTTTTTAAAAACATAAATAATAAAATATTAAAAGCTATAATAAAATGAATTTAAAATTTCAAATTAAATTATAATAAAGAATCTCACGCAAAAGCGCGGGCTATAAGCTAGTTCAGTAATTTTATGAGAGAAAAGTACACATACTCAGTCTCAAACTACCATCACATTGTCAATATCTCCTCCCCCAAATTAGTAATTATGTCAATGTCCTCCCAAAATTGTTAATTGTTTTAATGTCTCCCTAAAATAACAATAAAATGTTAATGTCACCCTAAGGACAAAAATACCCTTCATAAAATTAAAAAGTCCCTTCAAATTATTATTATTAAAAAAACAATTTATAAGAATTTTTTTAAAAAAAATTAAAATTTTATCTTTTAAAAGTGTTTTTGTCCTTTTCAAATTTTTGTTTATGTTTTTTTTTTTCCCTAATTTATAAGGATTTTTTTTTGGGGGTCTTATTAAGAGTGATTTTTGTCTTTTTGCTGACTTTTGGGAACATACCATAGAAAGGTGGCAAACTTCACTTCTTGAGATAAGGTTGGGTCGGTTGTGACGGATGCAGTGACGGAGGGAAGGGGGACCGGTCCCCAACTTTGATTTTTTTTTTTTGCCATAAAAAATGTATATTAGTTCCCCATAAAAATTACAAAGGCTAGTCCCCCATTTGTTCTTCTGGATCCGTCCCTAGATGGATGCACTTAATTATTAGCTGCAGTTGCCATGAGTTTTGTCCTCTTTTCTTATTTCATTGAACGTACGTTGGGGATCAAATGGGTGATACGGAGTACGTACCTTGATTTTACTGAGAACCAAACTTTCAAGCATGTGGATCAAGCGTGCCATACCAGCACAATTATATATTCTGAATTCACCGGAAAAGGAAGACCGATACTATTATTCATACATATTTATTATAATTATTTCACACCGTGATGTATTTTGAGTAGTTTTTGTTTTTTAATTTCAATTATTTTTAAAAAAAGAACAAAGAAAAGTACAATCACTTAAAACATATTACACAAATTGATCGGTGTAAATAAGTGAATATATGGGTCAAGGGTGAAAATGATGGATAATTGTTGGCAAGAAGATTAAAAAATGCTTCTTTCTGGGTGGTTATCAACATGTTGAAGATGGAAGAATATGTTGTGCATGAAGGTGCCTAGCTAGCTTGATTGGACTTGGTTGAACCTTCCTTTCTGGGTGCCTCTGGATTGGTATTCTTTCGCTTTTGTTGTTTTGGTGAATAGTACTAAAGACTGAACCATGCAGACTAGTCGTATTTGGGATATTCAAACCAAATATTATTCTTTATAGATATTTGGTTTGGAAAATAGCTGCCAGTCGTTTTCTGAAGCAAAAAGACATCTCTTCTTACTTAATTATTCCAAATAGTAATTTATGAAGAGAAGACTAGGAGGAACAACCATAACCACATGACAAATCTTATAGCTCTATGTACATGAAATGTTGTCTCACAACCAATTAATGATGAAGTCTACCTTACGCTTAGGTTAGCCTATAGATAAACTCATTGTAATGGATTTAGAATATTCAGGGCCAATTTTGGGCCTAAGTTAACAATGAAAGGGTATGTATTCGAGTAATGAGAATCTCAATAAGTTAACTTAGTTATTTTGGTTTTTATTGATGTTTTGCTGGGGTTAAGCCAAACTATAACTTGGTTTTTATTAATACATTTAGTCAATTTAATAATTTTTTTCCCCTTTTTATGATTTGCTTCTACAACCGGACAATCCCACAAAAGATGTCAAGTAATCTCTACTCCGCATAGGGGCCATGATGGATCCTCAGCAATTTCTTAACCGACAAAAAATAAATCCAAGAAAATAAAGGAGATGTGACATTTGCTATAAATCCATGAAAGTTTAAGGTTTGGAAGTTAATCTTAAATTCCACGTGGGGTGCCATGACGATTTCCAAGTAATAATCTTAAGTTTATCATGTGGCTAAGTTTTTCGTGAGGGACTAAGAGTAAATCCTAAAAACATAGACCAGCATAACTTATCTCAATACCAAGACTCTTTCTTTCAAGTCCTTTTCATGCAAATTGCTTCTTAATTTCAACACACACACATATATATATAAGACCCCATGACATGATGTCAATATTATTATTATTTTTTTCTTTTGCAAGTTATATAATCAATAAAGTGTGGAATTCATGATATCCACGTACTCATAATAAATCTAAAAGAAAATTTCACTTAATTTGCGAAATAAAGAAGATATATAATTGCAATCCACTTTGGGATTGAAAGTTTATATTAATACATTTAGGATTCTAAAAAACAAAAAAAGAAGTTATATATATAATTGATTTTTCTTAAAAACTCGCTCATTAATTAGTGCCATTAATTGCATTAATTATATTTCAATATAATTTACATGTCATTAATCTATGTTACTAATTGCGTTAACTATATTATAATCCATGTATTCTTTTTGTTAATTTTTTCTCTTTACACTATTCATTTTAAATCATATATACTTGTAGGAACAAAGATTTATTTATTTTTTTATTTAGAGACATGAGATATATTTTATACATCTTTTAACTTGTAATGAAAATGATGTGTTTATATCTTTAGGGGTAATTTGAACTTTTTTTGCAAACCTTTTTAAAGTTCAAAAGCTCACTTTGGTGTCTAAACTTCGTATTTGCTTTCAGTTTCCCCTCTATTTATCCCTCACTCCAAGACTACGCCATTTTTAGGCTATAAACTACACGTTTTGGGCTTCAAAGCAGCGTCATTTTGGCCATTTTATCATTATTTTTTTAAAAAAAAAAAGAAAAAAGAAAAAGGAAAATATTAAAAAAAGGGGAAGAAATTGGGGGTGGCTCCAGCCACCCCCACGGCCAAGGGGGTGGCTAGAGCCAGACCAGTCGTAGGGGGTGGCCGAATCCACCCCCAGGCCCTTGGGGGTGGCCAAAAGGCCAAAACCCATTCTTCAATTTTTTTTTGGGTTTTTGGGGGTGGCCGGACGACCCCCTTGGCCATGGGGGTGGTTCGACCACCCCCAAACCGGCCTTGGGTGGTTAGCTCCTTGGCCAAAATGGGGTGGCCGGCCTCCCATTTTTGGCCAAGGGGGTGGCTCGATTTCTTTCCCCCTTTTTTTTATAAAAAAAAAAAAGATAAAATGGCCAAAACGACGTCGTTTTGAAGCCCAACACGACGTAGTCTTGGAATGAGGGATAAATGGGTAATTTATCCCTCAATCTGTTAGGATTTCACGGAAAACCATAACAGAAGGGGAAAACTGAAAGCAAATACGAGTTTGGTACACCAAGGTGAGAGCTTTTGAACTTTGGTGGGGTGTTTGCAAAGGCGAAGTTCAGGGCTAAGTAAAATTACCCTATTTTTAATTTCTTTTCATCTCTATTTTCGCCCTATTTTTATTGTCACAAACAAATTGAACAATGAACTCAGAAATCGAAACGTCATTTTCGTTCTTAAGTGATTTTGCATTCACAATTTTTTAAAAAGCTAAACCTAAGACATAAAATTTTAGACAATAACTTCTATAAGGATCTGGTGTAAACCAGCTCTTTGTACCCACCAATTAGAATTAGATAGCTAGGATTATCACACCAAAACAAATAAAGTGAAAACACCGAATTAAACACCTACTACCATCCACTAATGACAAAACTATACTTTTCTCCTCTCCCCTCTCTGTCTTTCTATGCCATGAATTGCAGAGTCTCACTCACGATACAATTGAATCTTCTTTATTTTTCTGTCTTCCAGCGATACCTTGCATCCCAACCAAGAGCTTGCCGTTGATGAAGCGAAGCACCACCCAAATTTTGCCAGAGAAGATGATAGAGCCCAACCCAACCTACGGTGCTCCCCTCTCTTTACTCTCTCACTCTTTCTCATAGACACACACATTGGCGAGAAAAAATTTCTATACTGCCCAATGCTTTCTCCTCCCTCACTCACAATCATAACACAATTTCTCTCTTACCGAAATTATTTATCTGTTTTTCTCTCACAATGTGGTTTTTCATTTGCACAAATACAATGTGAATTTTTATATTTTTCTGTTTTCTCTCTCGAATACTGTGATTTTTTTTCTTTAATGTCCTTAAATTCTCTAGGCTGGGATGCAAGGGATGTTGGAAGATAGAAAATAGAGAAGATTCAAATTGTGTCGTGAGTGAGACTCTGCTATTCACAGTAGAGAGAGAAAGGAGGGAGAAGAGAAAAATAGGGTTTTATCTTTAGTGGATGATGGTAATGGGTGTTTAATCGGTGTTTTCACTTTATTTGATTTGGTGTGATAATCCTAGCTGTCTAATTCTAATTGGTGAGACAAAGGAGCTGGTTTACACTTATAGAAGTTTTTTTTTTTTTGAAATGGAATTAATTCATCATTAAACATAATCAAGAAATACATCAGACTCCTCAAAATACAAGTCTTGATAAGAGAAGAGCATATCATACCCCACCTCCCCTCTTTCCCTAGTGGAATACAGACAGCAACAAAAGCCACCACAAAGGCTATCAGCGGCCTGCCCCCCCTAGGTTTTGTGAGAGTGGAAACTGGAAATATAATATAATGACAACAATTAGGAATCTTAGCTACTACCCAAGTCCAAATCAACATCGACAAAGCAATATCATAAACAAAAGAAGAAATCAGCATTCTAGAAGTGATCTTCATCTACAGTCAACCCATGTTTATGGCTTGTGCGCAGCCATGTTCCCCATCCGTTTCACATGACAGACACACCATTCTTGAAGACTATTGAGCAAAATCTTAGCGTCATTAATCATTATTCCAAACCTGCTCCCACAGGGACCTTCCGTCTGCAAAGCTTTTACCACCTCGAGGGAGTCACCTTCCATCACTATTTTAGAGAGACCCAAAGATGAATAGACATCTGCTAGTTTCCATACAGCTACAGCTTCAGCTGTTGTGGGTTCTGTGACATAGGGCCTTGAAGCACAAACAACAAACAGTACCAAGCCAGTATGATCGCGGGCTATGATACCAATGCCCATCTTCTGCTTCCCAGAGTCAACAGCTGCATCCCAATTCAATTTAATCCATCCTGGGCTAGGCTTGCTCCACTTCACAGCTTCAGGCACAGAGTGAACAATAGTGCCCATCCTTCTTCCTGCTTCAGCCTTACTAAAGTTTTCAAGTTGAGATGATGCGGTCTCCAGAATGTGTTTTGGTGACATGAAGCTTCCTCCAAACACCACACTGTTCCTCCGAAGCCAAATCAACCTAGCCACCACCCCTACCATCTGCATCTCATCATCATCCAACCTGTCCGCTAGTTCCATAAAAAGACTGGCAAAAGTCACCTCCATTGTAGCATACTTTTGGAGCTTTGAGCTACATTCAGCCCAGACATCCCTTGCGACTCACAAGTCCATAGAATATGCTCCACCGATTCACCTTCTTGCTTACAAATGGCTCCTTATAGAAGTTAATTAACGTTATTAATTGCGTTAATTACATTTCAAGAGTTTTCTATATATAAATTATTCAATAAATTAAGGTCTTAAAAGCGGTCATTAATTAATGTTATTAATTGCGTTAATTGTATTTCAATAGTTTTCTATATATAAATTATTTAATAAATTAAGTATTATTAATTTTAAATTAAATAAGAAACAAAAATATAAATCAAATTATTATGCATTAATATATACATTTAGTCAATTTAATAATTTTTTTTTCTTTTTATGATTTTCCTCTGCAACCACACAATCCCACAAAAGATGTCAAGTTGTCTTCGTCTCTACTATGCGTAGGGGCCATGACGGATACTCAACAATTTCTTAACTGACCAAAAATAAATCCAAGAAAATAAAGGAGATGTGACATTCGCTATAAATCAGTGAAAGCTTAAGGTTCGGAAGTTAATCTTAAATTCACAATTTTTTTTTTTTTAAAAAAACTAAACTTGTTTTTTAAGACATAAAATTTTAACCGGTTTTTCTTAAAAAACCGGTCATTAATTAACGTTATTAATTGCATTAATTACATTTCAAGAGTTTTCTATATATAAATTATTCAATAAATTAAGGTCTTAAAAGCGGTCATTAATTAATGTTATTAATTGCGTTAATTGTATTTCAAGAGTTTTCTATATATAAATTATTTAATAAATTAAGTATTATTAATTTTAAAATTAAATAAGAAAACAAATAATATAAATCAAATTATTATGCATTAATACATTTAGTCAATTTAATAATTTTTTTTCTTTTATGATTTTCCTCTGTAACCACAATCCCACAAAAGATATCAAGTAGTCTTTGTCTCTACTCTGCGTAGAGGCCATGACGGATACTCAGCAATTTCTTAACTAACAAAAATAAATCCAAGAAAATAAAGGAGACGTGACATTTGCTACAAATCATGAAAGCTTAAGGTTTGGAAGTTAATCTTAAATTCCATATGGGGGCCATGACGATTTCCAAGTAATAATCCTAAGTTTATCATGTGGCTAAGTTCTTCTTGAGGACTAAGAGTAAATCCAAAAATATAAACCAACATAACTTATCTCAATACCAAGACTCCTCATTTCAAGTCCTCTTCATGCAAATTGCTTTAATTTTCACACACTTATATATAGGACCCCATGACATGATGTCAAATATATATATATATATATATATATATATATATATTCTTTGCATGTCATATATCAGTAAAGCGTGTGGAATTCTGGATATCCACCTACTCACAATAAATTCAAAAGAAAAATCCACTTAATTTGGGATATAAATAAGATATATAATTGTTGTCCTTTTGGGATTGAAAGTTTATATTAATGCATTTAGGAGTCTAAAAATAAAAAGAATATATATAACGATTTTTCTTAAAAGCTCGGTCATTAATTAGTGCCATTAATTGCATTAATTATATTTCAATATAATCTACATGTCATTAATTTGTGTTATTAATTGCATTAACGTATTATAATCCATGTATTCTTCTTGTTAATTTTTTCTCTTTGTATAAAGGCGGCGGTTACTAACCGCTAACCGCCTCTTAACCACTAATCGTTATAACATCCTAGCGGTTAGCATTATTAGGTTTAATAACCAATCGCTAACCGCTTATTATATAATATATTTTGATAATTATAATTATAATAATATTTATATATATAACTTAATCAATTTATCATTAATGATTAAATCACATTTTTGTTTTCAATAATTAAATCACAAATTAAGTATTAATAAATTATTACTATAATTTATATGATTATCACATGATCAATTGATTATTAAATCATTTGATTATATAATAACAAATTATATATATATATATATATATATATAATATGACATAACTCATAAGTCATAAGTCATAAGTCTATAAGTTAATCATATGATTCATATTATTCATGTATAATGATAGTATGATACTTACAATTAAATTAAACAATATGATACCTATAACCACAATTGAATCAAAGTATTATTAGATATTTTATATTTAGAAAATATATATCACATTATCTTAGATTCTTAGATCTAAGATAATTTTATTATATTAATATGAATTGTAATTTGTGAGATAATATGATCATATAATTTAAGTATGAGTGATGACCATTAAATCATTAGGAATTTAGTACTTAGAAGTTTGAGCATTATCATTAGATAATAAGTTCAATTAAAAAAAATACTACAAGTAAATATGATAATAATTTAAATCATTAATCATATGGTCTAATTTAATGAGATCATATGATTATATAATATCAAAGACATAAGTTTGTAATTGAATAAAATATTTTGAAATTGTATATATTTATATCTTCTAGCATTAATTTATTTTTATTTTTTTCTATATATATATTGTCTATTTTATATTAATAATAATAAGAATGAATTTTACATCAAAACAACGTTAGTTTTGAGAGAAAAAGGCATTAAGGGTTAGGATATGGATTTTCATCTTCTCCTTCCCTATCTCAGCGTCCTCTCTCTGAGACTCTACCTGAACTGCCTCTCTCTCGCCGCTCTTTCTCTCCGACTCTCTCTATATCGTAGTTTTAATGTTTTATTTGAACATTTTTTATTTTTTTATATGATGTGTTGAACTTTTTTTATATGTTTTATTGAGCTTTTTTATTATTTTTTATATGTTGTGTTGAACTTTGTTTATATATATATATATATATATATATATATAAGTTAACAGGTTATGAACTTATGATTTAATATTTAAAGATTTTTTTAAAAAAATTTAAAGTAGGTCAAATATTTTTTTATTTTTCAATATGAGCTATTTTTATAGCAATTTGGCCCAAGAAGACACTAAAAATACAAAAAAGAAAGAAAGAAAGAAAAGAGAGTGAAAAATGCTATAGTGCTTAATAAAAGCCAAAAAAAGGTCCAAAAATGCCAAAAAGCATAATTTTAAAAGCGGTTATAGCGGACGGTTAATCGCTTTTACTAACCGCTAACTATCAACTAATCATATCCGCTAACCGCCTAGCGGATGCAGTTAGTGAAATAATGCTAAAGCGATTCACGGTTAGATTTTTGTCAATAATGCTTTAACGCTTTTACACCCCTACTTTATACTATTCATTTTAAATCATATATACTTGTTGGAACAAGTGATTTATTTATTTTTTATTTAACGAGGTGAAATATATTTTTATATATCTTTTTAACTTGTAATGAAAAATGATGTGTTTAATTTTTTTCCATCTATATTTTCCCCTATTTTTATCGTTACAAAAAATTGAACAATGAACTGTAAATTAGAAACGCCATTCCGTTCTTGAGGATTTTGCCTTCACAATTTTTTTAAAAGCTACATTGGTTTTTAAAACATAAATTTTAACCGATTTTCTTAAAAATCGGTTATTAATGCGTTATTAATTGCATTAATTATATTTCCAAGGTTTTCTATATATAAATTATTCAATAACTTAAGGTCTTAAAAAAAAGGTCATTAATTAATGTTATTAATTGCGTTAATTGTATTTCAAGAGTTTTCTATATATAAATTATTCAATAAATTAAGTATTGTTGTAAAATAAAAAATTATAATAAGACAAGATAAAGAGATTGCAATATGTGAAACTAGTTCTTGAAACTAGGTAAGATTCTTCTCTATTATTGTGTGTTTTATATACTACCCAATGCTCCTTTTATAGGCATGGAATAATGGGAGATTAAAGAATATGAAAAGAGGAATATGAAAGGGTGATACATGAATCAATTGGCTACATCAATGTGTACATGAATATTATAGGAATTCTAAAGGTTACTTGAATGTGTATAATTCCATGAGATGAAACTAAATGGTCATCCACCAAATGCATGCATTCATAACACTTCCTTGGATGACCATACACTAAGAATATACCTCGTTAAAACCTTACCATGAAAAACCCAATGGGAAAAAACCTATGGCGAAGGAAAAAAGTACAATATTCTTGTGTGCTTTCGTATGCTTTAGGACTACCTCATTAAAACCTTGTAAAGGAAAACCCAGTGGGAAAAACCTTAGGAAAGGAAAAAGAGTACAATCAGCATACTACTCCCTTTCATTAGCATGAAAAGCTTCAATTGTTTATGATGAAAGATTCTTAAGTCGATTCCATTCAATATTATTCACCAACTTCTTGAATGTTGCAGTTGGTAATGTTTTGGTAGATAAATCTAACAAATTATCACTTGATTGTATTTGCTTGATATCAATTTCACCACTCTTCTGGAGCTCATGTGTGTAAAAGAACTTCGGTGAAATATGTTTGGTTCTATCATCTTTAATATATTCTCATCTAATCTGTGTGATACAAGTAGCATTATCTTCATATAAAATTGTCGATTATCTTTGACTGTGGACAAACCACACTTTTCTCGAATGTGTTGAATTAATGATCTTAGTCATATGCATTCCCGACTTGCTTCATGTCATGTCAAGTCATATCCCCCCCTAAATCCGTCTCTGCAATGTCCATTGTGCTGACTCCAAGTCAAGTCGTTTGCGCGCGTCAAAGGGATCCTAGACCAGAAAAAGTAATTTAGATATGGTGCCTCCAATGCAAATGAACGGTTGGAGGGATGAGAGATAGTCATTTGTACGTTAGGCTTGCTTCACACTCAAATACGCCTCTGGCTCCTTCCTATTGAAGCCAAGTCGTTAGTCACTCTAATTCCCTTTGCAATATCATCGTTAATCACCGGTCTCATCACGTTTGGATGAGGCCGATGTTTTGGATTTGCCTTCACGTGAATCAAGGTTGGATTTTTTGTTTTGTTTTTGTTATCGTGATTTACGATTACATAAAACGGCATGCATTGAATCTTAAGGTGTAATTATGAAGTCTACGATTGAATCCAAGTTGGATTCTATCAACCCAAAAGTTAAGATAAATCTAGCAGCCGGGATTGATTTTAAGGGTGAAATCAAACCAAATCTTATATTACTTTGTTTGTCATTTATTTCGAATTGAATGGGCCAATCCCATCGGTTTTGCAAAATATTCTCCCACTTCTTTTCGGTTTCCATATGAAGCTATGTCTTTGCCATTGTGATTCTGATTTCAACTCAAAATTGGGTTTAAAAAAAGGGTTGCAAATATATTCAGCATTACCCAAACAAGATTTCTAAGGGTGGGCATCGGTCGTGGGGGGGTGGGTATCGGACTTTTCAGTAAAAAACAATATATATATGTATGTATGTATGTATGACATAAACGCAAGTTGATTGAAGTGAAGATATGTCTCCGGTTGGATGTAAGTAATTACAAAAGTCCTCATTCTAGTTCGCTTTTATGGTAATAACAAATTGTACTTAACTTAAAAGAGGAGAAGTCCATATTGAAATCATATAGATATATATATATATATATATATATATATATATATAAGCCTAATCACTCTCGTAGTACCTTAATATTACGACATATGGCATGAACCCTTTTATTGTAATATTAAACTGGCTTTTTAAGAGTGAACCGGTTTTTAAGAAAAATTGTTCATTAATTGTATTAATTATATTTCAAGAGTTTTCTATATATAAATTATTCAATAAATTAAGTATTATTAATGTCCAAATCAAATAAGAAACAAAAATATAAATCAAATTATTATGTATTAATATATTTAGGATTCTAGAAAAAAAGGTCATATATATATATATTTCATTAAAAATTGGTCATTAATTAGTTAATTATATTTTAATATAATCCACATGTCATTAATTAGCGTCATTAACTCCATTGACTATATTATAATTCATGTATTATTCTTGCTATTTTTTTCTTTATACTATTCCTTTTAAATCATATATATTTATAGAAACAAAGATTTAATTTTTAATTTAAAGAGTTCCTTTTAACTTATAATGAAAACTATGTGTTTAGATTTTAAAATTAAAGTAAAAATCAAATTAAATTAGCGTAATTAATGACGTTTAATTATATTTCAAGAGTTTTTTATATATAAATTAGGGGTTCTCCCCGTAGTGTTCTTATAACGTTCTCACAATCTTACATAGAACATGATTTAAGAAAAAATAAAATTGTAGTACCGTTTTTTTGCTAACAGATTAATTTTTATGAGTTAATAGTTACGTTCTAATACTTTAAAACTTGTTTTTTGATTCAAAACTAAAACATAAGGATAGAATGTTAACCATTTAAGGATAATATCACCAAAAATGGATTTAATCATTCTAAATTTGATGCTAATGCCTCAATTTTGGTGTTAATGCTTCACAAATTTGGTACTAATGCCTCAATTTTGGTACTAATGCCTAAAAAAAGGGTGGTGGCGGCCACTATAATTTTATTTTTTTCTTAAATCATGTTTTATATAAAACTAGAAGAACGCTAGGAGAACGCTAGGAGAACCTCCAACATTTTCCTATAAATTATTTCATAAATTAAGCATTATCAATGTCCAAATCAAATGAGGAAACAAATAATACACATCAAATCATATATATCATATATAATGGCTGAAAATTTCTTTCAAAATGCCTTCAAATCACGACATGTGACATAAACCTTTTTTTTTTTTTTTTTTAAAAAAAAAGACTAAACCAATTTTTTAATTCATTATTTTAAAAACCGAACATTTAAAAATTAACCGGTTCATATTTTTATTTTCTCTCTATCTCTCATTTATCATCTCTCACAACGTCTCTCTCTCTTTCTTTCTTTTTTCTAAATCATTCACTCTCATTCAACGTCTCTCTCTTGAATCCGTTCATATGCTTTCCTCTCACTCTCTCCTTCTTTTCCTCTCTCTCTCCACACTCTTTTTTTTTTTTCTCCAAGTCTTTCACTCTCATTCCACGTTTCTCTCTTTCTCCAACATTAACATCCCTTATCTTTTTTCTCTCCACTTCAATTTTTCTTTTTGTCCACTCTTCAACATTAACAAAAACATAATCTACTGGTCTAAAAATTCAACTTGGAGATAATTATTTTCTTAACTTTTTTCCTCATACATTGAATTAGTTCATATGTTTCCCTCTCTCTCTCTTTTTTTCCTCTCTCTCTCTCCACTCTTTTTTTTTTTTTTGTCTCTCCAAGTCTTTCACTCATTTCACATTTGTCTCTCTCTCTAACATTAACATCTCTCTTTTCTTTTTTTTTTCTTTTTTTTCCTGTTCTCTTTTAATCTTTCTCTTTCTCCACTCTTCAACATTAATAGAAATAGAATCTATTGGCCTAAAAATTCAATTTGGAGGTAATTATTATTCTTAACCTTTTTTTCTTATACCTTGAATCGGTTCATATATTTCCCTCTCCTCTCTCCTTTTTCCTCTCTATCCCCACTCTTTTTTTTTCTCAAAGTCTTTCACGCTCATTCCATGTCTCTCTCTCTCCAACATTAACATCTCTCATCTTTTCTCCACTTCAATCTTTCTTTTCTCCACTCTTCAACATTAACAAAAATAGAATCTATTGGTCTAAAATTCAACTTGAAGGTAATTATTCTTCTTAACTTTTTATCTCATACCAATAATATTTTAAAATATGAATTAAACTAAAATTAAAGGTCATATATATATATATAATAGCCTAAATCCTCTTAGAAATCTAATTTAATAATTGAACCGTTCAAATAGTGCGTGAGATTGAACCGTTTTTATAATTTCTTTTTCTATTTTGTTAATGAATTAATCTCTCTATTTATTAACACACAATTTTTCCTTTTATGTTTTAGTTTTGTTTATTAAATTTTGTTGAGATGTTCTTCATTTTAATTTTTAAACATTAAATAAATAATTAAGCATTGAATATGATACTAGATGATTGACTTTGATTGAATTAAATATAGAGTGAAATATATATATTCATAAAAAAGGATTTTGTTTATTTCGCTTTGTATTTTTTTTAATGTTCATAATTACATGAGTTAAAAAATACAATAAAATGTATTTAAAATTTTAAATTAAATTATAACGAAGAATCTTGATATTGAGAGTTATGAGCTGGTTCTTATAAGAGAAAAGTACACACACTCACTCTCAAACTACCACCACATTGTATATATCTCCTCCCCCAAATTACTAATTGTATCAATGGAGTAATTTTAAAAGTTCATCTTGTGTCCATCTTAAGCCCATCCAAGAATGATATGGCCATTAAAATCATCATTTAATCAAAATTTAGTAATGATCAGTCACAAACCCAATGGTGATTTTAATAACCACATTATTCTTGAATGGACTTAAGATGAATACAAGATGGACTTGTAGCATTACTCGTATCAATGACGTCCCAAAATTGTTAATTGTTTTAATGTCCATTCTAAACTACCAATAAAATGTTAATGTTCCTCTAAGGACAAAAATACCCTTCAGAAATTAAAATTCCCTCAAATTATTATTATTTTTAAGAAAACTAAAACTAAAAAAAAACAATTAATAAGAATTCTTTAAAAAAATAAAATTTTATCTTTTAAAAGTTTTTTGTCCTTTTAAATTGTTGTTTATGTTTTTTTTTCTAATTTATATGGATATTTTTTGTCCAGACTTTTGGGAACATACCATAGAAAATTAGAAAGGTGGCAAACTTCAGTTGGGTCGGGCTGTGATGGATGGATACCCAATTATTAGCTGTGCAGTTGCCATGAGTTTTATCCTCTTTCTTATTTCATTGAACGTACGTTGGGGATCAAATGGAGCCCGAAACACGCCATTTGCAATCAATTGTTTCCTAATCTACATATGCCTTTGGTGGCTTTTAATAGTGAATTTAGGTTTGAGAGCCTCCCATTTAAACCCTAAATTCTATAACGCGACTATGTCATCAGTCATTAAATCAAGGTTGATGAACACTATTGCATTAGTCTAACTAGTAAAATGGGGTGGAGTGTGGTGTGATTTTTAGCATTATTCTACTGTATCCCTACTGAGTAACATTTTTCTTTTCTCTAAAAGAAAAAAAAAAATTGTGACTCTTGTATTGCTATGCATGAGAATTTGTTACCCTTGGTATAATGCAATCCCCCGACCTACCTTTGCGTCCCCTCCTGCTTCTCCAAGCCTCAACTATTACTTGAAACTGGTGGCTTTAGTCTTATTCACCTTGATTTCTGCACATATGCATGTGTCTTTCATCCTGAACATAAGCTTCTCATAATGCTTATTTTATAGATCATCATCATTACTGTCATGATCTGCAAAATCATTGTCATTATCCTCACATTCATATTCTTTCTTTTAACGAACACATCCTAAGCATGAGCAATATTTAAATAAAAAAATTGAAATGTATGATGAGATGACCTTAGTGTTGGTAAAGATATGGCAACGGGGAGTTTCGCAAAGTCTCTTATTGATATAGAGCCTGAAGAACATAGATATTTGGAATTTGATGATCGTCATCAAAAGGAAAGGATCTGCTTCCTCCAATTCAGCTTCAACAAAAGGTCACACAGAAAAGAAGTCGGTGAGAGTAAAGATATTTATAGTGCAATATGTGAACTGTTGGAAGTGATTGCATCAACACTTAAAGCTCTGAATAAGGGAGTCGATGCAAATCAACTTTATAAGGAAGTGATGAAGGTGGAAGGATATGACGAGTTTATGCTTGTAACTGCATTTGATCATTTGATGGGAGATGGGAGAGTTGCAAGAGGATTTCTGGTAAAGAATGCTAAGCTTAGAAAGTTTTGGTTGGACAATTTTTTCAAAAGCCATGGAAGTTAACATTTGTGTATTATATATCTATGGAAAATGCTAGGGGTTCTCCCCGTAGGTTCTCCTGGCGTTCTCCCAGTTTTATATAAAACATGATTTAAGAAAAAATAAAATTGTAGTAACTTCCACCACCGGTTTTTTTAGGCATTAGCATCAAATTTGAGGCATTAGCACCAAATTTGTGAGGCATTAGCATCAAAATTGAGGCATTAGCGCTAAATTTAGGATGCTCAAATTCATTTTGGGTGATACCATCCCTAAAGGGTTAACCTTCCACCCTTAGGTTTTAGTTTTGAATTCAAAAACAAGTTTTAAAACATTAGAACCTAACTATTAACTCATAAAATTAATTGGTTGCAAAAAACGGTTCTACAATTTTATTTTTTCTTAAATCATGTTATATATAATGGGAGAACGCCAGAGAACACTACCAGAGAACCCCTAGCAAACCCCTATATCTATTTAGTAAGATACTAATTACCTTAACTTGGATGGTAGTGTACTAGCAAAAATATTGTAATATTTTGTGGTTGAATTTGAATTAATGGTAATATTTATGATTGAACTTTTATGGGTAGTTTAAATATATTGTTGGATGTTATTTATGACTCTCTTAAATTGAAATTATATGATTATTGTTAGTCAATTTGTATATTTAATTAAACATAATTTTTAGTTTGATTTTTAAATTTTGTATATTAGTATTTTTATTTTTATGTTGTGAATAAAACTTGCATTTTATAGGTTAATATGATTAAATGAAAATATAAAAAATAAAAAATAAAAAAATTTGTGATTTCCGTGGTGCATGCTAAATACGGAAAATGTTTTCATCGGAAAACTTTTTTTTTGAAAATTTTTAAAATATTTTATGCCAAAACAAACGGTGCTTAAATTGAACAATTTGGACAACAATGATGAGAGACTACATATAGGACATATCTCCAAGTAGCTAGGTGGTTGGACAATTTAGTTTTATTTTTTATTAAATCTCAAAAGATTTATCTTAGATTCCTTCGATATCATAGAAGTTGAATTTGCACTAGTATTCGTCCTTTCATCTTCGCTTCATAAGGCGTAATTTTTAGTCGATTGAGCTACTCTTTAAAACATAAAGTAAATTTTTCTTGATATATGGGGTTTACAAATAAGTGTTAGAACATTAATTTAAATGATTAAATTTACTTTATTTTATTAATTCTTCCTTAAGCATGAATCTGGTCACATTGACTACACTTCTCCTTGCATCAAGTTTTTTTTACCAAGTGTCCACCCATCATTATCAAAAGCCTATATTAACAACTCATTAATTCTTATGATATAATTTCAACTTGAGATTTAATTTTTTTTCCCTCACATATGTATACGTAACTAAGAGTGAAAAGGGGGCAGTTAACCACTAAATGTTAACCGCACTAACCGACTTTTGAAGGCGATTAAGAAAAATTGCTAGCTTAAGTAATTACGGTTAACGGTTATAGGTTTTGAAAACCTAATATATAAAAATACATGAAACAACGCTGCTTTTTGTGTTTAAATATATTTAATATATACAAAACTAGAAATGATATCGTATATAGTAAGGTATTATCATATTACAATAAAAACGATGTCACTTTGTTTGTTTGTTTGTTTTTTTTTTTTTTTTAAATGAACTTTTAATTTTTTTAAAATGCGGTTAGTGATTATTAAAGTTATTAACCGCTTAATCACATAGGCGGTTAGTAGAATGCTAGAAGAACGATTAACGATTTTAGCTCATAACCGCTAACTCTAACAATCTCTCATATAATTTACTCATGCTTTCATTGTAATTAATGAAATAGGTCGCTCTAATATTATTTTAACATTTTTTTCTATTTTTGTTGTCATAAAAATAAATGTACGTTGATATGCATGCATTGGCCAAATCCCATTCCATATAGAAAATTATATATACAGTAGTACAAATCATAATTTTTTAATGATAAGCCGATAAGGTCTACCTTGACGACGAACACTTATTCGAACAAATAATTAAGTTCTCAAATTACAATTTATAGACAATTCTTTGTAGGAATTGCAGCCAATCTAGATCCTATCACATTTCGCCACGTCTCCAAATGGTGAAGTGACTATTTTAATGAACAGTAACCACATCACTTAATGGCCTTTTTGGTAGTGGTAACGATCTAACATGTCACACAATATTTTGAATTAGACAACCTGGGAACGACACAAGGGACACTTGTTTCTCGTATCAAGCCACTTAGCAATGCAGCCGCCAGCCACGATGGTAGACGTGTGAGCATGGCAGCCTAGCAGCTTCAAACCCAACGAGAAGATCCTCCAAATTGCACACTCCCATGCTTCTTCAAGCTTCACCTCCTTCACTGCCTGCACTTCGGATCCAGACTGCGGGTATGACCAAATAACGGTCAGCACGCCGATAGCGGTCGAATCCTTCGTCGAGAAACGGTAAGACCAAAGACTATCTCTTGGGTCTGTGGCATTCCAAGCCAGTTGGCTGTGGACATACACATTGTGCATGGGGTAGGCAACGAACAAACATACTCCGACAAACATCTGATGAATTCCGGACAGTAGTAAAACAACTCCAGCAGGGTTGTGCGGTAAAGTAGAAGGGGTATTATGGATTTTGCGGATTCCGACGACGACAATAGGCTGCGCTGCACCGGCACACGGAAGGGGATGATGTCTCCCTCTTTTAGGTGTTCCAACATAAAGTTCACCCACAACTCACCCTCAGATAACGGCATCGTCTCGTTGTTACTAATTTCCATGGAGAAGAAGAAGAATTAAGAAGCTAATTATGAATTAGTGAGAGTAAATATATATACTAATTGGATTTCTGAATGCTAATCGTATTTGGATTTGTTTCAAAGTTAGTGTCAAGTTTCTAAATTAAGGTGGTGGGATATATAGTATTAAAAAGAAAAAAGAAAAGAAAAGAAAAGAAAAAGACAACTTAGGAATTAAGACATATCTAAAGATCATATGCAAGAAGAAATTAAAGAAAGAATAAATTATTTGAGAAGTATTAGAGAGCCAAATAAATGAACACATGAAAATTTTCAAAAATTGAAGTAGCAGATAAGGAGAGAGAATTAATTTTTTTAAAAAAAAAAATTAAAAACCCTTACCATATTAGTTTTGAAATTTTGGATTCATTTGTTTGATCTCTAACACTTCTCAAATTATTTGTTATATTGGTGAGATTCATCGAATTAATGTCGGTGCATCTTTTTATTTTTATTTTATTCAAGCATGGTGATGTTTTTGAGATAAAATGCCTAACTCTAACAACACTAGTTTTAGCTTTTGATTTAAGTGGTATTTGATCTCGATGATTTAACATGGTATTAAATTAGCCGTCTTGAGTTTGAATCTTCATATGTAATTACATATCGCATGCATATGAGCTTTTTAAGATGATGGGGAATAATTGGTAATAAAAATTCTTCAAAAATAAATTTTCCTTTGATGAAGAGCTTTCATATGAGAGGCTGTTGGAAAGCACAATCTTAACGAGTAAGATTTGGAATAGCCCACCTTTTCAAGGGACAACCTAAGCTAACGACTTTTAACAATATTATGATCATATATATGCTCAGATTGAACTCAATACTTCTTTGTCTCATACAGTTCACAATCATATATCGAGAAATATAGAGATATATTTCTATAACATATAACACAGATTAAATTAGATGCTTTTATATAGACTAAGTTTTGAGTGTCCTCCAAGCAAAATACGACTAGGAGAAAAGAAAATGATGAAAATACAAAAATAACTCTAAACTTGAAAATAAAGTAAAATCCTTGCACACAAAGCAAAAGATATTATTCCAAAATAATACTAAAATTGCATGCTCGATTCTTGCCACTCTTGCACAGATATTCTCTGACAACTCATCTATTAATTCTCTTGCATCAATTCACTTGTTCAACGACCCTGTTGAAGGCTTGCAGTTATGGAAGGTACACCAGAAATGACTGGTGCTATAGCTGCATGATACACTGGAACAGGCATCTGTGTTGGAAGATTTGGTGGTGTTGCATCAAAATTAAGAACATGAATTGCTTGCCTAATGGAGGCCCTAAGACATGGATCAGGATGAACACACCAAAGTCCAACAATCATCAAGCACTCGACCTGTTTTATGTCAAAATCATTTTGTAGCTTTCCATCCACAGCCAAAAGAAGATCTCCTCTCCCATAAAGATTCCAAACCCACTGGACCAACCCTACGTCAGAATCCTCTTGTGTAGGATAGCCCGACCTTCTTCCAGTAGCAATTTCTAAAGCAACCACTCCAAAGCTATACACGTCTGACTCTTTACTAGCCTTACCTGTGGTTATGTATTCTGGAGCCATGTATCCTAAAGTTCCGGCCAACCCGGTTGTCTGGGGACCTAGCTCATGATCCATAAGTCGAGCTAACCCAAAGTCACCAAGCTTGACATAAACTAGAGTCTAGCATGACATTGCTAGATTTGATATCTCGCACCACACATTGCTCCCACTCTTCATGAAGATAGAGCAACGCGGCAGCCAACCCAAGGGATATCTTGTATCTCACAACCCATGGGAGAGGACTCCTCTTGCCAAAGAGGTGAGCATCAAGGCTACCATTCGGCATGAACTCATAGACAAGTAGAAACATCTTACCTTTATCATGACACCATCCTTTGAGTTGCACAAGATTTCGGTGCCTTAGTCGACTAATAATCTTCACTTCAGTAATGTATTCTTTCTTTCCCTGTTTAGACCCTCTCGAGATTTTCTTCACAGCGATTGGCATGTCTAGATCAATTAAATACCCTTGTAAACAGCCCCGAACCCTCCTTCACCCAACTTCCTCTCATTTGAGAAGTTGTTGGTAGCTGACACGAGCTCTTTATAAGAGAACCTTTTGGTCCAGCTCAGCTCCTCTTTCTAGGTCGTCATTTATCGAATTCAAGTTTACTGTCTCTGCTGTTTCTCTTCTCTTTGCTTATGCCTCCAGAATATTGCAAATGGTATAATCAACCCAGCTATCAAAACACCACCAGAAACTGTCAGACCCACGATTAATCTTATATTTTTGCTATCTCTCAGTTGTCTCTTTTATATCCAAGCTTGAGCTGAATTCCCATGACAGAAGCTTATGTCGCTCTACAGACAAACCAGTAGCAGCTGAAAATCCAATTGTGACCCACTCGGCAGAACCTTAGAGAGATCAATGTAGGAAAGACTAGTATCCTCCTGAGAATTAGAAGTCCTTTGGTAGGACCAAGAGACACCCAAATTCTTGGTAGTAGCGTTGTAGACAATATGTGCATCTACTGTATCTCCGCTGTGGAAACTAGAACTCCAAGATTTGTAAACGGCGGAAGAAAGTGAGTTTCTGTTAATCCCACATGCTCAACCGGAGGATCCCATTCGTTGACTTTAGAATCGAACTCCACTAGAACAATATGGTTTTGAGATGAATTAGTTGTGGAGTTGAATAGTCCTAGATATCCACCTGCTGAATTCGGTGGGATTTCAAACCCAACTGGAGCCATAAAGAATGCAAGCCCGTCAGCATAACTAGAAGAATTTCCAGAATGAATTGAATAATTCCACTGTTGTCAATAATGAATGAGAAATCAGTTGTGAAGTCGGAAAGTTTTCCGGTTTTGGAGTCCCAGAGTGGCACCCTCTCCGCATAGGTGGCCCAGCCAACACGGTATAGATAATCGCCGATTTTGTTCATGTCAATGGCTCCATCATCAGAAGCTACAGCATCTCCATGATATAGTATGGACATGTTGGATTCAAAGTAAGATATTTGGAAAGAAACTGAACTTGCAGAGGGAAGAAGAAAGAGCAAAAGAAGAGTAGTAGCTTGAATAAGCCGTGGAAAATGGTGGCCATGGCTTGGGAATTAGGGAAAGAGAAGGAAGAGAACTGGGACAAGTTGGAGAGCTATTGCGTTGTTGACTGTTGTGGTGCTCAGGTTTCAATTTAAAAGACAAAATTTTGACACCGTTCTATTGCCGGCAAAATAGGGTTAACGATGATATGAATATAAAATAAACGAAGCCCCGATTCTCAAGTTTGACTACGTGACTTTCACGTTAAAACAACATACGAATATCTCTTTTTCACTAGCCTCTTGCCACTTTGTTAAAGTGGTTTGGAGAATGCGTATCTGGATAGAGAGCGGCACCAAACAAACCCTTTTGTCCTCAACAATAAGAGCCGGACAAATTAGCTTGAAACAAAAAAAGATAAAAGGTAAAGTTTACATATCCCTTAAATTATTATTTAATTGATAATTTCTCTTCAAATTATTAAAATATTGTCAATGTCTTCCCTAAAGCTAACCAAAAGATAAAAATATTCTTATATATTTTTCAATAATTTTAAATTTTTTCAAAAAATTAATTTTTAAAAAACGAAAATTTTTAATTTTTAAAAATTGAAAAAGTTATTTTAAAAAAATATAAAAGAAAAATTACAAAAAAAAAAAGAGAAATAATTTCAATTTTCATAAAAAATTGTAAATAAAAGGAAATTAAAGCTTTAATTATCCACCTGAATTGTCACCTATTTTGCAAAGCTTGTCCAAAAGTTCAAAACTTCTTAATTTAGTGTATTGAACTTTTAATTTTTTTAGTTTCCCCTCCATTAGGATTTTTTTCATTAAATCCCAAAAAAATTTCCAAAATACCCTTCTTCGGTTTTTAGACAAAAAAATTCATTTTTTTTTTTGCAAAGATTGAGGCATGGGTATTTTTACGAATACCATTAAATTCAGACCAATGCCTAAATCATTGCAATATATATATATATATATATATATATATATGTTCTAAAACAAATGGGAATAATTCGGAAACAGTTAACTAAATGTTGAGATTGCAAATAATTGAAAGATGAATACATTAAATTGAGATAAATTAAACTTAAGAAGGGACATTGCAAAAATAATGATAATTTAAGGAGATTAATTGAAAATTCCTAAATAAAAGATGGAGCGGATGGAAGTGCAATTGTGCAAATAACTTTCACTATCAGAGCTTCTGGAAATGCTAGTTGGTCATTGTAAGTTTTTTATTTTTTATTTTTTTTAATTGAAAGGGACGGGAAAGGAGCTGAGGTTATAGGGGCGGATCATTCTCATTCTTGATCCAAATGAAAGAGAAATTTGGGGATCATGTGGAAATATTACCAAACACAAGATAACTAACAAATATGGACGATAATTAACACATTTAAAACATTCAAATCATTCCAACTTTAAAAGAAGAGAGAGCTAGTTGGTCAAGGTAAGTTGTTTCTTCGCATTTTCAGACCATCCTGCATTTTCTTCCTTTCCTATTCTTTCACTTAAGAAAATAATGACACATGAAAGGGAGCGTATGACGTAGCAAAAGTGATAAATGTTAGGAGAAGACTACTTGGAAGAAGAAAGATAACCACATAACAAGTATTGTTATAATTCTACATACGTGTCTTTTGTCCGACCACCAATAATTTAGGACTCAATACCTAACAAAATTTAGCCCAATAATGAAGGCTTGAAAGTTTCAAAGCATATGATAATGTTAAGAACAATGACGAGCACGTGATGCAATTAGTCGCAAGACAGGAACAGGTCTTTTTAATTAATTAATTAATTAATTTTATTTTTTGCTTCATCAACTTTCTTATTCTTTACATTGAGATATATTATGAAACTATGTGGAGAAGTGAAGCTAAAATGTCATTTTTTATTAAAAAAGATATGAAGATATTTAGCAAAATTTAAAACTCTCCCCAATTAATTTCTTCTTAACTTTGATCAATCATTCCTTACCAAAATCGTACGCTCTCTCTTTCCTGCTCCTCAATTTCTCCAATAATTAATACTAAAGACTGAACCATGCAGACTAGTCGTATTTGTGATATTGTTCAAGCCCCACTTGACAGTCTCTTAAATGTGTCCACCCGCAACCAACCAATTATCATTCTTTATAGGTATTTGGTTTGGAAAATATAGCCGCCAATCGTTTTCTGAAGCAGAAAGACATCTCTTCCTACTTAATTATTCCAAATTGTAATTTATGAAGAGAACACTGGAGGAAGAACAACCATAACCACATGACATGTCTTATAGCTCTATGTACATGAATGTTGTCTCACAAGTCACAACCAATTAATGTTGAAGTCGACCTTACGCTTAGGTTAGCCTATAGATAAACGTACTCATGGTAATGGATTTAGATTATTCGGGGCCAATTTTGGGCCTAAGTTAACTTAATGAAAGGGTATGTATTCGAATTTCGTAATAATAATTTCAATACTTTATTAGTGTAAGTTATTTTGTTTTTATTGATGTATTGGTGGGATTGAGTCACCTATAACTTGGTCAAATTTTAACAAATATATGTAATTCCCACTGTCTAAGCTCTTCTTGTGTTGCTGCGTGTGTTTTAGGCATCCGAGACCTAGAATCTCGTAGTAATGTTGTTCAATGTAATATTTGAGTTACCAATAACAAATAAAAGGAAAAGCTTTACTTATCCACCTGAATTGTCACCTATTTTGCAATGTCGGCCCTAAAGTTCAAAACTTATTAATTTAATGTATCGAACTTTTAAGTTTTTAGTTTCCTCCATTAGGATTTTTTCATTAAATCCCAAGAAAATTTCCAAAATACCCTTCTTCGGTTTTAGAGATAAAATTCAATTTTTTTTGCAAAGATTGAGGCATGAGTATTTTTAAATTCAACCAACGCCTTAATCGTTGCAATATATATATATTCTTAAACAAATGGGAATATTTTGGAAACAGTTAACAAAATGATGAGATTACAAATAATTGAAAGATGAATACACTAAATTGAGAGAAATGAAACTTAAGAAGGTACATTGCAAAAATAATGATAATTTAAGAGATTAATTGAAAATTCCAAAATAAAAGATGGAGCGGATGGAAGTGCAATTGTGCAAATAACTTTCACCATCAAAGATTCTAGAAGTGCAAGTTGGTCATTGTAAGTTTTTTATTTTTTTATTTTTTTTAAATGAAAGGGACGGGAAAGGAGCTTAGGTTATAGGGGCGGATCTTTCTCATTCTTGATCCAAATTGAAGAGAAAATGAGGGTTCTGTGGAAATATTACCAAACACAAGATAACTAACAAGAATGAATGATAATTAACACATTTAAAAGCATTCAAATTATTCTAACTTTAAAAAGAGAGGGAGCTAGTTGGTCATGGTAAGTTGTTTCTTCGCATTTTCAGACCA
Organism: Carpinus viminea; assembly: GCA_013348765.1. Lineage (NCBI taxonomy): Eukaryota > Viridiplantae > Streptophyta > Magnoliopsida > Fagales > Betulaceae > Carpinus > Carpinus viminea. The sequence continues at coordinate 38,694,352 of CP054673.1, read as the reverse complement.
TCCCGCATTTTCTTCCTTTCCTTTTCTTTCACTTAAGAAAATAATGACATGTGAAAGGGAACGTATGACGTAGCAAAGCAATAAATGTCAGGAGAAGACTTGGAAGAAGGAAGATAACCACATAACAAGTATTTTTATAATTCTACATACATGTCTTTTGTCCGACCACCAATAATTTAGGACTCAATACCTAAAAAAATTTAGCGCAATAATGAAGGCTTGAAAGTTTCAAAGCATGTGATAATTTTAAGAACAATGACGAGCACATGATGCAATTAGGCGCAAGACAGGAACAGGTCTTTTTAATTAATTAATTGATTAATTAATTTTATTTTTTGCTTCATCAACTTTCTTATTCTTTACATGGAGATATATTATGAAACTATGTGGAGAAGTGAAGCTAAAATGTCATTTTTTTATTAAAAAAGATATGAAGATTTTTAGCAAAATTTAAAACTCTCCTCAAATAATTTCTTCTTAACTTTGATCAATCATTCCTTACCAAAAATCCTACGCTCTCTCTCTCTCCTGCTCCTCAATTTCTCCAATAATCTTTAACCTCATGAATCTGGTAGTTCTTGAAATTTCTGGAAACAATGTTAGTGGCACTTTGGAGATTGATAATTAAATTTTGAAAGTCAATTGTGGCTTATAATTGATTAAGAATTACATTGGGAAAAAAAAAAAAAAAACCCTTGGATTTGTGAACTCTATTTTTTTTTTTTTGCACATGAAAATACTTCAAACTTCCTGTTTGTTTATTCAAGTGGTTATAACTAACACGTTTATTTACTTTGATGAACATTGAACATGATCTTTTTAGGTGAAGTTTTTTGCTATAAGAGTTTCCAAGTATTTGCAGGATAAATTTGTGAGTTTTCTTATGCACAAAGCACAATAAATATATATTGATACATAAATGCATGTTTATTGTGTCTGCTTGGTGTACGAATGGATATTCATATATATATATATATATATATATATATATGCATATCATTATTAAAATAATAGCATATGTATATATTAAGCTTTTGTTTTTGAGAATTAGTATGTTTCATATTTTGGTGGACATGTTTGATGGGGTTTTTTTTTTCAAAACATTTTGTGGAAATTGTTTTTAAATTTTATGTTTTCTCCTAATTTTGTTTGTAGATGATGGAAAAGTCAAATACAATATTTGATTTTTCAAACAAAAAATGCACAAAGTTCAAATGCACAAAATTCAAATGCCCAAACTTCAAATGTCAATGTTGGTGATACATTATCGCCAATTTCTGATATCCCAATTTCTAAAATTTTTTCTAAAAGACTTCGGAGAGTTGATGGCAATAAATTTAATATTAGCTCATTGGAGTATAATCATGGATTGCGTCGTCAAATATAGGAATATGATGTTAATCACCGAGATGAGATTCGAAAAGCTTACATTAAAGCTGGTTCATACCGACCTCCACTCTCAAACTACCCGAAATCTAGAAAACAAAACTATCTTCGTAGCTTCCACCTCGGTCCCCTCCAATCAAACTTTCTGGATCCGTCCCTGCTTATAACAATGGCGGAAAAAAATTCCAGACGTCCTGCTTGGATAAAAGGAAGAAAAAAATATATATTTGAGGGGACAACTTCCATTAATTTGGAGGGACAAATTAAGGATAGATATATAAAATATACCTACTGTAGCAAAAGTTTTGAAAACTTTGGGGGGACATTCGTCCCCCCACTGATGAACGTAGGTCCGCCCCTGACATCTTTCCTCTTCCGCATTGGAGCAACCAATTTATCTTTGCTAACAATTAATTAATTCAAGCTGGAATTCTGCAAGTACAAGAACAGGAAAAAAGAAAAGTTCCTTCAGTTAAAAAAAAAAAAAAAAAGGTAATAAGCATTCCACTATACGTATGGAAAAACCTTTAAAAGAGAGAGAGAGAGGGGACAACCCAGCATCTTTAATGTAGAGAAATATATGATCTACGACAATAGAGACTAGAGAGCGTCCTGCGGCCAGGATTCCATGAGAGAGAGAGAGAGAGAACTTGATTGAGAGATGAAGAAGAAGATAATAACAAACTTGAGAAAATTAGGGATCGATAAGGCAGGGAAAATAAAATTTTGGCGCTGGCCAAAAAAATTTCAGGCCCAACGCCAAAATTTTGGTTTCAGCACCAAAAACAAATGTTTTGGGCAGGGGTGGGCAGAACCCGCCCGATCCGACCAACCCGAACCGTCCCGCCCCGAGCCAAGCCGATTCGGGCGGATTTTATGCATTTTTTCACGGGTTCGGGTTTAAAATCACAAAACCCAGTCGGGTCGGGTCTCGGGTTTACCAAAAAAATGTGTGGATACCCGAACTGACCCGTATCTACCCGCTCTTACCACTTAACCTAACTTACCTCCCTTATTTTCGAGCCCCAGAACCTCACCTACCTCCCACAGGAGCACAGCCTCTAGCCTCACTCTTGAATCCATCGCCTTTCAAATTGAACTCCTCGCAGATCAACAAGATGAACTGGCAAGTGCTGGAGATGAAGATCAATAGCTGGTTGAGCGCTTAGGGGCAGTTCCGTTATTTTGGTGCCCATAAAGCTGCTGGGTTTGTCCATAGGATAAGAGCATCCACAGACCTCTTCAAATTTTCTCTTCAAAATATCCAAAAGTATACTTTGGTTATTTTAACAACCCCACCTTTTATAACACACTTTTAGCCTTTCTACTTTAACAATTTTCTATCACTAGTTTATTAAAATATTATTTTTCACTTTCCTTCTCTACTTTATTTTTCATTAAAGAGGAGAGAGAAGTTGAAAAGGAAAAAGGAGGAGTAATAAAATATAATTGTTTAAAGAGTAGAGAGGGAATAGTAATTGTTAAGTATGAAAGAATACTATTCTTATTATTAAGTTTTTGTTAAAATGAAGAGGTTGAAAAGTGGTGTTTTAGCTCTTTTGTTAAATGAGCTCTTCAAACTAACAAAAATGTGTTTGAAGAGCCTGCAGGATGCTCTAAGGATGCCCATAATACTCGATGAAAAACTGTGAACGTCAAACTTGGAGCTTTGCACTGCATGTGTTTTCACTTCAAGCTTGTACGATTGCAGTAAAAGTATGTGAGATTTGAAATTAGGACTCTGCACTGCTTGTGTTATCACTTCAAGTCTTTCAAAATATTCGACGCCTTTTTTGGGTTTTGTTTTAATTTTTTTTCGCAGATAAAAATAAAAGAATGGAAAAGTGTAAAGACTTTTTACCACCGAGACACGTGCATTAGCAGTGTAAAGACTTTTTACCACACCAGTAGCGCGAACACGGGTGTGGGGTGGACTAATGGAGCCAGCTGGGAATTGAAGGACGTCCATAGAGATACTCTGCCCGTTGAGAGCCGGGAATTCAGCCATGCTTGCTTTTGAAGCCTTAAAAGATGTGGGAGGGCCTGCTCCAAAGAGAGAACGCATGCCAGTAAATGTGAAGAAATTTCCAGAGAGAATGTCCGGATCTCCGGTTGTTGCCATGCGGATCATGATAGCAAATGAAGAAATCAATAGTACTGAGAAGAGTAGTTTCATGGAGAAAGTTTTAGAGGCGGCCATGGAAGAGATCGAACTTGGGTAAAGCTGAGATAGGGTTTTTAGTTATTGTTGGTATTCTTAGTTTGGTATTCTTGAATTCAAATGCATAGTATTTTTGCCCTTTTCCCCTCTTTACGGAATCGGATGCATGTCTTCAAATTTCTCTCTTTTGAAAATCACCTTAAAATGCCCGATCCGCCGACCAACCCGACCAAAAAAAAAAAAACCCGATCCGAGCCGCCCGAATACGTCAGTTTTCACATTTTCCCTACTCTTACGGGGTTGGAAAATCCCAAACCCGAGGACACAGGTGTGGACGTCAGGCCAAAACACGCCCGAACCAACCCGTGCCCAACCCTAGTTTTGGGTGACCCAGCTTTGGGTCATCCTATGACTCTGCTGGATCACCTTGTGACCCATGTCGGTCACCGTGAAATTTATAAAAAATAAAATAAAATAAATTACAAAAAGTTATTTTAATTTTTTTTAAATAATGTTAATTAAAATCAATGGTAAATTTAGAATGTTCAATATTACCCTTAATTAATATTATCCCAAAATTCTCATATTGTCCATAATTTTTATTTTTTATTAAAAAAAAATGATTTTTTTGGGGGGGGGGGGGCAAAAATGGTGATATTTTTTAAATTTTTTATAAAAACAAAAAATTAAAAAATTATTGGCAATATAGGAAGTTGGGGATACAATTAGTTAAATTGCAAAAATTTAAAACTTTGGGGGAATGAAATGCAAAAATTAAAATTTTAGTGTTCGAATTGAAAAACACTGTCAACTTTAAGAGGTATACTATAATTTTTCCTATAATTAATTACTAGCTTAAATTGTAATTCATAGTGAATTAGTTTGATTGATCCTATCACGATCAATCGAACTAATTCATTATGATCAATCGAATGTTTGATTGATCATTTGATCATATCGCGATCAATCGAACGAATTCACTAGGATCGATCAAAAGTTCAATCAATCAATAATTTGTTTAAAGTATAATCGATCATTTGATCCTATCATCGATCGAAAGAATGCACTAGGACCAATCGGATGTCTAATCAAACATTCAATTTCAATTGTTTTAATCATTTTATCATATTACGATCAATCGAACTAATTCACTAAGATTGATCGGATATTCAATTGAATCTTCAATCAAATGGTTGAATGATCATATGAAGCTTAATCATACTAATGCACTAAGATTGTTTGGACAATCGATTGGATGTTCAATCGATTAAATGATCCTATCATGATCAATCACATTAATGTACTAGGATCAATTGATCTTATCATGATCGATCAGGATAATGCACTAAGAGTAATCGAATATTCAATTAAACATTCAATTGTGTCAAATTGGATCAATCATTTGATTTTGATAGGATCATTTGATCGATCGAACTAACTCATTAAGATCAATCGGATGTTCAATTGGATGTTTAATCGATCATTTGATCCTATCACGATCAATCAAACTAATTCACTATGATTGATCGGGTGTTCGATCGAACAATATTTGATTGTATCACAATCAAACAAACTAATTAACTAAACAATTGAATGTTCGATAGAACATTTGACCTTATCACAATCAATTGAACTAATTTATTATAATCCATCGGATATTCAATTTGATGTTTGATTGATCATTTGATCATATCAGTGATATCACAATCAATTGATCCAATTCATTAGAATCGATCGACGATTGACTAGATATTCAATCGATCAAATGATCCTATCAAAATCAACCAAATTAATGCACTATAATCAATCATATGTTTTATTATTATTGATCGAACTAATTATATTACAATCAATCATACTAATGCACTAGGATCAATCCTACAATCCTAAAGATCAATCATACTATTGTAAGTTCAATATGATGTTCTTATCATGATTAATCGGCTAAAGCACAAGGATTGATCACATTTCTTATCATGATTGATCAAACATTTAAATAAGAATAAGAAATATAAAACTTTAATAATACAATAAAAAAATTAATTTTTCTAAGTGTTTTAATTTAATAGGAAAATTTGTTTTAATAGGAACCCAATGCACTATTATTTAAAATAAATAAGTAAATATTTATTTTCTATATAAAATAAGAATAGAAAAATAAAATAAAAAATTTCAATAATAATTAATATATAATAAATTATGACATATTATCATAGTTGAATTTTTGAGAAATAACTTTTTCTATTACATATAGGAGTCAATAATAGTATCGCCCAAAATTTATTTTTATTTTTTGATTTTCTCTTCTCAATGGTGGCAACACAAAAGTGGTTGCTATTGACCCCTAATTAGCGGCTACTTTTAGTGTTGCTGCTATTTGGACCAAATAGTGGCCACATTTTGTGGCTGCTAATGACTCTTTGAATTTTTTATTTTTTATTTTTCTCTTCTCAATAGCGGCGACACCAACGTGGCCTTTATTGACCCCTAATTAGTGGCCACTTTTAGTGTTGCCGGCTTGCCGCTATTTGGACCAATAATGACTATTTGAATTTTTTATTTTTTATTTTTCTCTTCTAAATAGCGGCGACAAAAAAGTGGCCGCTATTGACCCCTAATTAGCGGCCACTTTTAGTGTTGCCGCTATTTGGACCAAATAGCGGTCACATTAGTCACCGCTAATTGTTTTTTAATATTAAAAAATATATATCATGTTATTAGTGGCGACTTTTGAAAGTGGCCACTAATAATGAGTTATTAGTGGCAACTTTTGAAAGTGGCCGTTATTTGCTCATTATTAGTGGCCACTAATAACAGTGACCTTATAGTGGCCGCTAATATGGGGTCATTAGTGGCCACTTTCAAAAGTCGTTGCTAGTGACCTCTTATTAGCAGCCACTTTTGGGTCGTCACTATTTGTTTGGTCGCTAATGAGGGTTTTTTTTTCTCTTTTCCTTTTCTTTTTCCTTTTTCCTTTTGTAGCGAGTGGACGACTTCTTTTTTAATTTCTTACTTAGGCCTAGTGGAGGACTTCATTATTTCATAGTGGAGGACTTTGTGGTTTCGGGACTTTTGGCCACCCTCCCATTATTATTATTTGTTTCTTGTTATGTTTTGATTTTTTAGGAAAAATTGAGAAATTTTGGATGTACATTTCATCTCCTAAAAATTTTAAAAATAAAATAAAAGCGGTGCAACTTCTATGGGTAAAATGTATTATTCTCAAGAATAATCACCTTTTCATATATAGTGGAGGACTTCTTCCAAAAAAGTCATTTCCACTTCTCTCATGATGATTACCATTTTAAAGACTAATAATAATAATCACTCTTTAAATAAATTAATTGGTGGGGAATGCACGTTAAACTTTATTTGAACAACGAAACTCTATGCTAAGGGCGATGCACGTTACACTCTTGGTCTATAAGTCTCCATAACCAAGTTTTTTTTTGACATGTTCACATAAGGGAAGGGATGAGAAATTCAAACTAGTAACTTTCAGTTTATGAGACATGGTTCACAGCTGATTGAGCTAGCCCTTAGGGACTAACTCAATATTCAGCACTTTTTGTTGGTCATGTAATACCAGGTTGTTTATAGTTTTTCATGCATTGATTTTTTCTTTCTTTCTTTTTTGAACAAAGAAAAGTACGTAGTAACACATTATGAATATATATCTATTCAATCAATACTTTAATATTTCTTTTCACGTGTGAGATCAAACTCTATTTTTACAAGTATGATTTAATACGTGAAATATTTAATTGAAATAGAGTATGAATGAAGTAGTCAATGTTCGAATTCAGAACTTTTGGCCCTGATATCATGTTAAATCATCACTTGTTTGAAAAATTTAAGATGATAGGAAGATGTAAATTTAATCAATACTTTAATATTCACCCTCACGTGTAGGCTTAAACTCATTTTTAATAGGTGAGACCAACAAATAAAATATTAAATTTAAATGGAGTGAATTGACGAGATATTTATGATATTTAAATTTAAACTCTTGGCTTATTTACGATATACCCCCATGGCAAGAGTCCTTGCCGATGATATACCAATGTTGCCTTCATGTTGTGGCCTTTAAATTGGGAGTCTAAAGGCTAAAGGTCTTTTGGCCTAATAGCTCATTTGGTTAGGGGTCCTTACACCGCACGTCATTAATGTCAGAAGATGTGCCTTTTCAAGGCTTCGAACGAGTTGCTGCTAGCTTTTCAATTTTTGCCCGCACATGTACTGAAGATCTTTGACCATTCTGTCATTTTCATTCCCATCATATCGTATCTCCATTTTCATCATTATGCCAAATTGTTTCACTCGAGAACGGGCTACGTGTATCTTTGTGATACGATGTCCGTTGAACGTTTCTGTGAGCTTACCGGTTTTGTCGTATCACATTTATTCCGATGTTGGATTTCCCACATATTTTCCTTTTATAAATATCATGCCTTTCAGGTCATATCCCATCTCCAATCTTCTTGACTTGCCTTTTTCTTCTTGCTTGTATGGACCTAAACTCCCGAATCAATCGTTCTTCTGATAACTTCGGGGATTCTTCATCGTCTGCCGGCTCTATTGCACCTTTTTCAGGGCCCACTAATAGTGAATCCTTTGGTGAGGTGACTTCCCCTTTTTTGCAAGACATCCGAGCCGAGCTCTCAAAGTTAAAGCTGATTTTGGCGTCCCACGAGCATACACTCGTGGAGCGTTCAAACCAACTGGCTAGGTTGATGCACATCACAAAAAAAATTTCTAGTCACCCAGTTTGCTGTCATGCGGCTGCACATCACAGGAGTAAGTCACTACACCAAGGGTGATGTTTTTTCCCTTTGCACGCCACAAGTGGCAAGTCACTAACTTAGAGTTTTTTGTCATGAGATAATAAAAAGCAACCAGTACTTGAATTAAACTTATAGTGCAAAATAGTAAGATTTCAGGCTTTGTCTCGTATGTGTGAAATAAAGTTGTATACCTATTTTATATTGGGAGTTTCTACATAAATATAAGAAAAATTACATTTACTCTCCCAAATTGCAACTCAATTTTCAATGTTCCCCAAAATTTAAAAAGTTGTAACCAACTCCCGTTACTACGTACCTATCCCTTTTACTTAACCCCTTACGTTATGATTTTTATTGATTTATTAAATTTGAAAGAAAATGGATTACGTGCGATACACGTGATTGAAAGTAACAATAGTACCTTTATATCAAATAAAAAAATTTAAAAGAAAAATGTGGGAGGAGACCCAAAGTTTGACCATGGGTCTTCACGGATCCATGGCTAGAGACCCACATTAATGTACAAGCATATATATATACTCACGAAAGTAAGGAGCTTTGTAAAAGGTGGCAGTCCCATTCTTTTTTCCATTGGTAGCATCACAAATTGAGGAAAAACATATGATGGTACATACCACAATAAGAACTTGAATATTTGTTCTCATTCTTTTTTCCCTTTGAAATGCCAAAAGATATGTAGTGTAATAAAACGAAAAAGGTTTAATCCATTTTATAGAGGCATCCTAACATGTATCTAAATAAATTAATTATAACCTTATGAGGTTTTTCCCAGACATCTCTTTCAAATTCACCCATATATATACAACCCTATTCTCACATGAAGAGCCGATTTATATAATCCATCATGTTATTATATGAACAAATATCGTAATTATTGGACCGTTCTCAAGATAAAGACTATAATAATTAATTAAAATTTCATCTATTACTGTTGATGAATATTAGATGAACAATATCGTAACACATGCAATACGATGGCTTTCGGGTGAAGAGGCTTTTGGTTAAAAGTCATTCACCAAGGCATGGGCAATGACGCGCGTGTTGTATAAGTTATATATATACTTTGTTTTATTCGAAAATATTCAAACTAAACACCTATTTGATGAGTGAATTTGGCCCTATTAGAAGGGGAAGAGAAGAGAAAATTATAACCCTAATCCTTATTTTTTTTTTTAGCAAAAAATGTTAGGTCGAAGAGACCAATTGTGGTTATCCTATTGGGTGTGACCATATATAGTTGCACCTACTTGCTGAGAGCCGCATAAGAAGGGAGATTCCACATCAATTAACACAGCTTATTTTCCTAGAAGTCTTCAATGTTTCTCATAATAATCTCATGGGATCTATACTACAAGGGAGACAATTTGATACATTTGAGAACAATTCATTTAAAGCTAATCCAGGATTGTGTGGGAAACCATTGAAAAAGGAATGTGGGAATTCTAATAAGGCTTATTTTCAACATTCAATCTTTGAAGCAAGCCAAGAGTCTAGTTCATTATTTGAATTTGGTTGGAAAATAGACAATAATTGGATATGGATTTGCTGTTGGAATAATAATTGGACCCATTGTGTTTGCAAGGAAACATGACTCTCTAATTATGAAGACTTTTAGAATAAGGCCATTGAGTGGGAGGAGACGCATGAATTAAATAAAATGGTTTGAATAGGATACCTTATCAAAGCAATGTTTTTACTATTGTACGTGTGTTTTCTACTTTTAATCCTTTTATTTTTGGGAAAATACATTTTATCTTCCTGAATTATCCATCAATTTGTACTTTGACCTCCAATGTTTAAAACATAATACTTAACCCCCTCAAAATTCTAAATTGTTGCAATTTGACCATTATAACTTCTTTTTTTTTTCTCAAAATGCCCCCATTCCAAGTTAGATAAAAATAAATAATTTTATTTAAAAAAAAAAATTATAGGGGCATTTTGGAAAAAAAAAAAAAAGTCAAAATGGTCGAATTGCAACAATTTGAAAGTTTGAGGGGGTCAAATGTCACGTTTTAAACATTAGAGATCAAAGTGCAAATAAGTAGATAGTTCAGGGGGATAAAGTGTATTCCCCCCCCCCCTTTTTTTTGTATGTGTAATGTGTTCCTTTCTTCATTGTTGTTTTGTTGTATTTTGGTTTAGTTTGACATAAAAATGTTGTGTGTAAAATGCTTTGGTGGGATCTTTAATATATATGTTCTTTCTATATATATAATGCAATTTTTGCAATAATTAATAGGAGAGAGTACTGACAAATTAATCAGGTGCTAGGCGTGTGGATAGCTGAATGAGTCTCCTCTCCAGTGCACAAAATTAACTTCCATGGCCTCGAGCATGGTCGTAGTTGCAACATTACGATTCAAACCCAAAAGTTGGGGTTCTACAAGGTGGTTTTGGTTTTATTAAAGAGAAATGCTAAACTTATAAAATATATATATATATATATATATATATATATATATATATATAGGGAAATGCTAGAATGCAATAAACTATCCATATTTGGCCTATAAAAGTCTATGTGGCATCCCAAAAAAATATTTTACAATATCTTTGCAATGAAAAAACAACCTATAATACAATAAATGAAGGATGCTACGTAGACTTTTATGAAATGTGGGTAGTTTATTGCATTCTAGCATTTCTCATATATATATATTCTTACATAGTGACGTGGCACAATACAATTGAATTTCTCAAAATTTTGATTCATCTTATTCTCAATTGTATTGTATCACATCACTTTGAAATAATTTATTTTGTAAGCCTAACATTAATCTGAATTAAAAGATGGTTTAGGTGGGGTGGGGATTTGGCTTTAGTAACTTGAGACAGCAACTTCGTTGGAAAATAAGTTTCCTTTTGCTTACATCAAGTAAAATGACAAAGTGAAGTAGTTGATCTAATGAAATAGAGTCACAACTTATAGGCTTTTAAGTTTTTTTTTTGGGAAAAATGTTTCAGAAGTCTTGAAGTATTACTTTTTTTATGAAATCCCTAACTCCTAAAGGCACCCTAGTTAGATTATAATCCTTATCAAATAGATCATTTCGTTTACCTTCTGTTAAATTTTTAGTGTTGTCAGGTCATACTCATCAATCAGAAGATAGCAGATGTCACATTAAATAAACATTTTAAAAAATTAAATTATAAATATAAAATATAAAAAAGAAAATAAAAAATTAAACAATGGTTGTGATCACAAAAAGCACGTACACCCACGACTTCAAAGAACGATATGATTATCCACAAT